>CM032228.1:241572500-242025000 GCA_019009955.1 Riptortus pedestris
ACCTAGATGGCAAAAATTTTGATATATATAATCCTACTGTGCGTGTGTATGTCACTGAACTTACCCTAAACGGCTGGACCGATTTGAATGATTTTTTGTACGTGTTTGGGTGACGCCCTAGGTGGTTTAGCGTACAAATCAGCCCGGCAGATGGAGCAGGAGTGGGGTCGTAACGGAGGCCTACAATTAAAAATAGCGATATTTCGTTTCCTATTGGTTTTTAGGCCAATATGCGCAGGTTAAAAGTTGTATATTTTGTTTCTTAGAGTAAATTTTGTTATATTCACATTGTATAACAAGGTATAATCGAGATATAGTAAAGTAGCTTTTGTTTTAAACTTAATATTAATAAATTTAATATCCTAATCGCTTGAAATATCATGCAGGACAACGTCTGTCGGGTCCGCTAGTTTTGGTGTATATATATATATATATATATAGATATATATATATATATATATATATATATATATATACATATATATATATTGTTCCATCGATTGATGAGTAACCAAACTCCATTTATAAGTGCTTCATGTAAAATTAAATATTAAGTTAGTTAATGACTGAAATCGAATAAAAAAATAAAAAAAAAATATCTCCCTAATTTTTAAATCCATTAAAATCGTATATAACCAATCTTGTTGTAAATTAAATTTTCTATAAATGTTATCCTACAAACGTTTTCCCGTTACTGATAATAACCGAGGTTTTTACGCCCAATTTTAGCCATCGTATTTTAACAATAGGCAAATATATCTTGACACATCTTCTTCGAAGCTTGAATGCCAAACCTTGTTTTTAACAGATCATTCCTGGATGAGATACGTGTAATTTGACGTAAAACGGTTGAACTCTGACCAATCATAGAGGTAGAAGAAATTCAAATTATCTTCTTTATTGAGTTTCATCTAAGAAAGCTATACTTCAAATATATTTATGACAATGATAGTTGTTATATAGTTTCCTTTTGTAGCTCGTATATAAAACGAATTTTTCGTAATTCTTTGTTTCCAAAGTTCAGTAAACCTCTACTTGGACAAATCGGATTTTTTTTTTGTTATAAATAGAGAAAAGAGGGAAATCTGCTTAGTTTACGCACTCCCTGCCTGTTGGGTTATTTGATATTCGACTCTTTATCAGACTAAAATATCAAGTGCCTGATAACGTACAATATGATTTGTGTCGTAAAAGAAAGTCAGTGACGGTCTGTAAATGTCACGGGCACATTTAAACTTGCAATAACTTCAGTTTGAGAGTAAGAAAGTCACAGCTGTTGTTGAGCAACACAATTGCCTCTGACATTATTTTATATTTCCTAATTTCCGAAAACAGAGCGCGATTATGATTCCAAACGAGAGAATATATGCAGTTTTACTCACGGATTAGATTTGAAAAAAAAAAATCATTTAACAACTATCGAGAATGGTTTTATCACAAGGATTCGTCCAACGCCTAAAGACCGTATTGCGATGGCATTATAATCCAAAGATCAAAGCCACATCTTTATAAGAGTAATATCTCAATTGCTCTCATGCTGAGTGGGAAACGTGAGTATGATTAGAAACCCGAACACAAATCTCCAGAAGTTTACAAATTAATAAAATTTCGTTTTCAAGAAATTCAACTACTGTCATTCTCAATTTAGAAAGAATGAATAAAAAATAATTTAATTCTTCATATATTAAAATTGATATTAATGTGAATTTTCCGTTTGAATTTTGATAAATATCTTTTTATGGTATAGCAATAGTCTAGTATGAAATTCCTAAACATATCTATTTATGATCAATGCTTAATTATAACTTATATTCCCAGAATTCATTTCAGAAATGCAACTTAAAAATCCACTAATTATCGAAAAGATTAGTAATTCGCAATTCTGGGAAAATAAATAATTTTTATTTTACTAAGTATTTAAATTTCCATTTGACAAATAACTCACAACTATAGTTAAAGCATTCCAAAAAAACGTTTTAAGGGTTTTTTTTTTTTATTTAAATGCCAGATTAGCTATTTGAAGCTTGTTACTTTAATAATTTTCAAACTATTTCACAATTTTAATTTATTCCCTGACATGTACAAATGATTGTTCACAATTCTCTAAACGTCCCCCGAAGTAAGGAACGTCACAGATTGACTGAAAATCTAAGCGTTACATTTTAACATTAGATAAAATATAATATACAAAAAAAAAAAATTTTGTTAAAATTTGGAAAGGACTCTAAGGACTCAAGATTCCGATATAATAAAACAAATTTTCAACATATGATTCTTTTTTTTAATTTTTAGCAGAGCTCGCTTAAAATAAACCAACGTCATAATGTAGATTATGGTCTTCGCCACTAGGAACAAAGGTATCGTTAATAAGGATTTCTGGATTTACTACTTACTCCAGATTCTGTCCTGTTGTGGGGTAATATTGCTTATTTGGGAACTGTCTATTATGAAACATTATTATGTATTATTGAAAACTTCCATTGGCGGAGGTGAAAGGAAACAGTATGGTGCAAACCATGGCCTTAATTAATACCTTCAAACTTACTTTTCACGAACTGCCAAATTATGTGATTTTTGTGATAAAACATATGAACGGGCTGATAATTCTACTACTTGTAATATGAGAGAAGCTTTTATGGAATATGTTAATTAAGTAACTTCTTCATAAGAGGCTATTGTATTAGTAATTTTTTTTATGGAAAAACAAAACGTAATTTACCTGACAACCTTTTACCTTACCTATCATGAGGAATAAATACATTAATGTGTGTATATATATATATATATATATATATATATATATATATATATATATATGGCTATCTGCTCCCGTGGTTTGAATTTCCGTTGGTTTGCGAATTTTCAATGCTAAAGCGTCCATCTTTGGCAGGCAGTGTATGTAATATGCATAGTTACTCGATTAAATCATATGTTTAGGATTTTGTGTTATGGCTTTCCACGTTTCGGACAGTATGACAGAGAGAATGGTCGTATTTCTATTGAAAATTTGCAATCCAATGAAAATTCAAACCGCTGCAGGAGTTAGCCTAACTCCTACAAGCTTCACTAGCTTTTGAGGTTATTATTAGTCAGCATATAACTCCGATGGGCTACAGAGGGATGGTTTTCTGAGATGCTTTGAGTCGAATAGTCTCCAGTTTTCCTGACGCCTTTACTGTTTGACAGCCTTTACCGAAATGAGCATTCCTTGCCTGTTTTTTTTTTTCCCTGTAAACAAGACTTGTGTGACCACTGAAACATCTCAAGAGACTTTGTCTTGAGATACAACAACAGGCTTGGGAGTAGCTTTTGGAGAAATGAGTGTCGTAAAGTTTTAGATAAAATGTATGTATTTCTTAGTTTATTCTATGTTTAAATTGAAATCGTTGGTAACCAAAAAACAGCAGATGATACAATGTGAAAGCATACTACCAAGCTGACTCCACACAAGCAATTTGTTTAGACAAAATGGTCTCAGCCAAGTCGATTATGAGAATGGCACATCAGAAAATAAATGCGACCAACAGAACGTGTTCATGTAGCGATTTTTTAAACATTTCCTCAAATTCTAGGGGTTTAGAAGGGTAATTTTGAAAACTCTTAATATCTCCGTTATTATGCGTCGGATTGAATAATTATATAGAACTAATCTTATTTCAAATGTACTGTTCTATAAATGTTGTTATGTACGTTTATCACTATCTTATTAATAAACGATATATTTGCATTTTGTTGCCGTCGGCCTTCAGTAAACCCCCACTCCTACTCATGTCATAGAAACCATAAATTGTTATATAATGAAGCACTTTATTCGAAGCCTAAATACCAAACCTTGTTCTCATTGAACTTTTACTTTTTGAGATAAATGCAAATCCGTGACATGCTAAAATATGCTTATTTAACGCAGCCCCTTCGTAACAGACTTTTTAGATAGAAATTGTGAAGTTGAGTTTTGGATTTTAAATCTTGTTTTCTACTTTTATGAGTGTGTTTAAATAAAATTTATTACTTATGATTTTATAATCGGCCTATACGTCGTGAGAGTTTCTTAGTTTCAGGAATTATTTTACCGTTAATTTACACGGGTACGTTAGGTATTTATGAGACATGGAGGTAATATATCTGGTGCGTTGTCCCAAGAATATGAAGCAACACCATCCATAACTAGCCATTCCTTAGGCAGTATTCTCCCACATTGTTCCAGTAGAGTAGGCCAGAAGCGTGTGGGTGTGGCCTCCATATTGCGCAAGGCAGGACAGTCTACATAATTATATGGAATACAGTGATTGCTACCAGTGACTGGTCACTGGAACAGTTCTCTGCGATAGGATATTACGACGGTCATTGGTTAATTAATACACATACACAGTTCCAACTGTTCCTATTTCGACACTAACAGTCGTGCAAGTATTACTACATTTTAACGTGGCGAAACCTGTCAAATATTTGGGGTCCGTCAAGCAGGAGCTGCGTAAAACAAGCAGATTTCCCACTCGAAGTTTTTTCAATACTTGATACACTTAACACCAATATTAAGCCAACAAATACAAATTAGAAATCTCTCAGTCAATTTACATTTTAATAACTTCCGTAGCAGAACGGAGAAACACAAAAACGGATATGGTCATCTGAATGTATTTGAATGTATCTTATCTAGTAAATATCAGTAGAAACAAATATGTGGTATTTATGTGTTTCATTATATAACAGCATATTGCAAATATGACATGAGTTGGAGTAAGGGTTTATCGAATACTAAAATCCAAAAAATCCCATTATCTCAGAAAAAAATTGTTATAACAACATTTATAGATCATTAAATCTGCAAAAATAATAGTTCTATAGAATTTTTCGATATGACGTAAAATAACGGAGATATGTCGAATTGACAAAATTCCTTTTTCTAGATACCTTCCCCTCCCACTTGTCCGATTTCAGCCGATAACAAACTTGATATTTCTTTTTACATGAAACGTTGAAATATTGAGTTTGGTTACGATCATAATTATAATCGGGCCTCATTTTCGTCACCTTTGTAGAATCCATGAACATTTTGTGGAAGTTTATTGAAAATCGCCCAATGAGTATTGAATGCCTCAATAGCTACTGATTCCCCTTAGGAGATCTGCTAAAATCATTGATTAGAAGTGGAGATTTACTGAACACTGTAAACACGAAATAGTTATTTTCATCACTAGTACGCCAAGTTTATCTTTTCTGTACGAGGTCGAGTTTCACGTACGAGGCGAAGCCGAGTTCGGGAATAAGACCGAGTACAGAAAAGATACTTTGCGTACGTATGTTGAAAATGACTTTTCATTATACTGTACCTATTCTTAAAAGGAAATAAGGTAAATATTTTAATATTTTTATTCTTATAAAAAAATCAGAAGATAAAGATATGAATTCTAAAATATGAAAAATATGTTTATTAAACTGCAAAGGTTATTCAGCAGATAAATAGAATAGGCAATAGACCTATAATTTAAAATTATTATTTATTGTGCAATTTTTATTGTTACTTTTATTAATACCTTTTTGCGGTATTATTAACCTACGCACTATTATTAAACTTTGTTTTGATTTAATAAATACAGGCTAAGTAAGTATGCAATATACAATGAATGATAGTATAATGAGGAATATTCCAATAACAGCTGTTACTTTTCTGTACTAGTAAAGAAAAGTATCACTTTGCGTACTCAAACGATACACTGAAAACACATGTTATTTTAACAGTATACTGTTAAACCAATATATAATGTTACGAATGACCGTTTAGAACAAAAATTGTAGAGCATCATTAGTTTAACAAGGTTGGTTTTATAACATATCCAACCAATAAAAATGCAAATACTTTGAATTTTTGAAAGTCCCCTCCCTCTAAACCTCTACTTCTAAATTTTAAGTCCGATTTTAGACTTACGTGGTTCTTTCAGGATTTTCAGCAGACAGTAAACTCCTACAACTCCTCATACATTTTTCACGTTTTTGCACTTGAGAAATCTCCTCTTAAAGTGAGCAGTTACTGCGCGATGAACTTTCTGTATCTGACAGCAGAGTGAAACGAATCTAAATTACTGAATGGTCATTGCCGAAATATACGAGACAGTCGTTTAGAGAATTTCTCCCATCTGGAAGCATGACTGTTCAGAAACACTTGGCTGCTGCTGATTCACGAGAAACTGAAGGTGTCAAGAAGCAATTAACCGAACCCGAAGACATTGTGTCGGAGCCGCCCTCCTTCTCACACATGCTTGTGATGACAGACCGTGGGAAATCCTTGCTGTTATCAAATGGGAATCTCTTATCAGGATTGGCAGTGAACAGAGGATTTCATGTTTGGAATGGGAATGAGGAAACAGCTGTCCGAGAGGCCGTCCAAGGCCATGGGATTCCTGTAAACTGGTATTGCATAGGTTCCATCCAGAGTGCGACGCACGTCAGACCATCGACTATAAAATAAACAATTATAAAAAGTTCGTCACGCAGGGGCTACGGTAACTAGGTCTATATCCATCGTGTGCCATGTATATATCTAAAACATTAAAAGTTCAATGAAAACAATATCTTGTATTTAACCTTCAAATAAAGTTATTCAGGATATAACAGCATACAAATAAGTTTTATGGCATGAATTGAAGTAAGGGTTTACTCATGACCAAAAACTAAAAACTGCAAATATATTTGTTAATAATCAAGATAGTGAAATAACATACATATTAACATTATAGCATATTTAATTTGCAATAATATATGTTCCAAAGCCTAGAGTGGCGAGTTCCATTCTCGCCTGAGCAAAGAAATTTATTTAGTGACGAAATTCACGAAATAAAAAATATTTAAGTCCCATCCTCAGTAGAAAATGGTGTTAACCTGTAGATAACTCGTCCCAATTAGCCTTAGTTGAAAAATGCGGACGTTGGTTAATAATTTAATTTTATTTGTTCCATAATCACTTTCGGTCCATAGCATAACGGAGATATTTCAAAGTTTCGGAATTCCCCCTCTAAACCCCTTTCAACAAGTCCGATTTCATCTCTTAGTGAACTTGTTCTTTGCATTTACATAAAACGTTTAAATGTCCTGTTTAGTAACGATCAAACAAAAATTACGACCTCTAGAGCGTTAAAAGACAAACATATAAATATTTAAATAAAAAAAAAATCATATTTTTCATATTCGTCCTCATATTCGTCCTCTCAAAGATAGGATTGTTGGACATTATAGGAAATATTTTTGATAATTGCATCAAGAGTACAACCTCAATAGCTAATTTCCCCTAAGGGATATCTACTAAAATTCTTATGATAATATCATCACCTAATCAAAATTGGTTGTAGCATATTTCCCAATTTTCGAATAATTTCATCGTGTTCATCGATTCTAACCAGGAGAATACTAAATCCTCCTCATTTTCGTTACGACGTTTAAATTACGACCACTAGAATGTTAACAGGCAAATATATAAATCTAACTCATATATAATTTTGAACAGACCTCATTTCCGTCATGTCTTAGGTAGGACCAATGGACATTCGATGAAATTTTTCGAAAATCACATCATGAGTACGAGCTCAATAGCTGATTTCCCTTAAGGGAAATCTGCTAAAAGCAACGCATGGATCACATATTAATAATGTTATTACTTTAAAGGTAAACTTAGAGGTAGGGAATTCTGAAATAACATTGCGAGTTGATACAGGAGCAGATGTTTCCAAAATCTCCAATGATCTTTACAAAAAGGCAAGGCTATCTTTCCCATTTATTGTAGCAAATAAGGTGATAAGCGGGTTGGTCAACTTATTCCTGTAACAACCGCAATTAGGTTAAAAATAAAATAGTCAACCCCCTGAAGGGAAATCTGCTAATACGTATGTTCTGTCAAATATATATATATATATATATATATATATATATATATATATTTATTTGCAGGTTAACGCTATAGCCGCCGCAATGTTTGTTTGATTCTTACCAAAGTTTATTTATATTTAATCCTTTTGTGTAAAAAGCAAGGTCAATTTACAGAGGGAATGACGAAAATTCTAAATATCTCTGTTATTATACGTCGGATTGAAAATTTATATAAGAGCAATCTTATTGAAAATTACTTTTACTGTAAATATTGTCATAAACATTTATTCTAGATCTTGAATATTAACCGAGATATTTCCATTTTTTATTTCTTGATCCCCCCCCCCCTCCACATGCCATATTAAAAGTCAGCTTTTATATCATGAAGCACTTTATTCCAAGTTTATTTGCCAACATATTGTTCTCATTGACCTTTAACTTTTTTTCTGTTGCACGTAGGAAATCTGCTTAGTTTACGCAGCCCCTGAGTGGTGAACTTTTCAACAAAAAAAATTATTTTAAGTTTACTTTGCCCAAAATTTGTTATGACAAGATAGGAAAGTGCCAAGTTCAGTATGGGTTGTGTGGCAAAAGTGGAATTTTCTACTCCTAATGACTGATGACTGAATATACATTCTTACGTTGTTCAGAAGTTTCTGGACACTTAATTCTGAATTTGAATTAAGATAGATTTTTAGGATGAATAATCTATCACGTAGTAGCCATATAAACATGGAATGATCTCGATTAGAGAGCTGGGTAATGGATATTAACACCTTATATGTCAGCCCTTTATGCCCCAGACTTTCTCCAGCTTGACTAATTCTCAGAACAGAGCAAGCCCAGGTGGAATAAAGGTTTATCGCATTGCAGAATATATTTTTATGGTTTCTTATTTGATTGATTCTTATTGATAACAATAGAAAAAAAATATATCTATACTGTATATATTTTTTTCTCGAAAAAAGTTTGAAACCCCACAGCGATGATTATTGGCATTATTAGAATAATATATTTACTCCTTCATGTGCTTACCTTTTTTGTAATTCTTCTTCTTCTTTGTATTTTTATATTATGGAAAATATTTCTTTAATATCTGATTGTTTATCATATTCGTGATTTGTCTAAAGAACATAATAAAAGTTAACCCTTTTAAATCTTTTAAAGTATGCTGTAGACCTATTATATTTTGTACTTTATTTTTTGTAAATGTTTTGTTTTCGATATGTTAGTATTTGTTGAATATATGGGCTGCTGTCAGTCAATAGTTCTGTCATATCGTGGGGTAAGTGAAGGTTTTTTCGTTGGATGGAGTCTGTCAGTATGTGCTTTATCGTAATGTGTTTGTTGCGATATTTGCATATAGGTTTGTCAGTCCTTGTCATTAAGTGTCTATGTGTCAGGTATGTGTGGCCGATCCTGAGTCTGGCAAGAACTACTTCCTCCCGTCTAGTACTCCTATGGCTCGATGGCCACTCCTTAATAGTACTTTTGATACTCCGGAGGTGGTTCTTTACTTCCATCCATTCTGATTGCCATTTGTTTAGGATTCGGTAGCGTATATGTCTCACTATGTCTTCGTATAATAAATTTGATTGTGTGTATTGAGTTTGTTGAGTAATTAGTTTAGCCTGGTAGTCTGCTGTCGTACAAAGTCCAAGGTCCTCGTGTCCTGGCAGCCAATATAGGGTAATTGTATTTTGGTATGTTTGTTTTTTATGAATTTCTTCTGTTATGTTTAGTGCTATTGGGTGAGTGATGTAAATGTCTCGGAGGGTAATAATGAACTTAGTGAATCTGAACAAATTAGTGTGTTTAATTATTGTTTAAAAAATACCAAATAAATAACAAAAATCATGAGCAAATACTTATAGAAACGATTATTTAAAGAAATATATTAAAATAATAAATTGAAATAAAGGATAATATATAAATAAATGCGTAGATACATTCATGAATAATTATAGATAAGCTGTATTTATAAAAATCCAAATATCTTGGCTACTATTCATCATAAAGAAAAAATATATATAGAGCAACCTTTATAGAACCCCCCCCCCTTCCACTGGTCGGATCTCAGCCATTAAAGGATGCCATCTTTATTTTCACATAAAACGTTTAATTATTGAATTTGGAAATAATCAAACATAAATTATAGCCGCTAGAGTGTTAACAGACCTAATTTTCGTCATCTGGGTTGGAGCGACGGACATTTGAAAAAGATTTTAGAAAATCGCGACATGTTTACAACCTCAATAGCAGATTTCCGTTAAGGGAACAGCTGAATTGAATTCTGCTAATAATTTTAAAATGAAGTCCAACAAAATAATTTTTTTCCTAAGTTTAATTCACTTTGATAAAGTTTGATACACTGAAGTCATGTGACATCTATATCGGATTTCTTGTTAATATTAACACATGAGGACATATTTTGTAAATCTAGGTCCGTGAGTACGATTCCCACCTGGGCAATATGATTTTCTCTTAGTTATGAACTCATTATATAAAATACTAGCTCAGATACCCGGCTTCGCCCGGGAATTCATTTGAGCCTGAATGGTGATGGCATTTTTTACCAGGCTTTACATTGCACAATATTTTGACATTTACCCGTCCCAGTGTTTAGGATTGATACCCGTCGTTGCCGGTGATTTGCTAATAATAGAATTATTTGTTCGATAATTCTTCACAGTCTTCGATATTTTTATATTTCCGTTTCTTATACATGTAAATATGGTGAATTTTTATTTCAGGCCTCCCTTATTACTCCCCTCCCGTTCGAACCTAAACATTTTAATATAACTTATAATCATGGAAGAATTAATGCTAATTGACATACCGAGTTTTGTTAAGTTCGGTTCAGCCGTTAGTGCTCGCTAAAGTTTTAACGTATAACTCATTTATACTTAGGTATACGACAAAAGGGTATATAACAAAAGTTACTCCAAATAACAAAATAAACAACTTTTGTTATGTTTATATTTGCGGAAAAACCAATAGGAAACGAAGTATCGCTATTTTTAATTTCAGGCTTCCCTTATAACCCCCACTCCTGCCCGTACATAGAAATGTTGGTATGGCTTATTATAATGAAGGATTCACTGCGAATACACATACCGAGTTTTAATTAGTTCGGTTAAGTCTTTTTTGACAAATAATATTGTTGACTCCCTCTATAATTTTTAGCGTATAACGCATTTAAACCTCGGTATACGACAAAAGTGTATATAACAAAAGTTACTCTAAATAACAAAATAAACAACTTTTGTTATGTGCATATTTGCCGAAAAACCAATAGAAAACGAAATATCGCTATTTTTAATTTCAGGCTTCCCTTATAACCCCCACTCCTGTTCACCTCAGAGAAAATTAATATAGCCTAAAGTCTAAGTTGGGTTAGTAGTAATATACATACTAAGTTTCATAAAATTCGGTTCAGCCGTTTATGCGTGAAAAGGTAACAAACAAACAAACAAACAAACAAACATACACGAAAGAAACAAAATGCAGATATGGTGTCTATGACATGTGAAACGAAAAGTTATCGTGAAATTTCGCGAAAAAAATCAATGTACAGACAGAGGTTACAATTTTATATATATATAGATTTAGTCCAAAACGCTAGAGAGGAGTGGTTAGCTGTAGATAACCCGTCCCAATTAGCCATAGTAGCACATAGTGAGCTTTCATAAATAACCACATATTTACTTTTGCAGGATCACGGTCACAACTACGACTTCGAGTACAGCGTCCACGACCCCTACCACCACGACATCAAGAGCCAGAAGGAGACCAAGATCGGCGACCTGGTGAAGGGTTATTACTCCCTGAAGGAGACGGACGGGTCTACCCGAGACGTGGTGTACACGGCAGACAAGCACGGAGGGTTCCAGGCTATAGTCACCAAGGACGGGCACCAAGTCTTCCCGGAGATCATAACCCCTGCCCAGTATGCCATACCGCTCTACAGGCAACACTACTAGGAGTGGTCCGTCCAGAACCACAAACGACCTTCGAACAAGATCGCAAGAAGAAGACCTACTCGCCGTTGATTAAACTCAAAGTCTGAATCAATTACCTTGTGAGCCATAAATATTAGTTTTAGAATGTATATTATCCTTTGGAAAGTAAAACTTTTGTAAAGTGTTGCGTAGGTAATATTACCAATTCTTGTACTTAATCTGTATTTGTGGAAAAAAAAAAATCTGTAATTTTGGTTAAATATTTATTAAACGTATCAAGTCGTTTTATTGTTCAATATGTATTTATAATTTCATTTTGTGTGTATCCACACAAATAAGCATATGCGACTTCCTTCTCACTTATTATTAACCCCCCAAAAAAAATATGGATCCACCCACCGTCCTTTAGAAAATCAAGTGAAGTGTGTTCATCCAATCTGAAATTTTATTTCTTTCTCTTTGAATATGCTGGATGGTAGAGGAACCAATTGATAAGAATCAATAATAAGGCCTTCTCCTCTACTGTTTTTTTCATTACGCAGAGTGCACTTTCAGAGTCAACGCTCCATCGTCAGTGCCTAAGGCAATAACTGAGTAGTCTGGACCACGTCCACCGGAGTCCGGGAGTCGCCCGGCGGTCGTGGTCTAGAATACAAAGCTTTAATCAGGCATTGACGATGGAGCGTCTGCCTCCAAAGTGCAAAGTCCGTCACGCAGGGGCTGCGTAAACTAAGCAGATTTCCCACGTGAAGTTTTACAATAGGGAAATCTGCCTAATAACAACTGTAGTAGTAAGAAACCTCTAAACCTAAAACATTATTTAGGGCGTAACAACCCAGTAGTTTCTAGCCCCAAAAAAACAGTTGACCTAATCTCTAAACCAATTCAGGAGGGGCGAAGTTATAGAAACGGCCGCCAGAGCTCTCGCCGGAAAGTTCGAACATAGCCTACTGTTGACCAGTATCACACAGAATACAAATGCAAATATCTCGGTTAATATTCAAGATACAGAATAAATGAATAGAACAATATTTATAGTACATTTAATTTGCAATAAGATTTATTCTATACAATTTTTCGATCCGACGGATAATAACGGAGATATTTTGAATTTTCAAAAATCCCCCCTCTAAACCCCCCCCTCCCACTGGTCCGATGTCAGCCATTAAAGAACTTGATCTTCCTTTTTACATAAAACGATTAAATTCCGAGTTTGGTAAAGATCAAACAAGAATTGCGACCGCTAGAGCGTTAACAGACAAATATATATATATATATATATATATATATATATATATATATATATATATATATATAATTTTGAACGGACCTCATTTTCGTCATCTCCTGGGTAGGATCGATGGACATTTGAAGAAATTTTTCGAAACTCGCATCATGAGTACGACCTCAATAGCTGATTTCCCTTAAGGGAAATCTGCTAAAACAGTAGAGGAGAAGGCCTTATTATTGATCCTTATGAAATTTTATTATTAAAAAACAAAATGTTTCCCAACGCTATTCATTCTATATTCTTAATTGACTAACTTCATATAAAGACATAACATTAAAAAGCTCGTCAAGACTTACTACCACCGTGACTATTAAGTGAATAAGGGCTCAGGTTAGCCATGTGAGTTAAAGCGTTGACTTAAATCTCACATGGTAGACCTAGAGTGCGGAGTTCGATTCTCGCCTAGGCAGTAGGAATTTATTTAGCGACGGAATTCATTAAATAAATTCCTTAGTCCTGCCCTGGTTAGAAAAGGGTGGTACCCTGTAGATGACCCGTCGCAATCAACCATAGTAACAAAAAGTGGACAATAATAAAATTAATATTATAAATTTCGAGTTATGTACTATCGATAGTGTTCTCTGACTCCGTGAACTACGAGATGCCATAATGTGCCTTAATATGATTCTCAACATTAGTCTTGAGGAAAAATAACTCTCCCTCAGCCATGGGCTGACTGGTTTCAATTAAAATAGTATGTTCCTGAAGAGGCGTTAAAGAAAATGCGAAACATGGAAAACTGAGAGTTTATTAAAGTTTAGTGAACTTTTAAAGTGATTTTAAAAGATTGACCCCAGTTAGCCTTAGTTGCAAAAAGTGGACGTTAATAAATAATTTAAATTTAAGTGAATAATTACAAATGATAATGAGTAAATGTAAATTGAGTCAATTTACTATAAGCTCCACAGCGAAAGCGTTTGAATTGTAAGCAAACAGGGCAGCCAACCTCTCAGAGCTAAAAGATAGATATACTCTTCATCGGAAAGAAAAACAATAACTGAAATACATCTGAGAATAATATATTAATTTTGTTGAAAACTGTTTATTATTTATTGCAATTTATAATGAAACAAACTCACTCTAATCTCAGTAATCCAAGAGCAAATGGCAAGGGGGAGGGGGTAACACAATATTTGGTATTTCAGATTTAAACAAGACTGTAGATGATATATTAGGTTATTCTTAACGTGCGGCAAAAGTTGAGGTTTACTGAAGGCTGAAATTTTAAAAAATGCCAATCTCTCGATTAAAATTGAAGTTAGAGAAAACATGTTTATAACAACATTTATAGAACACCAAATTTACAATAATATTGGTTGAATGCTGGTATTTTAATATGACGTACTATAACCGAGAAATTTTGAATTATCGAAATTCCCCCTCTAAACCCAGCACTGGTGCGATTTCAGCTGTTAACGAGCTTGATCTTTAGTTTTAGACAAAGCGTTTAAATATTGAATTTGGTAACTATCAAACAAAGATTACGACCGCTAGAGCAGAAATAGACAAAATTATATATATATATATATATATATATATGTATGTATATATATATAATTTTGAACGTACCTCATTTTAGTAGATTTTAGGGAAATTGGCTATTGAGGTCGTACTCATGTCACTATTTTCGAAAACGTTCTTCAGTTTACAGCCCCAATTAGGTTAAAAATAAAATAGTCAACCCAGATATGTATGTCAAAGTTGGGAAACAGTGTCGTTTACTAGGGCAGTACGCTATTTTGTCCCATCGGTTGTTTGAATTTGTGGGTGAATCGTTGATCACGAGTTGTCCAGCGATGGGGAGTCGCAGCGAAGATTCTTGGGACAGTGGCTACATTTCTGAAAATACTCCCAAACCTGATCCAGTGGCCCCGAGGTCTAGATCCGTTTTCAACGTTAGAGAATATGAATCTAAGAAAAAACAGAACAAGCAGCAGCATCGGGAAGATTTAGCGGTGACTTGAATCAGTTCAGACAGATTTTCCACCTGATCTGAGTTCCTCCGCCTCACACCAGACCTCTGTACGGCCCTCATGTCAAGTCAGCTGCGAGCAGTACCAGCCCCAAGGTATTCACCAGGATAGACAACAAAAAGAGAGGGAAAGGTAATCACCCAGACACTGCCTTATTGTTAAATAATTCTAGGAGCCGAGCTCCAAGGTATTCTGTTGGCCCTCAAGAACACCCACACATCACAAAGCAAACACGTTATCATTTGCACGAATTCCTTAGGATCCCTTCAAGTAGAGAAGTAATAGTTCTTTCGAGACTTAGAATTGGCCAGACTAACTTAACTCACTCATACTTTATGAGAAAGACTGGCAGACCTACTTGCTCACCTTGTAACATTCCCTTGACGATAAGAAATATACTGACAGAATGCCGAAAACAACACCAGGACTACCCCTACGACTTACACAAACTTTTGACGGATACATCAACAACTTATTCACACCAACACAAAATTCAAATATATGACAAAATTTAACATCCAAATTAAGTCTGCGGCGTGGAACAAGGTTTCAAATTATATGCATAAATAGCATTTGATGTGTTTGTACACATGTATATGTTTACCCTGAAGGAGGAAATTACGACAATCATTAGCGAAAGTACGATTTTCAGCCATTCTTTTCCTACTGTTCATCTAACTATGCTCATGACCATTTTTTTTTAATGTTCACTTATAATATGTTTATCTATTTCACTTTTGTTATTTGTCGTTGCTTTTTGGTATTTGTTATTGTTACTTGTTGTTGAGGTATTTGTTATAGTTTCTTGTTGTTATTTCTAATCTATTTTACTTTTGTTATTTAACTTCGTTCAATTTCTGACTTCTGAAAGGGCAGATCACCTTTGATGTCATAAATAAATAAATAAAAAAAAAAAAGATCCTTCAACATCGATGACTCCAAGTCAGATTCAGAAACGGCTAGCCGGAGACTGGTTTCCATAGCAGTTTACAAAGAGTGTTTTTTCTGGAAGCAGCAAAGGTAGCCAAAACGACCCGGGAAGCAACATTGCAGAATGAAAAGGAACAGGGTTAGAAGGAAGAGAATGAAAAGATGGCCAATGAACGAAGGAGTAGAGAAGACACTTGGGATGGCCTAACTTTGAAGAGGTGAAGAACAGAAAGCAGGAGATATGAAGAAATGCTTTGACAATCGACTTCAATAGATTGCTTGAAGAACCGAAGATGGGAGAAGAGGTTTGGATCACCGACAGGTGGGAGTATGAACAGGCAGTAGAAAAGGAAGAAGGGGTTCCTCAGGGGTAACTCTTCCTGTTGTGAGACAGGGGTCAGCTCCTAAAGAATGTCTGCCATTGTCCGGGTGAAGTGGAATTGAAGATGTTGGGATTATTTTAAATGATAAAGGTATGAAAATCTGTGAAAAACAAAGGTTCAGTTTTGAGAGTTTGATGGTAATGCTGTGATACGTGGTTATTTCTCGTTAAGAACAGAATCAACAGAGTAGAGTAACTTGATCGAATCGTCAGTCCCACTAGAATATTCGGACCACTGGGGGTTTTAGGAGGGAATATCATTAATTCGAAATATCTCTATTATGCGTTGGATCGAAATCTCGTACAGAATCAATCTTATTGCAAATGCAATGTTCTATAAATGCAGCAAAGTATGTTTTTTCTCTATTTTGATTATTAGATATATGCATTTTTAGCAGATTTCCCTTAAGGAAATCGTACTAATTACGCGATTTTCGAAAAATGTCTTCAATTGTCCATCGATCCTACCCAGGAGATTTTTGTTAGATCGTTACCAAACTCGATATTTACACGTTTTATGTAAAAAGACAAATCAAGTTCGTTAATGGCTGAAATCAGACCGGAGGGAGAGGGGGGGTTAGAGGGGAGGATTTTCGACAATTCGAAATATCTCCGTTACTATACGTCAATCAAAAAATTGTATAGGATCAATATTATTGAAAATTAAATTTACTATAAATATTGTTATATACATTTATTGTATATCTTGAAATTTAACCGAGATATTTGTATTTTTATTAAATGTGGGAGGATAAACAGGCGAGTTAGTTTCCCGCAAAAAGCTAGTTCGGCTGTTCTCGTAACGGTTCGGATCTCGTGAAATTTCTCTATTGTTGGACTTTTTATTACTTGTCACACTTACTGGAACGTTTATGGTAGTAATTATACACTTAAATTGAAGAATTTCGTGTTAAAACAATTTAAAAATAATATGGAACTTATATATTATCCAGTGGTATATATATGTACATATATATATATATATATATATATATATATATATATATATATATACTAGCTCAGATACCCGGCTTAGCCCGGGAATTCATTTGAGGCTGGATAGCGATTGTATTTTTTTGGCAAGGCTTTACTATGCACAATATTTTGACATTTACCCTTCCCAGTGATTATACCCGTCGTTTCTGTGGATTTGTAAATAATAAAATTAATTTGTTATGTAAGACTTACTTTCCTCCATATTGTCATATTTCCCGTTTCCTGTGCATCATGCATAAATTTAAATTATTAAGGACAAAATATTATAATAATATATTATAATTAGAATTAATTATTCCTGGTGAGGTACCTGGTAGTTCATATTGAAAAGAATTATTGAGCAAATTTCTCTAAATAACAAAATAAACAACTTTTGTTATGTTCATATTTGCCGAAAAACGAATAGAAAACGAAATACCGCTATTTGTAAATTTAGGCCTCCCTTACAACCCACACTCCTGCCCATCCCTAGAAATATTGGTATGGCTTGTTATAATGAATGCGTTAGTGCTAAAACACATACCGAGTTTTATTTATTTCGGTTGGGTCTTTTGTCCCAAATAAAATTGTTCACTTCGGCTATAGGTTTTAGCGTATATCTAGTTTATAATTCGGTATAAGATAAAAGTGTATATAAGAACAATTACTCTAAATAACAAAATAAACAACTTTTGTTATGTTCATATTTGCCGAAAAACCAATAGGAAACGAAATATCGCTATTTTTAATTTCTGGCTTCCCTTATAACCTCCACTCCTGTTCGTCTCAGAGGATATTAATATAACCTAAAGTCTAAGTTGGGTTAGTAGTAATGTACATACCAAGTACCATATATATATATATATAAATATATATATATATATATATATATATATATATATATATATATATGTATATATATATATAAAATTGTGACCTCTGTCTGTACATTGATTTTTTTCGCGAAATTTCACGATAACTTTTCGTTTCACATGTCATAGACACCATAAATGCATTTTGTTTCTTTCGTGTATGTTTGTTTGTTTTTTTGTTACCTTTTCACGCATAAACGGCTGAACCGAATTTTATGTAACTTGGAATGTATATTACTACTGACCCAACTTAGACTTTAGGCTATGTTACTGTTCTCTGAGACGAACAGGAGTGGGGGTTATAAGGGAGGTCTGAAATAAAAAATAGCGATATTTCGTTTCCTATTGCATTTTCAATTATGCACATAACAAAAGTTGTTTAATTTGTTATTTAGAGTAACGTTTGTTATATACACTTTTGTCGTATACCTAAGTATAAAGGCATTATACGCTAAAAATGATAGCGGAAGTCAACAATTCTATTTGGCACAAAAGACTCAACCGAACTAAACCAAACTCGGTATGTGTATTAGCACTAACGCCTTCCTTATAATAAGCCATACTAACATTTCTAGGGATGGACAGGAGTGGGGGTATAAGGGAGGCCTGAAATTAATAATAGTGATTTCCTATTGGGGTTTCGGCAAATGTGGACATAACAAAAGTTGTTTATTTTGTTATTTAGAGAAATTTGCTCAACACTTCTTTTCAATATGAACTACCAGGTACCTCACCTGAAAAAATTAATTCAAATGTATGTCAATATTTTCTCCTTAATAATTCAAATCTATGCATAATGCACAGGAAACGGGAAATATGACAATATGCAGGACAGTGAAGTCATACATAAAAAAATTAATGGGATTATTAACAAATCCCCAGAAACGACGGGTGTTACCCCTAAACACTGGGACGGGTAAATGTCAAAATATTTTGCAAAATAAAGCCTTTCCAAAAATATACCATCACCTTTCATCCTCAAATGAATTCCCGAGCGAAGCTGGGTATTTGAGCTAATATCATAGAAAACAAGATGATAGCATAAACAACAACTTGAAAATACAAGAGTAGCTTTCTATTCCCTGTTTGTTCCATTTAAATGGCCTATCTTTCGTAACGTTTTTACAAATTTTATTTTGGAACTCTTGTATTGTTAAGTTGTACATGAGAGCATACTGTTTTCCTGTAATCTGTTCAGCTAAAAAATATGCCATTTTTATATAATTTCAATCAAATGTTTCCAATGCACTAATGATGAGGTCCTTGATGTTAAATACCAAAATCTTGTTATAGAAATATAAATTAGGAATTCTATAATTCCAATTTAAAACCATTTTTTTATTTATTTTAGTAATTTTCCTTAAGGGTAAATTTTGTATATATACAAATTTTCATTTTTACTTAATTATTTTTCCTGTAAAAGTAATTTAACTCTCGATTCACATTTATTCATTTACCTTAAATATTTTGAATAACCAGAAAACAGAGTTCTAGAACGTTATTTCGATTAATCCAATATTAACGGAAATATTTGCAATTTAGGTTTTCAGAATTATTTCAATCCCCCACACCCACTAATTTGCTTTCATCTGACTTCACACCTTTAGTTTAAATGCCATGGCAAGTCTACGAAAGTGCCTTATTACAGACAAGTGTAGGCTAGATGGTGAGAAATAGATATCTAAATAATTTAAACAAGTCACACACGTGGCGTGGATGGGCTGGTTATCAGACTGTGACCACGCATCCATGGAGTTAAGGACTATATAAGGGAGCGAGCTCGCTGTCAGAGTCACTCAGAACATATCTTCCGAGCAGACATGATGAAGTACCAGGTTAGCTCAACAGCCGGACCGGCTACAGAGTCAAGTAACCAACAAATTCGTAGTCTAACACATGTATTTTTTTTCAGATCGCTCTCCTCCTCGGTGTCGTAGGGATCGCCATGGCTTCCTACCACGGAGACCACCACGACGACTACGTAAGGCGTTTTAAACCAATTACAACAATTGACGCTTGTCTCACAGGAATAAATACTTAACGCTTTCATTTTCAACTTACAGAACCATCATCCCGAGTACAAGTTCGAATACAGCGTTCACGATCCACACACCCACGACATCAAGAGCCAGCACGAGACGAGACACGGCGACGTCGTCAAGGGATATTACACCCTCAAGGAGGCCGACGGTACCGTCAGAGAAGTCCACTACACAGCCGACCACAAGAACGGATTCAACGCCGAGGTCCACAGGTCAGGACACGCCTACCACCCAGAACACTACAAGAGCTCATCTGAATCCTTCTACGGCCACGGTGGACACGGACACGGACACGCTTCCTCTTCGAACAACAACAACCTCTACAACCATCACCACCACTACTGAGCCTATAGCGGCGATTGTAGTCTAATAAATAAATGCAACTACTTTTGTACCTACGTCTACTTATTTATCTAATGCTCCATTATCCCCAAAACCAATGTGATCATTAGTGTTGACAGAAAAGGTTATATATCAAGAATTGTTTAGATCAAATGTGGTTTTTGAGTTAAAACTTAAAGTCGTACTTGCTGACATCTTCACCCGACGAATTAGCATATATCTCGCATAAGACATGGTTCTTGAATACAATATTCCGTGCATGAATTCAGGATAAAATGTGTTAATGATATAACAGCTGATTGTATATGATATATGAGTTTGAGCGTGACTTTAAAGAAGAGTGGAAACTAAAAAATACATACTTCGGTTATTATACATGATGGAGAAAATATGCACATAACAATATTTATAGATAATTCTATTTCCAAGAAAATGTTTTATGGACAATTTTTCGATCCAACTTAAAATAATGGAGACATTTCAATTTTTCGAAATTCCCACCCTGTGAACCCGAATGTCCGAACAAACATGATTTTTTTTTAAATAAAAATTTTCGTAATTTCCTAGGATCTATAAACATTAGATGACATTATTCGAAAATCGTGTCATGAGTACAACCTCAATAGCTGGTTTCCCTTAAGTGAAATCTGCTAAAATTAGTTACAATAATTGACAAATGGAAGTAGAAGTTACCACGCATTATTTTTGTTGCTGACAGAAAGCGGCCAGTAATTATTGCTTTTGAAATCAAGATTTGAAATCAATTTCCGTATTCAGGATAGCGTATACGATCCGTGGCGCGTTACGCCCGACTGGACGCCATCAGGAGCAAAATCACGCTCGGCCTAAATACCTGCCTGATGATAATAACACGAGCAGTAAGGCAAGCACGCTCTCAGCTGCTAGGAAGGCGATGCTAATCCTAGGATTGGGCTAATCAATCAATTCTAGGATGGAGGAAGCCGGTTACACGCCTCTCCATAATTCTGGATCTTATTCCTCCTCCCGGCTGTGCTATCACTTCTCAGCTGGTTTACTGATAACACTCAACAGGTGTTATTAATCACCCCATAATGATAACATGCACTCGCGGGCTTTCCTCATCCCGCCAAATAAATCTGTTCGAAAATTAACACCTATCTTGACGATTATTTTATTTATTTATTTTGGATCGTTTGCAGCTAGGAAAAAGAACAAACAAAAATAACAATGTATATAAACAAAATACAAAACTGAAAATAGTAACACGAAAAGAATAAACAATACAAACTAAGAACGCAAACAAATAACAAAACGTGACTAAATAACAGAACGCAACAAAATAACGAAGCTCAACTAAATACTACAACGCAGACAAATAACAAAACGTAACTAAATAACAGAACGGAACAAAATAACGAAACTCAACTAAATAATACTACGCAGACAAATAAAAAAACGTAACTAAATAACAGAACGAAACAAGATAACGAAACTCAACTAAATAATACAACGCACACAAATAACAAAACGTAACTAAATAACAAAACGCATCAAAATAACGAAACTCAACTAAATAATACAACGCAGACAAATAACAAAAAGTAACTAAATAACAGGGCGCAACAAAATAACGGAACTCAACTAAATAATACAACGCAGACAAGTAACAAAACGTAACTAAATAACAGAACGCAACAAATTAACGAATCTCAACTAAATAATACAACGCAAACAAATAACAAAACGTAACTAAATAACAGAATGCAACCAAGTAACAAAATGTAACCAAAGAGACAAAAAAATCAAATAAACCAAAACAAAACATTAAATTCAAGAACAAAAAATCTTGTGAGGAAACCAGATAATTAAAAACTATAGACTAATAGAATTACGTAAACTATTATATACTTTCAATCGATCTGGATCAATTGGTTCCTCTACCATCCAGCATATTCCAGAGATACTTTTAATGGTTAAAAACAAGACTAAAATCAAATAAATAAAAAAAATAGTATGAATAAAATGAAGATTAAATTTCTATTTCTAAAATATTTTCTAAATAAAATAACTTGACAATTAGTATTCTATATATTGATCTACCCAACGATAAAACAAATATTGGCAGACTGCGCACAACAAAAAAACGTTGAATTACTTCACGATATGAAAGAACTACTAACTGACAGCAGTAAATATATTCCACAAATACTAACATATCAAAAACATATAAACATTTACAAAAGTGTATATAGATTAAATTAAAATAGGTCTACAGCATACTTAAAACGATTTAAGGGATAACTATTATTATATTCATTTAGAAAAGTAAGGATATGAGAAACACTCAGATATTTAAGGAATATTTTTCATACTATATAAATAAAGTATAACCAAGGTATACCTGAAGGAATAAATATATTATTCTAACTACATCGTAAAGAGAGATCTTGCCAATCACCAGCGTTGTGGGGTTTAAACCAAATAATTTTTTTTAAAAAAATGTATCTACTAAGAAACTGTAAAAACTCCGTTCCTCCGTCCGATGTTGCGTAAATTAAGCAGATTTCCCCGTGCTGGAATAAATTACGCTTGTGATATCATTCTCTGTATCGATTTATAAACAAACCTATAAGGCTGAAAGAATGAAACTACAAATAACTCGCAGAATACTTCCATTACGAAAAAATGTATAGAACAACACTTGTAGAGCATAAATAACATAACAAGATTGGTTCTTCAATTTTAAAAATACCCTTCTAAGCCCCCCCCCACTAGTCCACCTACAATTTCAGCGATTAACAAATACGATTTTAGTGTGTAATGGAACAGTTAAATATCAAGTATAGTACAGAAAGAATAAAGATGTTCGATTCACCACGTATTCTCTATTTAAATGTAAAAAAAAAAGTAATGAGCAGAAGGGGTTAGGGGGGTTACTGAAAGCAAAAAACATGAAAGTACGTATAACTTGCTTAATACTTGGGGTACGAAAAAATACATAGAACAACAATTGTAGAGCTTTAATAGTTAAACAAGATTAATCTTAAAACATTTTGCCATCTGGCAAATAGTACAGAAAAAGTTTGAAAATCGCGTCATGAGTTTGACCTCAATAGCTTATTTCCTTTAAGGGAAATCTGCTAAAAAGTCTTAATTGGTGACGTCATCACACAACGCTATGGCAAGTACCTCCCAAGGTAAATAGTTCAATGAAAACAATGATTGATATTTCACCTTGAAATAAAGTGGTTTAGGATATAACTGCATATTATTAATATGACATGAGAAGGAGTGGGGGTTTACTGATGGCCGAAACCGAAAATATGGACGTATCTCGGTTAATATTCAATACATAGAAAATTACTATGACTAAATTAACAGAACATTACATTTTTAATATGATTGTTTGTTTAATTTTTTTCTATCAGACTCACAATATCGGAGACATTTCTAATTTTCTAAATTCTCCTCCCCTCCCCCTCTCAATAGTCCGATTTCAGCCATTTTTGTACTCATTTGTTCATTTTCGTCATCCCCTGGGAAGGATTGATTGAGCATAGGTGGAAATTTTTCCAAAATCGCGTCACGATTACAACCTCAATAGCTGATTTCCCTTAAGACAAATCTGCTAAAACAATTTTACCGAGCTCACAGCTACGACTATTAATATTATTACAGTATATTGAAGTTATTAATAGATATAGGAATAAAAACAAAGCCTTCCCAAAATAAAGATGTTTTTAGTAGCCCTAGGCATTTCAGGACTTAGCTGGCATTCTCAAGGGCTGAAATTATAATAGTTGAGAAGAACATATAAAAGCATGTATTCTCTAATTCTCTTTCTGTGTGAATGCTATTTAAATAGGAATTATAGTCCGTCACGCAGGGGCTGCGTTAACTAAGCAGATTTGCCACGTATTTGCATTTATCTCAAAACTTAAAAGTTCAATGAGAACAATATTTGGTATTTAAGCTTCAAATATAGTGATTCATAACATAATAGAATATTGAAAATATGAAATGAGTAGGAGTGGGGCTTTACTGAAGACCAAAAACAAAAAAAATGCAAATATCTCAGTAAATAATCAATATAGTGAAAGAATGTATATAACAACATTTATAGAACATTACATTTGCAATAAGATTGGTTCTATACAATGTTTCGATCCGACGCATAATAACGGAGATATTAAGAATTTTCAAAATTCTCCCCCTCTAAACCCCCCCCCTCTCCTTGGTCCGATTTCATCCATTAACGAACTTGATCTTTCTTTTTGTATAAAACGATTATCTATCAAGTTTGATAACGATAAGACAAAAATTGCGACCGCTAGAACGGTAACAGACAATGCATATATATATATATATATATATATATATATATATATATATATATATATTAAAATTTTGAGAAGATTATAAAAATTAAACTAAACAAAATATAACAAAAACTTTAAATAGAAAAATTCAGTAATACAATTAAATAAGCAATAAAATTACATAATATTATTTTTTTCTGTAATCGTTGAATAATGGTAACATTAATAAACTGAAATGAGTGAAGAAAGTGAAACATTTTGCAATAGAGTGAAGAAAGTGAATTGCCTTCCTTATTAGTAATAAGTATAAATTAAAAAATAATTTGAAGTTGGAAATTAAATGCTTTTAAATGTTTCTTAACATTGTACGTATTTATTTTAACAAAATAAATTGAAATGTGAATGAATTATTGGTGGAAATAATCAATATATTTTAAAATTTAAATATAATAATAATTACCTTCCTTGTTTATAACCTGCACTTGTTTATAACTGCACTACTTCACAATCATCACTAGTTGTTTTATAACTATGCTTATAACCTTTGACAACCATGCTTATAGCCTACCAACAACATACCATAATCTTCACAACATCCTAATTTTGTTCATATTCTGGTTAGATCTGATCATGTATTACACGATTACAGAAAAAAATTAATATTACACTCGTGACGAAAGTAGAATTTACAACTCTCGTGAAATGAGATTACATATTAAAGCAATACAAATCTGCCACTAATAATAGTTATTTATTATACAAGTGACGAAAGTAGATCATCTTACAACTCGAGTGAAACGTTTACCCACACGAGCGAAGCGAGTATGGTAATTTCACGAGAGTTGTAAATACTTTCGTCACGAGTGTAATATTAAATTTTTTCTGTAATCGTGTAATACATGATCAGATCTAACCAGAATATGAACAAAATTAGGATGTTGAGAAGATTATGGTATGTTGTTGGTAGTTTAAAAACATGGTTGTGAAAGGTTATAAGCATAGTTATAAAAGAACTAGTGATGATTGTGAAGTAGAGCAGTTATAAACAAGTGCAGGTTATAAACAAGGAAGGTAATTATTATTATATTTAAATTTTAAAATATATTGATTATTTCCACCAATAATTCATTCACATTTCAATTTATTTTGTTAAAAAAAACTCTTACAATGTTAAGAAACATTTAAAAGCATTTAATTTCCAAATTCAAATTATTTCTTAATTTATACTTACTACTAATTAAGAAGGCAATTCACTTTCTTCACTCTATTGCAAAATGTTTCACTTTCTTCACTCATTTCAGTTTAGTAATGTTACCATTATTCAACGATTACAGAAAAAAAACACTTTTATTTAAGTTTGCCGCATTTAACAATAATAACTGAAATAGGAACCAAAATATCCGCAATGGAGATGGCGTCTTCAGATATGCAGACACAATAATGTCCAACAAGCCCAAGATTCTCCTGGATATAGAATATATTGGCAGGTGGCATTTGAATAGACCATTAGTAGTATTCTATAATCATTTTTTGAAGTGCACACGGAAACACTTATTCCTTCTTATAGAAATGACGCCTAACACTTTATCCTCAAAGCATTTTCAAAAAGTAGATATTTACTTACGCAAAGCACCAAAATACCAAATGCACCAGAGACAATTACCTGTAAAAATAAAAGCACTATGTAAGATTATTATCGTAATCACTACTGAAATAATGACTAGCTATATTAGAAAAATTCAATAATCAACTAAAATAATCAGAAGTGGGCACCACAAAACTTCCATGTACACCAATAAATTAAATAATCAAAATTGTAAATTGGAGATAATTTGGTTACTATGAGTGACCGAATTACAACCGCCTGATTTTTGCTTTGAATAACTGAGTACATTTCAAATTCAGTTTACAAAGGCTTCTTATTACAAGAGAAATAGGGAATAGATGGTGAGATGAAACGACCAGTGTCATACAAGCACATTGTAAACCTGCTTAGTTTACGCAGTTAGTTTTGATTGATGCGAGAGTGCAGATCTCGTGCTGAAACTATTAAAAATAGCTCAAAACGGGCAATTCCGTAAAAGCATGAAAACAGAAACCTTGCGCTATAACATTTCTTCCTTTACTTCCCACAAGAGAGTCAAAATTCCTTCTTGTAGAAGGAGCATCATAAAAAAAAAAAAAATTCGAAAATTCCGTCATGAGTACAACCTCAATAGCTGATTTCCCTTAAGGGAAAAATGCTAATAAGTTAGCTTATTGTGGCATCGATGGTTTTTATCACGGAGAACGAATTAGCGGTTAAAAACTTTTGCGAAGAATTTAAATGTTGTAATGGTTTAGGAAATGATGAAATAATTATAAAAAAATAAGCTAAGAAAGATAGTTGATCCAGATGAACGTGTTTTGTTTTCATAATGATACACTCGTTATCATTCTCTCAACCGACAATATAAAATATTAATACATTTTTCGTTGATTATTTTCATAAAAAAAGAAGAATTTCAGAAATTTTTTATATAAATTAGAAAATATATAATAAATATTTTATCTAAAAAATCACCTTTTTATACGAAAAATAAACGACCACAAAAGATTATTATACGCTATACACAGAGTATTCGAGTACTAAGATAGTTGTGAAAGGAAACTATATTATTATTTTCTGATAGGCCAATAAATATTTCATGTTAGCATGTTAACACAAGTAGGATTATAAAATGCGACTGGTTATCAGAGTGTGACCACGCATCGATGGAGTTAAGGACTATATAAGGGAGCGAGCTCGCTGTCAGAGTCACTCAGAACATATCTTCCGAGCAGACATGATGAAGTACCAGGTTAGCTCAACAGCCGGACCGGCTACAGAGTCAAGTCTCATACAAATTCGTAGTCTAACACATTAATTTTTTTTCAGATCGCTCTCCTCCTCGGTGTCATAGGGATCGCCATGGCTTCCTACCACGGAGACCACCACGACGACTACGTAAGGCGTTTTAAACCAATTACAAAAATTGACGCTTGTCTCACAGGAATAAATACTTAACGCTTTTATTTCCAACTTACAGAACCATCATCCCGAGTACAAGTTCGAATACAGCGTTCACGATCCACACACCCACGACATCAAGAGCCAGCACGAGACGAGACACGGCGACGTCGTCAAGGGATATTACACCCTCAAGGAGGCCGACGGTACCGTCAGAGAAGTCCACTACACAGCCGACCACAAGAACGGATTCAACGCTGAGGTCCACAGGTCAGGACACGCCTACCACCCAGAACACTACAAGAGCTCATCTGAGTCCTTCTACGGCCACGGTGGACACGGACACGCTTCCTCTTCGAACAACAACAACCTCTACAACCATCACCACCACTACTGAGCCTATAGCGGCTAGTGTGTCCTAATTAATAAATGCAACTATTTTTGTACCTTCTTCTACTTATTTATTCTTATCTTTTTCAACACATCTGTTATTATAAGGTTATTGAGCTAATAATACTGTCTCTCTCCGAGTAGTTATACATGCATTATAATTAATCTCGAAAATTTGTTCCAGTGATAATGATATTTTTCTATCAACTGAGTCTGGTCATTTTAGTTGATAGCTTAAGATTCGTCTACATGTCTTTGCATTAATAATACTCTGTAGATCCGGCACTCTCCGAACGAATAAAAAGAGTGGATATACAAGCATTCATAATTTATGTCTAAAATACTATCTGATGTTAATATCGTTCTATCGACTCAATTTGGCCATTTACTAAGATTACATTCGTTGTTGGATATAGAACATCAAAATTCACACACATTCCTCTTCATATATCCTAAAATATTCAATCCCCCTCCCTCGAATCCCCCTATTTCTGGTTAATGAATATATCTATACTATAGAATGAAACGGTTTAATAAACGTTGAATTAAGAGATATATAACATAACCAAGTTGTATGGTCTTAGGACGTATATGAATAGTGATAATTAATTAACGCCCACTTTGAGCTACAATTGTTAATTGTGATATGTTACCAACCTTTACTGATCAAGGTGGAGAAGGTATGGGTTTTATTTAATGAGTTCGCCTCTAATTAAATACCTATTACCAAGTCAGGAATCGAACCCGCGACTCCATCAGAAGGAACAACCAGACGAACGCCTTAACTCACCTGGCTAACCTGAGCCTTTTTTCTAAATAGAAATTAGCACGTTTTAAATATTTTGAGGGATTTTAACGATAGTTTCTAATGTGAATAAAAAGAAGCATTAAAATCACTGAACAGAGTTAAAACATTACTCAGAACCGAAGTACTATCGAGCGTTAAAGTCACTCTGAAAAAAAACGCCATAGCTGTTATTGAGTGAACCGTAACTTTATTATTATTCTCTCTTCTTTTCTTTTTTTTCTTTTCTTTTTTTTGTGACTTAACTCATTAAACTCACGTGTTAGACGTATTGAACATGACTGTGATAAGTCACCATAGTAGAGAAAGTACCACACAGCTTTAACTGAAGGTGGTTAACCTCTTGATTGATATAGCTCATGAATTGAACGTCCATGCTGAGTGCAAATTGAGTAACGAGTGTGGGCAATTTGAGTATAATGAGAAGCATAAGCGGGATTGATGACTATTTAATTATTTATTTGGTTTATTCCCCACATCGATGGTGATTGGCAAGATCTCTATTAAGGGGTAGTTATAATAATATATTTATTCCTTCATGTACACCTTGGTTGTACTTTATTTATATATTATGGTAAATATTCCTTAAATATCTGAGTTTTTCTCATATCTGTACTTTGCGTATATGCTTTTACGAATATAATAATAAAAGTTATCCTTTTTAAATCCTCGTAAGTATGCTGTAGACCTATTCTATTTTACCTTTTATGTATTTGTAAACGTTTATATGTTTTAGATATGTTAGTATTTGTAGAATATATAGGCTGCTGTCAGTTAGTAGTTCTGTCATATCGTGGGGTGTGTCAAGTTTTTTTTCGTTGGATGCAGTCTGTCAGTATGTGTATTATCGTTAGATGCTTGTTGCACCTACATGCATTTGAATGCAGGGTTGTCTGTCCTTGTCATTAAGTGTCAGGTAAGTGTGGCCGATCCTGAGTCTGGCAAGAACAGCTTCCTCCCGTCTAGTACTCCTATGGCTCGATGGCCACTCCTTAATAGTACTTTTGATACTGCGGAGGTGGTTCTTTACTTCCATCCATTCTGACTGCCATTTGTTTAGGATTCGATGACGTATATGTCTCACTCTGTCTTCGTATAGTAAATTTGTTTGTGTGTATTGAATTTGTTTAGTAGCCTGGTAGTCTGCTGTCGTACAATAGCCATGTGATATTGTACGACAGCAGATGTAGGTGTCATGTTTTTAAGTGCCGACCATTGAATAAAAAAATGATGACAAAAAAATCAATACTATTGTATTTAAAGGTATTCCAGCTTTCACCCAGTGTATTCCACACTGCTAAAAACTGATGTTCGTGAATCTGAACTGACAAATTACAATGAAGTTTAAATTAAAAAAATGAGTTGTTATCATTATCATATGAAGTTGGTTCAGGATATTAGTCATTTATTGGCTATATAATGCTGGCATACCAAAAAAAAATTGTATTTTTTCCTTGAAAAATAAAATAACATCTGATGATAATACTTCATTCCCCCTTTCATTCTCACTCTTCACTTGACGGGTGTCAATAACACCATTTATATATTCTCTAAGAATATAATGGTTTCATAAATTTTAATGTACCAACTACAAACGACCAGATTTTGTTGATGGGACGATATACTGACACGCCATTAACACTAGAGGGTATATTCCCAATTATTTCTGAATATATGTATATTTTCTCTTCATATTCATTTGGAGAGTAGGCGCTTTTAAAAGAGGGAAAAAAATAGCGGACATGTAGAACGAAGATCAAATAAGTAGAAGTAGGTACAAAAATATTTGCATTTATTTATTAGGCTAGACTCATTGCTTTAGACTTAGTAGTGGTGGTGATGGTTGTAGAGGTTGTTGTTGTTCGAAGAGGAAGCGTGTCCGTGTCCGTGTCCACCGTGGCCGTAGAAGGATTCAGATGAGCTCTTGTAGTGTTCTGGGTGGTAGGCGTGTCCTGACCTGTGGACCTCGGCGTTGAATCCGTTCTTGTGGTCGGCTGTGTAGTGGACTTCTCTGACGGTACCGTCGGCCTCCTTGAGGGTGTAATATCCCTTGACGACGTCGCCGTGTCTCGTCTCGTGCTGGCTCTTGATGTCGTGGGTGTGTGGATCGTGAACGCTGTATTCGAACTTGTACTCGGGATGATGGTTCTGTAAGTTGAAAATGAAAGCGTTAAGTATTTATTCCTGTGAGACAAGCGTCAATTGTTGTAATTGGTTTAAAACGCCTTACGTAGTCGTCGTGGTGGTCTCCGTGGTAGGAAGCCATGGCGATCCCTACGACACCGAGGAGGAGAGCGATCTGAAAAAAAATACATGTGTTAGACTAGGAATTTGTAGGTGACTTGACTCTGTAGCCGGTCCGGCTGTTGAGCTAACCTGGTACTTCATCATGTCTGCTCGGAAGATATGTTCTGAGTGACTCTGACAGCGAGCTCGCTCCCTTATATAGTCCTTAACTCCATGGATGCGTGGTCACAGTCTGATAACCAGCCCCTCCACGCCACGTGTATGACATTTGTTTAAATTATTAATGTTCATATTATCACCTCTTCTTGTTGAACTTTCTTATTAGTCTTTGAGAAATATTTTACTTATTTTTGATTAGGCTTTACATATTTCCAACTTCGAAAGCCTATATATTTACAGTTTTAATTCAAGGTTATGAATGATATGTACACTATAGCATATTTATACACTGTAAGGATGGTTATGGCACAGGAATGTCACAATCGGTAAAACCATGAACGACTTGAGATATAGTAACTATTAAATTTTCTTTGATCGTAGTCCAAATCAAGTACCTTTTTTGCAATATGAGAATAACCCATCGTAAAAGTAGGGAATATGTTTAAGAAATTCTCAAACAGTTTGACAAACCGTTTCTTATATTCGGTTCTTCATTAGTTGTATTGATTTTTAGTTCCAGGCTTGAATTTTGTATATTTTCAGATATTCTTATAGTGTAGAAACCATTTCTATGAATTTCATCAACTTTTAAATAAAATTGATAGAGAACGTTTAATAATTTCAGAGTTTCTGCTTCATACCTTGCCACTTGAGATAATCAGTTATACTATAATCTTTTGCGAAGAATAATTAAGAACTTTGGAAGTTAATATCATTTATTAAAAATGATGATTAATATTAATCATTGATCAGAGTTTTGAATAATTTGTATTCATATTACTCGTTTACGTATGTCCAGAAGAAAAACGAATTAAATTACTATCAGTATAAACTTTCCTTCGCATTCCGGTAATGAGTAATTAGGCAGACCATCATGCATTCAAGAAGGTGTGTAAACTAAGCGGATTTCCCACGTGCTGGAATGACACATTAATCATCTCATCTCACCTCCTATTCTGTAATTCTCCTCTAGTAAGAGACCTATCAGAACAAAAACTGAAATTCAAGCTAAGAAAGAGTTTTTTAGTGACTATTCTCTTAATAATAAAAATAAAATAAAAGTCCGTCACGCAGGGGCTGCGTAAACTAAGCAGATTTCCCACGTGAAGTTATACAATAGAGAAATTTCAGAATAGAGAGTCGAACAGTTACGGGAACGGCCCGAACTAGCTCTTGACGGAAACTCACGACTAGACCCCAAGTTAGCCAATCTCATCTCAGAAGCTGAAAACAGAAAAATGCAAATATTTCGGTTAATATTCAAGATACATAATAAATGTATATGACATTATTTATAGTTAGTAAATTTAATTTGCAATAAGATTAGTTCTATATCATTTTTCGATCCGACGTATAGTAGCGGAGATATTTTGAATTTTCGAAAATCCTCCCCTCTTAACCCCCCCTCCCACTGATCCAATTTCAGCCATTAACGATTTTGATCTTTATTTTTGCATAAAACGTTTAAATATCGAGTTTGGTAACGATCAAACGAAAATTGCGACCACTAGAGCGTTAACAGACAAATATATATATATATATATATATATATATATATATATATATATATATATATATATAATTTTTGTTAACGGACCTCATTTTTCGTCATCGTTACCAAACACGATATTTAGGATCGATGGACATTTGAAGAAATTTTTCGAAACTCGCGTCATGAGTACGACCTCAATAGCTGATTTCCCTTGAGGGAAATCTGCTAAAATCATACGATTATAAAGTGTGCTTTTATTGAAGGCTATAAATGCGAAACTCTCGTTCCATTTTCATACTAGAGAAATAGTGTATTGAACAATAATTGTTGAAAATTAAATCTTTTACTATATTGGTTCTATAACATTTCGGTTTAGCATAAACTAGGTATTTTGAAATTTTGAATTCCACCCTACCTCTCAATTTGTATCTCTATTTCACCAATTATCGAATATGTTATTTTTTCTTATTCTGGACTCAATATTCTCATATATTCAACTCAGGTTAACGGCAAGGGTTAACTAATAAAAAAACACCTTTCATTTCCCAGCAGATTTCATTTAAAATTCCCCTACATGTTTGGAGGCCTACGAATCACCCCTTCAGGGGTGGTACACAAAACTATGAAGAAAACATGATATTTAGTTTTGGATGAAATTGTTATAAACTTGTATCGTATAGATCAAATTAACCATTTCGAGTAAAGTACGTAATATCTTAATTTTAGCGCCATCATACAATGCATTTAACATAATGAGACGTACCATGCTATATTGTATTATTGTTAACCTGTCATGACTAATAGATTGGGCAAACGTGTATAGAACAATTTATATAGAAAATATAATTTTCAATGAGATTGGTTCTATAAACGTTTTAGATACAACCTATAATAACCGAGATATTTTGAATTTTCGAAGTTCCCCTCTAAACCCACTGCCTCTTACATGTTCGACTTCAGCCGGTAACGAACTCGATCCATAGTTTGACTGGTTTAGTCAAGTTTAGTACCATCAAACAAGAATTGCGATACATAGAACCATAAGAGACAAATCTATGCATACATATGAAACTATATGTATACTGACTGACATGTATACATATACGTATTTTTTCAGTTTGTATAGCAGACCTTAGAGAACTTGAGCCGCCTCCGAGCGGGATTGGAGATTAGAGTTTTACGTAGTATGTGATCAACTCGACTAATTTAGTCAATTGATCGATATTAATTTCAATTCATCATTTATTTATTCATTTTATCAACTCGATTGATTCATTCAGTACCACCATTACATTACGTCTGCAACGCCAACTAGTGGCAAACCGGTGTACGAACTCCGCGGGCAGCCATTCAATTGCGGATTATGCTCAAGAACGTAGATGATCTAAGGTCTTAAAGGTAAAACTGAGTTTACGCAACTTCCACGTGACGAATTTTTTTTAGTTAAGCGAGATAATTAGGACAGACGTCGTACTGAAACTAGTCAAAATGAGCTTAGGTAGGTCAAGATGAATAATTCCTTCGAAGCCTGGAAAAATAAAGTTTTCCCTATTACAATACTACTTCTACTTCACACAGGGAAGTCAAAATCATAGAATCGTATCCGTTGTAGGAACGATATGATGAATTAATAAGGTTTATTGTGTCACCACTGGTTTTGATACCAAAAAACGGATTTTTTTTTTTTTTAAGCTTGAAATTCTCAATTTTAACTGTTGTAATTGCTGAAATAGTAATAAAAAAGTGGCTCAGGTTAGCCATGAGAGTTAAAGCGTTGACCTTTATCTCACATGGTAAACCTAGAGTGGCGAGTTCGATTCTTGCCTGGGCAAAGGAAATTATTTAGTGATGAAATTCATTAAATAACGTCCTAAAATCCCACCCTGGCTAGAAAAGAGTGGTAACCTGTAGATAACCCGTCCTGATTAGCCTGCAAGTTGCAAAAGGTGGACGTTAATAAATAATAATAAAAGTAATAAAAAATACGGCTGGGTCAAAGCTAATAAAAGGAATCAATCAACATGAATGGGGTTTGTTCTCATAATTATAAACTGGTTATTATTCTCCCTCAGAACCGTCAATAAATATAAAAACAATAAAATATTGACATAAAAATAAAATGTAGAACATTCTTTATTTTCAACTTATATTCTTATTAATAAATTTTTCATTGATTATTTTAGTAAAAAAAAAAAATCAGATAAATTACGGAAAATTTTTAAAATTTTGAATTAAATAGAAAAATATATATTAAATATTTTATTTACAAAATCAAATTTTTATATGGAAAATAAAAGACCAAAGAATCACTAGTAAAATACAACAAGTACTGTCACAAACAAGTGTTTAGATATATCCATAAAAATTAGAAATGACCATAGAAGATATACGAAGTATTCAATTCCTTAGATAGTTGTGAAAAGAAAATATATCATTATTTTCTGATAGGCCAATAAATATTTCATGTTAGCATGTTAACACTAGTAAAGATTACAGAATGCGACTCGTTATCAGACTGTGACCACGCATCCATGGAGTTAAGGACTATATAAGGGAGCGAGCTCGCTGTCAGAGTCACTCAGAACATATCTTCCGAGCAGACATGATGAAGTACCAGGTTAGCTCAACAGCCGGACCGGCTACAGAGTCAAGTCACCTACAAATTCCTAGTCTAACACATTAATTTTTTTTCAGATCGCTCTCCTCCTCGGTGTCGTAGGGATCGCCATGGCTTCCTACCACGGAGACCACCACGACGACTACGTAAGGCGTTTTAAACCAATTACAACAATTGACGCTTGTCTCACAGGAATAAATACTTAACGCTTTCATTTTCAACTTACAGAACCATCATCCCGAGTACAAGTTCGAATACAGCGTTCACGATCCACACACCCACGACATCAAGAGCCAGCACGAGACGAGACACGGCGACGTCGTCAAGGGATATTACACCCTCAAGGAGGCCGACGGTACCGTCAGAGAAGTCCACTACACAGCCGACCACAAGAACGGATTCAACGCCGAGGTCCACAGGTCAGGACACGCCTACCACCCAGAACACTACAAGAGCTCATCTGAATCCTTCTACGGCCACGGTGGACACGGACACGGACACGCTTCCTCTTCGAACAACAACAACCTCTACAACCATCACCACCACTACTGAGCCTATAGCGGCGAGTGTAGTCTAATAAATAAATGCAACTATTTTTGAACCTACTTTTACTTATTTACTCTTCGTTCTACACATCCGTTATTTTTATAATTGTTCAATTAGTGCTGTCTCTCTCTGAAGAACCGGTCACTTTCCGAATGAATATGAAGAGCAAAAATACAAATATTCAGAATTAATGTGGAAAATACAGTCTAGTGTTAATGTCCTACAATAGTCTATATCTTTCTATCAACTCATTCTGGTACTACCACTATATGGGCACCACCCCCTCCTTTTATATATAAGGGATCAAACCGTCCACTTTATGGTACTAACGCTAGTCGCAACTGGTTATTTGCACGTTACCACCCTTTTCTAGCAAGTGTGGGATTAAGGATTTTATTTAATTAGTATGTCACTAAATAAATTTCCGTTGTCCCGAGTGGAATCAATCGCCTTATCCTATGTTCGTCAAGTGAGACTGTGATAAACTCGCAAGACTATCCTGAGCTCCAATAGATAAGTACAGAAGACATTCTGAGAATTGTATGATTGTTCTATGATGAACTGAATATTTGTTGTAAAAATAACGTAAGTAAAACAGTGTGTATAAGTTATATAATTATAAAGAGCAACACAAGTTTTATTGGTAAGAATAGACCAATTAATAGTCGTTTTTATCGTTTTGGCTTGATTATCAAAAGTATGTCTGACTGTGAAAATGGAACTGAACAATGACGACATAATCCAATCATGTAGACTTGATAACAGGCACCGGAGGACATTAAAACAAATGTCCGCCACGCAGGTGCTGTGTTAACTAAGCAGATTTCCCACGTGAAGTTTTACAATAGCTAAATCCACATAATGGTAACACTTAACACCACCGTGAATATTAAATGAATAAATAAAAATAATGAGAAATGATTCTGTTCAAAAACCTCAACGACAGGAAGCGTCTTAATTGTAGGCAGGTAAGCCAACCTCTCAGAGCTAAATTGATGGATAGAAATATCCTTGATTGGAAAGAAAAACAATTTCAGAAATATATCTGAAATAATATATTAGTATTATTGAAAACTGTTAATTATATCTAGTACTATAATTCATTTTGAGTCAGAATAATTTAAAGCACTCTAATTTTAGTAATCCAAGAACAAAACACTGGTAGAGGTTCATTAGAACATTTTTGCATGTATCTCATCTATAAATGATATGTTGAACACAATATTTGGTATTTCGGTTTGAAATAAGGTTCATGCTATGTATGCTTAACATGCAATGACTGAAAGTGGGGGTATACTGATAATATAGAAAACATGTATATAACAACATTTATAAAGCATTACCTTTTTCAATATAATTTCCTTTTTCAATTTTTTGACATGACGTATAAAAACTTTTACTTTTTTTTAGATTTATTTTTTTTCTTGAGTATATTACAGCCTGCATTTAAATGCATTTGGTAATGTTCGATATGTACAATACAATAGTTCCTCCATCACTCTCGACAGAAGACACACCCCTTCACATCAATAAGAGGAACAGCAAGGAAGTCAAGAGCTAAGGAGGAATGGCACTTGATAAGAAAATAGCCACTGCTATCACTTCACTTTACACTTCTATAGGAGATCTCTGGGCCATTGTCTCTTGTGGAGGGGAATATGGATGAGTGGTACTGGAAAGGGCTAGGACTTCTGGATTAAGATGATTGGATAGCCTGCTGTGGGATTCGTGTAATAACGGAGATATAATATAATATTATTTTTTCAGGAAACTATTTATTATCTTATTATATCTAGTAATGTAATTTATAATGAAACAAAATTATCCAAATCACTTTAATTTAAGTTATCCAAGAGCAAAAGACAAAGGGGGATTATCATAAAGAATATGGCACGTGTCACATATGGAAAAGATTTGAGTAACACAACATTTGGTATTATGGTTTGAAATAAGACGGTTCATGATTATCTTATTTACAACGTACGATGTCTGAAGGGGTGGGTTTACTGAAGTCTGAAATCTAAAAGAGCCAATATCTGTGTTAATATGGAAGATAGAGAAAACATGTATATAACTACATTTATATAACATAAAATTTGCATATTGGTTTTATATGATTGTACCATACGACATATATTAACGGAGATATCTGGAATATTCGAAATTCCTTTTCTCTAAACCCTTCCTCCCCTTGGTCCGATTTTAATCGTTAACGAACTTCATCTTTAGTGTTACATATAACGTCCAAATATCGAGTTTGGTAACGATCAAACAAAACCACTTGAGTGATAACAGACATATATATATATATATATATATATATATATATATGTATATATATATATATATATATACAGTAGACTCCCGATTAACCGAAACCTTCGGGACCGAGGGGTTTCGGATAAACGAAAATTTCGGTTAAACGGGAGTCAGAAATTTCTGCGTGAAAATGGATCAATTAGAATAAAGAACACGTATATGTACTTGAAAAAAAGCTTATTTTATTTAACAATTAAAATAACTACGTACATATGCATTTATAAAACTTTAGACTTAAAAAGAAAAATGAATGAAAAAAAGAACTTCATCGTTTAAAAAAGTCGGTGATTTTTCTTTGCCGAGCTTCTGACATTTTTTTTGTCGATGCGTAGTCACGCCATTTCTGAAGGGTAAGTATATCAGAACGGCAGGAGGTAGGTTGTTGTTGGATGTATCGAAGCACCGTCTCCAGAGCATCTGTCGCTTGGGTGTGTGTAATGCGAGCTTCTGTTCCAATTTCGACGGGATCATAATCTTCTTCTTCTTTGGAGACAATGTCTGCGATGTCATCGTCAGTCAATGTAATGCTAAATCTATCATCAGATTCGACCCAGAATCGCGCTCCCACACCCTCTTCTCACGCCTCTTTCCGCGAAGCTAGGACGAAGTAATTTTTTCCCCCTCCCTAGCAACTCAAAATGTTTCGGTTAAGCGAGAGAATCGGTTAATCGGGTTTCGGTTAATCGGGAGTCTACTGTATATTTGAACGGACCTCATTTTCGTCTTTCATCATCTCCTAGGAAGAATCGAAGGACATTTGTGAAAGGTTTTCAAAAATCGCGTCATGTCAATAACTGATTTCGCACGTCTGCAAAAACATAGTCCTTCTGAGCGGAGCATGGCCATCTACTAAACGTTAACTCTTGTTTAAACACAACTATGACTTTCACCTTGAAATCTTGTGAGTTGAGGTGAACCGAAGCCTTCTTACTTCATCTAACTATCAATTTTATAATTTACATTTCTTTATTATTTTTACACATTTTGTTATTATATTTTATAGTTACAAATTGTTAATTTCATTTTCTTCTTTATATTAAATTTATTTTATATGATAGAAAAAAAAGAGACACAAAGATGCCAATTTAACATGTATTATCATGAAAGATAGAGCATGAGAAATAACTGTAAGAAACATTAAAAATGTTACGTAAAAGAACAAAGTGTTGGTTCTAGCACGAATCCTCCCACTGAATAATTTAGGTATATTTGGCTCAGTAATCAGTAATAGCTTGTATTATGACTATAAATCGTTGCTTGTTCGTTGTACGTAATATGTAGATATAAATAAATTAATAAAACATAATAAGTCCTCTCATTGAATCCAACTGGAGTCACTTAGAGCACGAATCCTTGGAAATCAGGTGAAGTAATGAAGTCTCTACTAAGTGGAGCAGACCAATTTACTAACTCGAAGCACACGAGATATGATTACATAACATATGGGCAATTCTTCTAGACCACAATAATAAGTATATCTCTGGATAATATCAAAGTATAAATAATTAAAGTCCATGTTCATCACATAGAGAATAGTATGGTAGCTGAGCAATATGTTAGCCCGTGACGGAATCATCTCTTCATTTTACTACCCAACAAACTACAAAATTATAATTTGTTGAAGCTTATATGTATAATTTTCCTCACTGAAGCAACCATTCAGAATTTAATTACTACTTGACTGGTACAATAATAGTACATTCCATGTATTTGTTTCATATTTAATATTTTATAATATAAACATATTCTTTAATGATTTAAAAATATAACTAAATATTAAAACCAAATAAGATAAAAAATATTGATGAAAGTTAATAAAAGAAAATTAAGAACATAAAATTAATGTGCAAATTTTAAATATCATACTTATATTACTCTGGATTTGTGCTGGCTGGTGGAGGTCCATCATCAACGGAAGGATCAAAAAGGTCAAACACCTCCACTCTTAATCCTGATCTGATTAAGAGTGGAGGTGTTTGACCTTTTTGATCCTTCCGTTGATACTTACATTAGTTTGAGGATAAAGAGCAATAAATATATAATGTAAATAATTATTAGTAAATATACGAAACAAAACTGAAATAAGAAAAATATATATAAAAACTAGAAATATCTTGCAGTTTCCTAGAAAATTAAGTGTAATACGTATTTCACTTTCTCTTGATTACCTATACATTCTCAAATATTCTTTGAACTACCTTATAGAAATAAAATAAAATTTTGTTCTCAAAAGGCCAATACTATACTTCATTGAGCAATGTCTGCGTTAAAATACATATTTCGCCAGTCAATTGTATACAGTCATAAATTAAATTTGGTGAGCTCTTTAGCCCCGTACTGAAGTCACAAGGTCATAATGGGTCATATGTTAGTTTGAATTTAAGTAATAATGTATTATTTGAGCCATTCCTGGTTCATCAGTCATGTTAATATTTATAGTCTGATACACTGGAATATATGAGAAGTCATCCAGTTGTACTTGCCTAATAATGATGCCATTTGTTCATCGTGTCATATTTGTAACATTTCTTTGAGGTATTTTTTTTCTATAAATGTTTAATAACATTCTGAAATTTCAGGCAAACTGGTTAAGCAGCTCTATTAGCTATTTCATTATTTAAAATCCGGGAAACCTTATGTATTCAAGGAATATTTAATCTTTATCATATATATATATAACGGACACAAAGAATTTAAAAACAAAGTATAAGCGCCTAAAAGACAATTGGCCTGTTTAGGAAAACATTCTATTTTATATACACAATAAATAATTAACAAAATTTGCTGAACAAGTGTATAACGGTATCCAATTATTTAAAACTCCACTACTGTTAATTCATAGTTAAAACCTATATTTTTTTTTGTGTGTTGTACTTACGGAAATCCAAAATATCTCCGTCATTATAAGTCATATTAAAAAACTAGTATAGAACTCATATTACTGTAAATTTAATGCTTTATAAATGTTTTCACTACATTCAATAAATTACGCAGAAATTGGCATTTATTTAAATTTCAGCCTTCAGTAAACCTGCTCAATCAGTTATCGCACGTTAAGAATAAGCACTAGCAGTATTAAATATATAGCAGACTTATTTCAAACCATAATAACAAATATTGAGTTCAAAATATCTTTTCTAGATGAGATATATGCCTTCTATATTAATAATTCTGATGAAGTATTTTGTTCTTGGATTACTAAAATTAAAGTGACTGAATCATTTCTCATTATCATTTGTACTTATTCAATTAATATTCACGGTGGAGTTAAGTGTTACCAGTAGGTATGTACAGTAATCTTTAATAAAACTTCACGTAACAAATCTGTTGCGTACGCAGCTCCTGCGCGACGTTTTTATTTTTTTTTTAATATCAACGCCTTAAATAACTTTGCTGTAATGTCCTCTTATAAATGTTATAAATAAATCGTATTTATTAAGATTTCGGAAGATAAATGTTGCTTTATTTATCGTAAAAATTATAAATTATTGATCACATGAGTGTCTCGAAGCTGTTTGTAATACAATTCGAATGTTATCTTAAGCAAGAGACTATTTCCCAACGAGCATAGCTATAATCCAGTGAACCATGGTTACTTGGCGTGTGTGAGTATATATATGAACAGGTGATATGGACATTTACAATCACTCCTGTGCCGAGAACAATCCAATCAACATGAACTGTAACGTGAGACATTTTTCAATATACTAACATACAATGACAGCCTCAATCGTAATTTATAATATGTAAAATGAACATGATGGGATAGTTTGTATTTAAATTTCTTGTTAAGTAGATTTCCTTTCAGGGAAATCCTGACGCGATTTTCAAAAAACTCCGTCACGCAGGGGCTGCGTAAACTAAGCAGATTTCCAACATGAAGTTTTACAATAGAGAAATTTTACGAGAGCCGAGCAGTCAAGGAAACGGCCGAACAAGATTTTGGCGGGAAAGTAAGTAAAGTCGTCCGTTAGGCTCCGAGATTAAATTAAAAACAATTAAAAAAAACAACAAGACTACAAAAGACGGAATTACCGTTAATGATAGCAGCGCTCTGAACACTTATTACACCAACACTAAATAGTACCACAGAATATCCATTATTTGTAAGACTTAATACTGCTGTGAATATTAAGTAAACAAATAAAGGGCAAGTCAAATGGTAAGAACCTTCCTGATAGCAAACAGCTTGAGTTCTAATCAATCAGGTTAGCCAGCTTTTACCGGAAATATATTTGAATATAAGTTATAAATTTTATTCATATAACTATTTATTATATCTAGTACTGTAATTAATAATAGAACGTAACCTACAACGTAATACGGCTGGATTGTAAACAAACAGGTTAGCCAACCTTGTAGTGCAGTATCGATAGATAGACCGGAAAAACAAACAATTAAAGAAATATATCTGAATATAAAATATTAATTTTATTGGAAACTATTTATTATAGTTAGTGGAGTAATTTGAAATGAATCAAAATAATTTCTATCTCAGATTTTTGTAGTCCAAGAAAAAAAATTTTTTTGTTCATTAGATATCAGCTTATTATTAATATGTCCCTAGTAGGAGAAGGGTTTACTGAAAGCGGAACTCATTACAAAAAATACAAATATCTCGGTTAATACTCATTATACGGAAAATATGTATAGAACAATATTTATAGTAAATGTAATTTGCAATAAGATTGATTTTATACAATTTTTCGATCCGACGTATAGTAACGGAGATATTTCGAATTTTCGAAAATCCTCCCCTCTAAACCCCCCCTCCCACTGGTCCGATTTCAGCCGTTAACGAACTTGATCTTTATTCTTACATAAAACAACTACATTTCGAGTTTCGTAACGATCAAACTAAAATTGCGACCGCCAGAGCTGTAACAGAAAAATATATATATATATATATATATATATATATATATATATATATATATATATATATATATATACAGTTTTGAACGGACCTCATTTTCGTCATCTACTAAGTAGGATCGATGGACATTTGAAGAAAAAGGTCGAAAATTCCGTCATGAGTACAACCTCAATAGCTGATTTCCCTGAAGGAAAATCTGCTAAAAACCTTTTTTCAAGTTTCCACTGATCCTGCCCAAGATAAAACGTGTGTATATATATATATAATCATCTCAATTAGCAATAGTAATATAAATCCGACGATTATAAATAATTAAAGCCCGTCACGAAATTGCTCCATCAACTAAGCAGATTTCAAACGTGCGTCAAGTATTTGCATTGATCTCAACATGCAATGATTCAATGAGAACTATATTTCGTATTAAGACTTCAAAAAAAAAAGCTTCATAATATAAAAGGCTTCAGTTAGAATGAAATGAGAAGTAGTGGGGGTTTACTAAATGCCGAAAACTGAAAAATGCGGATATCTTGGTTAATAATCAAAATAATAATGAAAACAACCTACGTAGAATAGTTCTATGCATTTCAGCAGATTTCCCTTAAGGGAAATCAGCTATTGAGGTTGTACTCATGACGGAATTTTCGACATTTTTCTTCAAATGTCCATCGATCCTACCTAGTAGATGAAGAAAATGAGGTCCGTTCAAAACTGTATATATATATCTATATATATATATATATATATATATANTATATATAGGCATATATATATATATATATATATATATAGATATATATATATATATATATATATATATATATATATATATATATATATATTTGTCTGTTACCGCTCTAGCGGTCGCAATTTTTGTTTAATCCTTACCAAACTTCATATTTAAGCGTTTTATGTAAAAAGAAAGATCAAGTTCGTTAACGGCTGAAATCGGACCAGTGGGAGGGGGGGTTTAGAGGGGAGGATTTTCGAAAATTCGAAATATCTCCGTTACTATACGTCGGATCGAAAAATTATACAGAATCAATGTTATTACAAATTAAATTTACTATAAATATTGTTATATACATTTATTCTCTATCTTGAATATTAACCAAGATATTTGCATTTTTCAGTTTTCAGCAAACCGCCACTTCTACACAAGTAACCTAAACAATACTCTGATACATAATAAATCACATTATTGGAAGTTTAAATACCAAAAATTGTATTCAAGAAATATGCTCTGGTGATTTATTATACGGATACATCAAATATGCTCTGGTGACTCCCCCCCCCCATCTTAAAGTTTTGGACTACTAAAATTTTATTGATTGAGATAACAATTATTCTGACTTATTATTAATTACAGTACTAGATATAGTAAATAGTTCTCAATAAAATTAATGTGTTATATTCTGATATATTTCAGTAATTGGTTTCTTTCCGGTGTGAGGCGGGACCCGTTTGTTTACATTTCTAACCTAACGCTTCTTGTCGACAGGCTATTGAAATTGGATGAAATATTTCTTTTTTCCGTTTGTATTTATTCACGGTGTTGTGTTAGCAGTATGTATATTTATCTATTACTAAACTTCACGAGGGAAATCTGCTTAGTTTACGCAGCCCCTGCGTGACGGACTTTTCTATTTTCTTTCCAACGCGTAATAACTGAGATATTTTGAAATTTGGAGAATTTTAGAAATTCACGTACTTTAAACTCCCCTCCCACTGGTTCGATTTCAGCCGTTAAAGAAATCAACCTTTAGTTTTACTTGAAACGGTTATATATCGAGTTTGATAACGACCAAATAAGAAGCTAGAGCGATAATAGACAAGTTCATGTGTAGGTATACACACACACACACTCACACACACACACACACACACACACACACACACACTCACACACGAGAGAAGAATAAAAACGCGCTAAAACAGCAGTCTATCAAGATATTATTAGACCTAAATAAACCATGTATAAATTATCCCATAAAAATATACTATTCGATTTTTCATACATGAGAAGTGTTGTCAATAAGAATCTAAAGCAGTTGTTAACAGTTATACTACAATGATTACATTGAAAATAGAACAGTATAATAGAAGAGTAGTTCGACATAATTGTTAGGACTGTCTTAAAATCGCCCTTTATTAAAAAAAAAAAGAAAATTTAACTAATATTTAAATGCTTTGCCGAATGTATTTTATAAAAAGATATTTTTATTTCTCATTTAGATCTCAGTCGTTGCCATTTTGGCCTTAGCAGCAGTAGCTTCAGCCGGTTACATAAGCCATGGAGATGAACATTATGTGAGTATAATATCCTTCTGTGGAAATATATACTTATATAATTGATCGTTTTCTTCAATGTTATTTTATTTTGCTCACTCCCTTACAGAACCATCATCCCGAGTACAAGTTCGAATACAGCGTTCACGATCACACACCCACGACATCAAGAGCCAGCACGAGACGAGACACGGCGACGTCGTCAAGGGATATGACACCCTCAAGGAGGCCGACGGTACAGTCAGAGACATACACTACACAGCCGACCACAAGAACGGATTCAACGCTGAGGTCCACAGGTCAGGACACGCCTACCACCCAGAACACTACAAGAGCTCATCTGAATCCTTCTACGGCCACGGTGGACACGGACACGGACACGCTTCCTCTTCGAACAACAACAACCTCTACAACCATCACCACTATTAAATCAAACTTGAGCAATAAAATAATGCAGCTATTTTTGTAAAATGTCTCTGAATTATGCCCCTCAAGGCTCTCTTTCTGGAATATAATTAATTTTTTATGAAGGACAATATAGGTAAAGTTGAATGATGAAGGAGAGTATTTATGAGGAAAGGGAGCCACTGATTCATGGCAACTATTTTGGTCTGAAACAGAGCCAAGTACCGTTCTTCAAATCGTGAAGAGAAACTTGCCAGCTGAATTCTATCGAACTAAGTATGAACTCAAATACTTCAGAAAGCCGTATTACTAAGTATTTGGCCATTTTTTTAGAATTATAATAACTATTTTTGTAAAAAAAAAAAAAAGTCTTAGTGTTCCTTTCAATAACCATCCCATGTTATACGTTTAACACTCTTCCAGTCAATTATTTGACACCCTTATAAGCTTTGAACACTGGCTGTTCTTTTACAGTTTTCGTGAAAGGAGATTTTGATGGCATTCAATAATTCAAGCTAGGACGTCATTGCACAAATAATCAGGTCAAGATATTGACTCAAAAGCCTACATTATACAGTCTCACCAAACTAAATAAAAAGCATTTGCATTTGATTTTGTATTTTTTTTTACTGTTGGGTTGTTTGTGAATACATCTTTGATAATCAATAGGGCACTCAACGAGTCAGTGCAAATCAGGAATTTTTCTTGAGTTGAGGGTTTGCAAATGCAGGGAAATAAAGCGAATTGAATTGGGAATAGTTCGGCGGAAGAGATGCTGGTTAATTTGTTGAGTTTGAATTTTTTGCAGGAATTTTCTTCGGAGTAGGCGCAGGAGGAAGACTCTGTAATTTTCGAGCCATAAGTGTATATTATCTTTGGGTGTTGATATTTTTCTATTTTATTAATGAAAGCTTTCTTTATTTTCCAATAGTTGATCTCTTGGGAAGATTTGTTTATGAGTTTGGTGATTCCTGTATCTATAGATATTTCTTGAATTGTCAAAGGTGGAGTTGGGTCGAATTCATCCAGACTGTTTGAGTTTTCTAATAGTTTATCTGTTATGTTACTCAGCCTAATTCCAATAGGTTTTAATGAGTCAGATAGTAAAATTTTATAGAACCAATCTTGTTAAACTCTTGATCATCTACAAATGTTGGTCTATGCATTTTTTTCGCAGCTCAAGTATTAAGCGAGTCATTCGTACTTTTTTTTTTTTACGTAGAAATAGAGAGTATATGGTCGTGATGAGATCATAAGTGTTATATCCAGTATTTGGGAAATCTGCTTAATTTACGTAACTCCTACAAGACGGATTTCTTGTTGTAATTTTGTATAAACCACAAGTACTACCGAAAACAAACAGGCTTTCACTACATACCATCGTAAAATATTTCATAATATATATATGCTTTGTCTCTAAATTCAGTAATTCTCTGTTCTTAAGATCTTTTTATTTTCTAGTCAAAACAACCCGCTCTAAAAAAAATATAACACAAAAAAAATCATTCACCAGCGGCAAAAAGGAACCTAAATTATTTCCTCTGTGTATACAGGTTAGAATTCCTAAATTCTAAACTAAAACTGGTCCTCGTTAGAAACTGCTAACTATTTATTTTTTTAATGAATCACACTTCGTCCAATGCCACATACTAGAACATTCGCCTCAATAGGAATCACACTTTGTAGCTCCGAATATGACCGGGAACGAGAGTTCTTAAGTATAACAGTAATCAAAGAAGAGCTCCCTACTAAATTAGATATTTAATTGAACTGAGTCCTCTTTAAGCATTCAATGTGTAATTTTGCATTCTTAAATATTTAATTATAAGAGTATTTAAGCAATTGTCAAATTATAAATGTAATTGGAGCTTAATTATAAAGGTAATTGTTAGTCGATATTAAGTATTTAATTCAACAGTACACAATAGCTCCAAACGTAATTAGAAATGAAATAGTGCTAAGTCGTTCTTTACAACTAAACATATTAACTTTACCGGTTCACCATATATACAGCTCAAGCAACTGTTCACCATAGATGGCAAATCTAAGGCCTATGATATCTATAAATTTGTTACTAATGCGCTTAAAGTACGAGCTTTCATAATGTTTGATTGATTTATCACTTCCTACTCAAGTAGTAAATATTTCATTTATTATTTTAATATTATTTATATATTTTATTTATCTATTTATTTTTCATAATTAACATTGTGTCTTCGGAATTTATTGATGATTTAGAAGAATTGACTCTTTATTTTGTCTATTATTATACATATAATTTTTATTTCATTAACTTATTATTATATTTTTATTTTATTTTATTTTTTTTTCTTCTCCTTAAATTTTTATATCAATAAATTATCTTTAATTAAGCAGATTAATAAAATTTTATGTTCACGTCTATATTTCTGTTCTTTTCTTTCTTACTATTTCTTTATTTTTATTTTTGTTTCTATTAATTTAAGATTACTTATGTATCAAATTTAAAGATCATCCAATGTTGAGTAAGCTATTTTAACTATAATGTAATTCATTGTTTTTAATATACTAATTATAGCCAAATTATTTATTTTATCAATCAACAATATTATTGTATTACTTTAGAGAAGTATTGTACCTACCCAGGTGTTTTAATTATTTTGTTTTTGTAAAAATTCAGACCCCCTGTAAAAAGTTTATTCTTAAATACAGAATTTTTATCTTATCTTATCGTTCTTTAGAACTTAAACAATTCCCAATTATTTAATTATGAATGTAGTAGTAGCAAGCTCTAAAGTACTTGAGCTCATAAATAGTTTAGCACTTAGACTATTACTCAAATGCAGAAGTAGTTGAGTTGTCGAACTTTCTTTTAGAAAATATTATACCAATACGTTTTTCCAAGTGCCCTTTATTTACCCATGTTTTAAGGAATTTATAGTAAAAGCCATTTTCGGTTGGTTTGGAAGGCATATACGAGTACAGGGTGGGGCAGAATGGACTCCCTGATTTGAAGGATGAATTGTGAAAAAACAAATAAAAATAAACTCAAAACGTTTTCATTTCCCAAAACTACATTCAAAGCCATTTTATTCTCATTTGGTTTTGAAAATTAGTTCATCCAGGTGACGACCTTGGCGAGCGAAGCACTTGTTGAGTTGTTCAAAAAAGTTTCCGAAAACTCTTCTCAGCATATCTTCTGATATTCCAGCGACGACATATGTAATTGCCTCCTTAAGGGCTTCCAAGGTCCTTGGTCGAACTTTGTAAACCTCAGCTTTGAGATAAGCCCAAAGAAAAAAATTGCATGGGCTCAAATCCGGGGAGCGAGGGGGCCATGGAACATCGCAACGTAAGGAGATCAGGCGGCCGGAAAACAGTCTCTACCATACTATCATTGTTTTAAAAGAACGTTTCAACAATAAAGCCTCTATGCTCACCAGACCACTGCATGGTGACTACTGAAATGAAAATGGCATCGTTTCCCCGACCTAACGCCACTATCCCCACTCCGCTAACCCACCTGCGAGCTCTACATTGAGTGTTTGAAGGAAATCCATTCTGCCCACCCTGTATAATGAAAAGTCACATTTTAAATGAGTCGTAAACGTAAATGTTACGTAAATTGCGAGGATCATGCCGTTTCTCAAGGGGAATATATTTTAATTTAATTCTAGAGAAACAGAACAACATTTAGCATATAAGAGCCGCATGAGCTAGATGACGACATTCTGCGTTCTAATAAAAACGCCACTAATCTAGAGCAATGTTGGCTCAGATTCAGAACAAAAATGTTGCCATGAATTGGAGGCTCCCTTTCTCCATAAATATTCTCCTTTTTCATACAACATAACCAACATTGTCCTAAATATAAAATTAATTGTATTCCGGGAGGAGATACATGATCAGATCATAATTCAGAGACATTATACAAAAATAGCTGCATTATTTTATTGCTCAATATTGATTTAATAGTGGTGGTGGTTGTAGAGGTTGTTGTTGTTTGAAGAGGAAGCGTGTCCGTGTCCACCGTGGCCGTAGAAGGATTCAGATGAGCTCTTGTAGTGTTCTGGGTGGTAGGCGTGTCCTGACCTGTGGACCTCGGCGTTGAATCCGTTCTTGTGGTCGGCTGTGTAGTGGACTTCTCTGACGGTACCGTCGGCCTCCTTGAGGGTGTAATATCCCTTGACGACGTCGCCGTGTCTCGTCTCGTGCTGGCTCTTGATGTCGTGGGTGTGTGGATCGTGAACGCTGTATTCGAACTTGTACTCGGGATGATGGTTCTGTAAGAGAGCATGCAGATTAAAATAACATTGAAGAAAACGATCAATTATAATAGTATATTATTCCATCAGAAGGATATTATACTCACATAATGTTCATCTCCATGGCCGATGTAACCTGCTGAAGCTACTGCTGCTAAGGCCAAAATGGCAACGACTGAGATCTAAATAAGAAATAAAAATATATTTTTAAGGAATAAGTTTGGGTAAGAAATTCTCTTTCAAATAAAGGCACAAGTAAATAAATAACACCTTATTGTGAAATTACTCTATCTGCCTATTTTTACTTAATGCTGGTGGTACTTAATGCTGATAAATAAAATAGCATATATTTGCTCAATAATTAATACATGATATATTTAATTCTAGTATTCTTGATAAGCTATTGTTATTATTATTTATTTTCAATGTATTTTTGTTTCTTCGTCATTTAACAGATTTCTTTTATGGTGAGTTAGGTTAAAACCTATTTATATTACCATTCTTTTTGGGAAATTAATTTTTTATCATTTTTTTTTCTATACATTCCTATCTAGAACATTAAGCGAGTTACTCAAACGATTACCATATAGTATTGACAAATTTTATAGTGCAACTCTCCTTTTGACAGAAACCTACTAATGTAGATGGAGGTTTTGGGTATTGCATAAATTAAAAGAATGAAATTTCAAGTTTTTGAAGTAGAATGTTTGAAGGTATACTAAAATGTGTGCAGGACCATTTTTATTTATTATGAGAACATCTGGAATAATGTTCAATGACATTTTTTGATCCTAGAAGGAAGTAAACGTATTATCACTCAAATGATAAAATTTTAAATGAAATGAAGCCGAACTTTTTTTCACTCAATTTAATTTAATTGGAATACTAGTGCCTATTTGATGCGCAAATCAGATATTTTTATTTTCAGAATTCGGTTAAAACCACCTCTACTTAATCTCCCGTAAATAAACGCCCGTCACGCAGGGACCTTAGTACATTTTCCATGAGCTGGTATGACACATTATTGATCTATTCTCTTAACATATTTTCTGTATCTAATAGTAAGTAAAGATTCATTGAATAAAAGTGTGGGTATACTGGCAGTTGAAAACAGAAAGTATGAATAACTCACTTAATATTTATGCTACAACAAAAATAAGAAAAAGAACAATTTTAGAGGAACAATGGTGTAACATTTTTACAAGATTGGGTCTATAATATTTTTCGATAGGACTCAAAATAACAGAAACATTTGGAATCTATGACCCCCCTTCCCTCTAAGCCCCTCTTATTCCTAGTTGGGTTACAGCCGTTGACGGCTGTGAACTTTTTGTTGAATTAAATGATTAAATAAATCGATCATGGTCGAGATCAAATAAATATTTTGTAGTGAAGAAGTAAAATCTTAATTGATGACGTCGAAAGACAGCTCATTGGCATGTTTTGGTGTTAACAACAGTATAATAATTTAAGTAATTACTTACTTTAGCGTTCATGTTGATCGAATCAATCCTAATTGTCGAATGATGAATAAGACATTGTCGACGTATATATACTCTACTAACGTGCTCATGTTCTCTCCGGATCACTGCCTACCAAATATTCCCATTGCACAATATTACCACACTCTGTGGAAAACTAACATCAGTCGAGTTTTTTAATAAGCATATCAATGGTTTCAATGTACAACAAACTAAATTATAAAAACTTCAGAAGATCGTGTAAAGAAAGCATTTCACAAACATACTTATTGTACACACATGCACACGTTATATATATATATATATATATATATATATATATATATATATATATATATATAAAGAAATAAATTTGCTTATATCTAATAGCAATGACCTTATTCAGAGCAGAGGTTAGCCAATTGAGTTAAGCGGTGGTCTTAAACTCACATGGTAAACCTAGAGTGGTGGGCTTCTATTCCAATCTGGGCATAGAAATGTATTTAGCTACAAACTCATTAAATAAACCTCGTAGTCCCATCCTGGCTAGAAAAGGGTGGTGACCTGTAGATAACCTTCCATAGTAGCGTAAAGTGGACGTTAATAGGTAACAATAATAATATTAATATGATTGCTATTGATATCACGTTTAAAATACAATTCAACTATTCTGGTGTTGTAAATGTTTTTGACGGAAATTAATTATTTACAACACACAACCCTTAGTTATTCATATTCTAGAGCAAATTTCAAAATTAAAGACAAAAGTGACAATGATGTGGGTTTCAAGACATGAAAACATTGGACAGACATGGACAAAATTGCCAAACAAGCAACTCGGAGGCAATCTTCTGACTTTAACTACTTGAGCCTATCATTCTTATATTTATAAATATTACGGACAACATTAAATGAATGGCAAAAATGTTGGCATAGAACAGCAGAGAAACATCTGCGAGAAATGAAGCCTTGTATAAGCGAGTGGCCATTCAGTAGACGTGACAATAGAGGAGACGAAGTTGTACTAACCAGACTTAGGATAGGACATTCACATTTAGCGCACATATGCCTCATGACAGAAAGGCCTCTCTGCAGGACATGTCATGAGTCATTACAATTAAACACATACTATCTAACTGCAGGAACATTGAATATTACTCTGCATTACATGTATCAACTTCTTCTTGACAGACAAAACACTGAAACACCTTACTTAAAAAATTGAATTTGTTTTACAAAATTTAACTTCCCTCCAACTAACAATTTTAAGTAATATAAATGTTCCAACATATAAGAATTACTTAACTTTTTTTAAGTATCAATAAGATGGCCAAGTCCTCTACTGGTTTTTAATATTATGCAGAGTGCACTTTCGGAGTCAACGCTCCATCCTCAGTGCCTGCTGACAAACACAACAACGAGTTAATTTAACATTCATAGCATGGCACAAAAGCAAAATAAACAGTCATAAAACCAGACACAAAATAATGAGTAAAACAATGGAAAATCTAATAACTAGTCAACTACTAAAAACATTAAAGCCAAAACAATAAAAAATCTACTAACAAGTCAACTTGAGATTTTTTATTGATTTTTTATTAGATTTTTTATTTATTTTTTTTTTTATTGTTTTGGCTTTAATGTTTTTAGTAGTCGACTAGTTATTAGATTTTCTAGTCAGTAGAGGACTTGGCCTTCTTATTGATCCTTATACATTTGTTCCTCTACCATCCAGCATATTCCAGAGATAACTTTTTTTATTATAATAATTTTAAATTGCTGTCTTTATTACTACTGTCTAATGTTTATTTGTTGTCTTTATTTACAAGTATATAATGTTTATTTTTTTATTTGTTTGGTTCAGTCTTTGTTATTTTATTTGTTTGGTTCAGTTTTTGTTATTTTATTTGTTTGGTTCAGTTTTTGTTATATTTTGATAATTTTGTTTTTATTTTTCGTTGTTAAACTTTGAACCAAATCAAATAGTTGCAGATGCTCCAGTAAAAAAAAAAAGTACTATTCTGGACTCAAACTCGTTTTTTTTTCTCTAACTCATAAAATTCGAATATTCAATAAGTTTTTTTTTTGTTTGGATTTACAGACCTTGGAGAGCTTTAGCCACCACTACCAACCTCCTCCACCTCAACGTATCATGGACGATAACTTACCAATCCGGAACTCTGTTGTGTCCTTCCTCACTCAATAAACTCATCTTCGGACGGGTACTCACCACTGTCTAATTACTTGTTTTATATAAGGAACAGGTTGGTTACTTCTTAGCTTTCATGTTATGAAAAATCGACTGAGTCTTTTCAGATATAATGTCATCTATAGTCTTCTTTCTCCAAAGTCCTAAGTCGCAATCCCATTTTGGGCATATAACGGCACAAAGAACCTTGCGCCCGAACCTTTCAGAATTTGTTTCCAGGGTACCCGTCAACGCCCATGTCTCACAACCATGGATAAGCACTGGTTTGATAAATGAGTTAAAAACCCTTAGTTTCATGACTCCTGAGATTTTCTGTGATCTTATAAACCCAGAAACCGGGAAGAATGCTCGGTTGGCGCTATTTAGTCTTCGGTCGACTTCAGTAATTCGGTAGATGATACTGCAACTCCAAGGTATATGGAGCTTTCTACTTTTGAGAGGATAGGTCCTCTATAATGAAGCTGCTTTTGAGTTGTAGGTTCTGGCTCACTACCATGTACTTCATCTTATCTTGGTTTATTTGTAAGCCTACCTCCTTTGCCGCTGACGTTAACCAGTCGACGGGAGACAGCGTATTATCATTCTTGCCCCAGAGGACAGCTACATCATCTGCATATGCGAAGAGTTTATGCATGCGTTGATAACAACCTCACAACGCTTTAGAAGCTTCGCATATTATCATAGCTTCTCCATGGCTGAACAAAGTGGAAGATAAACACGCGCTTCGTTTCAAACCTGACTTCAGTGATCTTCCCTTCAATATGCAATGTTCTTAAAAAATAAAATTAGAAATTACAGAGGACAAAAACTTATACACAACGCCACACCATGATAGTTTCTGTCATATAAAACTGGTTTACAGGTTCAATAAATAAAAACGTTTTCCTGTACAAACATTTATTTAGGCAAATATAATAGTGCATATAGTTTATTTTTAACAACTCTAATAATAGTAATAATTACCATTATTTATTTCTGTTAACACGCACCTGAACATTTCAATAAATGTATTTATAAACCTTCTTAATGTAAGAAAAACCACGAAAGTTTTGTATTATCACATCTAGAAATAACATTGGTCATCGACTTCGTTTTTGGCTTCCTTCAGCGAAGTAAAGCGAGTATTGTAATTCCGAAGATTTTTATTTTCAGACTTCAAGAGAATTATCCTTTTGACTTTTTCCAGCACCCACTTTTGACATCCATGCTTCCGCATGGTGTTCGTATGTAAGTACATATCTCGCATAACTAAATAACGGCTAGCCTTAGAACGTTTAAAGTTCATTTTTAGGATTCCTCTAAAGTCTTTGTATCTCTAATATTCACGGAGAAATTTTTTAGCACTTTAACTTCGACTCCTTCCCCCTTTCCCGTTCATAGTTGTGTTTCATCCTGAAGGGATCTACATAAATGCAGATATCTAGAGAACCTGAGACGCGTTACAACAGTCATAAATATAAAATTTCAATATTTTCACAACAACATACAATATAGCTTAACCGACACTTGACGGTTCGTTGAACAGAAAAGGGGATAATTGTCTTCATATGTTTACTCAAGTAGAGATTACAGAATGCGGCTGGTTATCAGACTGTGACGACGCATCCACGCATCCCTATATAAGGGAGCGAGCTCGCTGTCAGAGTCACTCAGAACATATCTTCCGAGCAGACATGATGAAGTACCAGGTTAGCTCAACAGCCGGACCGGCTACAGAGTCAAGTCACCTACAAATTCCTAGTCTAACACATTAATTTTTTTTCAGATCGCTCTCCTCCTCGGTGTCGTAGGGATCGCCATGGCTTCCTACCACGGAGACCACCACGACGACTACGTAAGGCGTTTTAAACCAATTACAACAATTGACACTTGTCTCACAGGAATAAATACTTAACGCTTTCATTTTCAACTTACAGAACCATCATCCCGAGTACAAGTTCGAATACAGCGTTCACGATCCACACACCCACGACATCAAGAGCCAGCACGAAAGGAGACACGGCGACGTCGTCACGGGATATTACACCCTCAAGGAGGCCGACGGTACCGTCAGAGAAGTCCACTACACAGCCGACCACAAGAACGGATTCAACGCCGAGGTCCACAGGTCAGGACACGCCTACCACCCAGAACACTACAAGAGCTCATCTGAATCCTTCTACGGCCACGGTGGACACGGACACGCTTCCTCTTCAAACAACAACAACCTCTACAACCACCACCACCATTAAATCAACCTTGAGCAATAAAACAATGCAGCTATTTTTGTATAATGTCTCTGAATTATGACCTGATCATGTATCTCTTCCCAGAATATAATTAATTTTATATTAATGATAATTTAGGTTAGGATGAATGATAAAGGAGAATATGTATGGAGAAAAGGAATCCACCAACTACTATACAACTACCTTTATCTGAATCAGAGTCACCATTAGATTAGTGACGATTTTATTTGAACGTCATCTAATTTGAATGATTCTTAAAACTATGGTCAGAATGCTGAATTATATCTCCTGGATTAAAATAAAAATACATTCCCCTTAAAAAACATTAAACACCCTTAAATATTTTCTTTTTAAAATTAGATTTACTAATCATTTAAAATATATTAATTATAATTAATTATTCTTGCATTTCAGAACATTCGAAAATTGCTTTAGCTATAAATCCTAATAATTTGGGATAATTGGGTAAACATGGGACACTTACAATAAACGTCTTGGCATACGATTTTCTAATAGTTGTCTAATCATCTACTTCTGCATTTAACTCAATGCCCAACTACTAAATTTATGAGTTCAAGTACTTTAGAATGTCTTGCTACTAGTATATTTCTAATTAAATAGTAGGCCATTTTTTGTGTTCTAAGATAATCAAGTATTTAAGAACGACTCAGTATTATTGCATTACTAATTAAGTAGTTCGCGATTGTTTAATCACTATTATACTTGAGCACTTAAGAACGACGTGGTATTATTACGTTCTTAATTAAGTATGGAGCCAGTGTTCTTAATTAAGTATGGAACCATGGTAAACATGGATAATTAAGAACGTCATACGACTACATCATTTCTAATTAAGTAGTTGGCACTTTCTTAATTACTGTGACACTTAAGTACGAAGGAAGGACATAGTACAATTACAATAATAATTAAGTAGGAAGCCTTACTAAGAGCTGTTATACTTAAGAACGACTTAGTAAAATTACGTTTCTAATTTACGAGAGAGTCTTTGTTTAATTGCTATTATAATTAAGAACGACTTAGCACTGTCATGTTTCTAATTAAGTAAGAAGCCATTGTTTAAACTCTGCTACACTACAACATTTCTAATTAAGTAGTTGGCACTTTCTTAATTACTGTAACACTTATTTACTTAGGAATGGCTTCGTAATATTACATTTCTAATTAAGTAGTTAGCACTTTCTTAATTACTGAGACACTTATTTACTTAGGAATGACTTAGTAATATTACATTTCTAATTAAGTAGTTGGCACTTTCTTAATTACTGTAACACTTATTTACTTAGGAATGACTTAGTAATATTACATTTCTAATTAAGTAGTTGGCACTTTCTTAATTACTGTAACACTTGTTTACTTAGGAATGACAGTAATATTACATTTCTAATTAAGTAGTTGGCACTTTCTTAATTACTATAAAGCTTATTTACTTGAAATGACTTCGAAATATTACATCTCTAATTAAGTAGGGAAATATATTAAGATCTATTATACTTAAGTCCTTAAGAACGACTCAGTAATATAGTAGGGAATTATATTAGGTGCTATTATACTTAAAGCCTTAAGAATGACTTAGTAGTATTATATTTCTAATTAAGTAAGGAGCCTTGGAACATGGAGGTATAGCTACATTAATTTACCAGCGGTTAAGTAGATTACTACTCAAAATAGACTTATAGTTAAGTTATTAAATGTTTAATTATCGTCATCCTGTAATATAATAATTTTATTTATGAGAAACATGACTAAATCAGTTGTGAGAGCACCTCGAAATCGTTGAATCTTTCGTTATGTTCAGTCTCTAATCTATTTTCTTTTTAATTAGAATATGCTTTATATATATTATATATATATATATATATATATATATATATATATATATATTGAAAATGCAAACATACTGAGTCAGTGAACAAGAAATGTTTTCTTCTATAAAACATCTTATTTATTTAAACCCCCAAAACCTCTAAAGTTCATTAACTCCATAACAAGGGGTCCTTTCTCTATAAAATTAAAATTTCGAATTAATTTAATTTTGAACATTCTCTATTTAAAATATATCTCTTATTATTATTATTATTATTCTCTCACCTAACGTTTGTGTTGAATATTTATTTCATATATCACAATTGTCATATTTTATACACTTTTACAACCAACATTCAAAATCACCTTTCCGTATTAAAACTACACCTACATTGGTTGCATAAGAACAGATCAATGATTAACAATTGTATTTTGAAAAAAAAAAGTCCGTCACGCAGGGGCTGCGTACCCTAAGCAGATTTCCCAAGTGAAGTTTTAGAATAGGAGAAACTTCACGAGAGCCCAACAGTTACTGAAACGGCCGAACTACCTAGCCGGAAACTCACGACTACAACCGAAGTTAGCCGATCTCATCATGCCCGCTACGCTCAATAAAATGCACATATCTTAGTTAGTATTAAAGATAGAGAATAAAATTGTATAACAATATTTATAGCAAGTTTAATGTGCAATAAGATGGTTCCTATACAATTTTTCGATCCAACGTATAGTTATGGTGATATTTCCCATTTGTCCGATTTCAGCCATTAACGAACTTGACCTTTATTTTTACATGAAACGTTTAAATATCGGGTTTGGTAACGATGAAGCAAATATTGCGATCACTAGAGCGTTAACAGGCAAATATATATATATATATATATATATATATATATATATATATATATAATTTTGAACCTCATTTTTTTTTAAACCAAATTTTTGAAAATGGCGTCATGAGTACGACCTCACATCATCGAAATTTGCTAATACACACAAATAACAATAACATAGAGAGCAACCTCCTCTGTATAGATATTATAATAAACCAATGTAGATGTATTATGTACAGTAGGATACGTAAAATTATAATAACTAAACAAAAGTGCAATTTGATTTCATCGATGCAAATTCCTGTTTATATAATAATCAATCTTAGGTTAGTTACCGGAACCAGAAAAGAAGAGATTTAGAAATAAGATAAAAATAAACGTCTTAGCTATTTTGTGTTCGATGAAAAAATAGATTCGTGAACACTTTTGATAATGGTAGCGCCCTGCAATTGCTGAACGTTTTCAAAATTAATCATAGTACTGTTCACGCAATTAGCAGATTTCCCTTATTAAGATTGTTTCGAAAAATGTCTTCAAAGGTCCATCAATCCTACCAAGTAGATGAGGAAAACAAGGTGATATATATATCAGAAACTCGTATTTTGAAGACATAATATTATGGATTTCGAAGGATATAGTAATATGAAAAGAACGACTTCTGAAAGAATTAAATGGTTGAAACTATAAGGAGTAGCCTTTAGATCATTTCGATGATGATCATGAAATAAAGTTTTATTGATTTTCAATTAATAGTAAATTAAAAAAAAATCATTTTTCACGGGGAATGTATTTTTCGTTTGTAGTTGATTAGTTAGACAACTATTAGAAAAATCGTATGCAAAGACGTTTTTGGGTCATTTTTATAAGTTATTAGGGATTCATAACTAAAATGATTTTTGATTTTTCTTGCATGCTTATATTTAAATTATAAGTACACGATTTTAAATAAGACGTAAATTTAATTTTTTTAAATTTGATATTATTAGTTTTTTAAACTTATTTTTTTTATTTTAATCAAGAAGATAGAAATCAACTTGCTTGTCTGTTTCAGACCTAGTTAGTTGAAGTAGTTGGTGGCCCCCTTTCTCCATAAATATTCTCCTTTATCATTCAACTTTACCTATATTGTCCTTAATATAAAATTAATTATATTCCGGGAAGAAATACATGAGGGTTCATAATTCAGAGACTTTTTACAAAAATAGCTGCATTATTTTATTGCTCAAGTTTGATTTAATAGTGGTGGTGGTTGTAGAGGTTGTTGTTGTTCGAAGAAGAAGCGTGTCCGTGTCCACCGTGGCCGTAGAAGGATTCAGATGAGCTCTTGTAGTGTTCTGGGTGGTAGGCGTGTCCTGACCTGTGGACCTCGGCGTTGAATCCGTTCTTGTGGTCGGCTGTGTAGTGGACTTCTCTGACGGTACCGTCGGCCTCCTTGAGGGTGTAATATCCCTTGACGACGTCGCCGTGTCTCGTCTCGTGCTGGCTCTTGATGTCGTGGGTGTGTGGATCGTGAACGCTGTATTCGAACTTGTACTCGGGATGATGGTTCTGTAAATAAGCAGCGTCAAACGCTTATTTGTCGTGTTTAAAATAAATAACACATAGTTAACATCTCAGTAATCGGGTAATATTAGATATCTCACGTTGTAGTAAATGCTCAGAAGCACAATGCGATTTGCCAAGGCATCGGTATTATTTGTTGCAAAGAAAATCAACATCCAAAATGTATTAATGTTTAGTACCTTTATAGTTAATTAACTATACTACATTTTATTATTTTAAAATTTAGAATTAAATTACATTAGGTTTATTAAAGTATTATAAGTCAGATGTGGTCTTTGGCAAATGCTATGAAACATACATATCGTATTAGAAGAAACATTTCTGCAGACTTATGATATATATTATACTTTTGAATTGTAGTGGAATTATACCTGGAATATATTGAAATATATGTTTTTAATTAAATATTTTACTTACGTAGTGGTGCTCTTCATGGCCAATATATCCAGCTGAAGCAACAGCTGCGAGGGCCAAAACGGCGAAAAATGTGATCTAGATAAAAACAAATCTTTAGAGATGAAACACAAAATGCTAGGCGACTTATCTTTTCATTGGTGTAGTTTAACTTCGTTTTATTTTATTTTTGTTAATCAAGTCAAGCATTACCTGCTGAATCGGATAATTTTATTCGTCATGAGAAAATGATAAGTGAATATGAGAGAAAAGTGCGAAAGCTGTGAGGATAATCCTAAAAGCTCTATTTTGTAGCGTTTTTGCGAACAGAGCTTTACTCGACTTGATTCAACCTTGTTCGTTTTATTATTTCGCGGTAAGAGACCTTGGCCATTAAACTACGAAGAATATTTGCTCCTGAATAAGAAGAAAACCAATGTAGCTTAGAACGTAAAATTAAAAATAAGGTCAAACAGAAAATATTTGCGAATACTTCACACTGTACATGTAAAAATAAAAATAAAAAAAAACAATATTTCGCATTTAAGCTTACAATAAAGTGTTTCATGACGTGAAAAATTACTTTTGATAAGACTTCAGTAGGAATGGAGGTTTGCTAAAAGCTGAAAACTAAAAGAATCAAATATCTCGGTAAATATTCATGGTATAGAAAAATAATAATAAAAAAAAAATTACTGAAAAGTCAACTTGCAATTAGATTGGATCAATACTTTTTTGTACCAAACGTATAATAACATAGGTAGATCGATATTTCAAAATTATAAATATTTCGGATCTCATTTTCGTCAGCCCTTGGGTAGAATAGATGATATTTGAAGACGTTTTTTCAAAGATTTAGCCATAAGCTCAATACAAAAGCTTCCCCTAAGGAAATGTAGCTCAAGAACCTGATTTCCACAGGGACGAGCAAGGGAAGAAAAAGAAAAATCAGTGCGTTTGAGCCATTCATATTGTTTGTGAGAATATCGACAAGAAGGGCCTGTTAAAAATAAAAATTTAATAAATAAAAAAAATGAACAAAAATAAATTAATGTGTAAGTATTGTAAATCATTAGGGATTGTTTTAAAAATGCTCAATTGCAATTTTTCTGTTTCTATTATCAATCACTTTTATAATCACAGTGTATAGTTAATTTATGGCAACTATGTATTGTAAGTTTGTAGAATTTATAGAAAGAGTACTCATTTTTTAGGCCTTATAGAACAGGCTCGTGAAGTCATTGAGAAATTACTCAATAACAAATCCCATTGATCATTGAGTGAACTACCTTCTAGTAGAGCTTTTAGTTTACTTTTTAAGAAATAAAAAGTAAGCTAGTATTGTGTAATAATATACTAGGATTAACAAATGCATAATAATTTAACAAATTACTTACTTTAGCGTTCATGTTGATCGAATCTATCCTGATTGTCGAATGATGAATAAGACATTGTCGATGTATATATACTCTACCTACCTACTCATGTTCTCCCCGGATCACTGCCTACCAAATATCTCCGTTACCCAATACTGACATTGCATCAAAGAAAACCAACGTTGAAAGTATAAACACGATATGAACATAACTGTATAGCTTAAGTGGATTTTTGAATTAATGAATCGAATTGAATATTCTCGGCGTAGGTACTCTTGAATGCCGTATTTAACATTAAACTATATTATTATTACACATTATTCTTACTCAGACTAATAAACGTATTTAAGGCAAAAAAAAGAGGTCACAAAGACTCAACTAAGCCTTCTTTGATATTTTCAACAAGCAAACGTTTTGCCCTACTGGTCTAGAAAACATACAGGGTAAAATTGTAACTTTTTCTGTCAACCATCAAGTTGTCCATAATTTTAATAGATACTAAGAGTACTAACCAAAATTTTAAAATTATTCCTCTAAGTCACTATAACAATTAGTCTTCACAGGAGAATAAAAAACTCATCTGATATGCATCCTTAAAACAAGTTTGTCAATTATATATATATATATATATATATTTCAACAAGGTAGGTTCTAAACAAAAATTAACTTTATAGTATATATATATATATATATATATATATATATATATATATATATATATAGAGAGAGAGAGAGAGAGACACAAACACACACACAGACATATATCTTAATATATATAAATCTCCTGTCACGATGTTTGTCCGCGATGGACTCCTAAACTACTTAACCGATTTTAAATTAAATTGGCACACCGTGAGCAGTCTGGTCCAACTTGAGAGATAGGCTATATTAATTTTCTCTGAGACGAACAGGAGTGGGGGTTATAAGGGAGGCCTGAAATTAAAAGTCGTGATATTTCGTTTTCTATTGGTTTTTTCGCAAATATGCACATAACAAAAGTTGTTTATTTTGTTATTTAGAGTAACTTTTGTCATAAACACTTTCATCGTATTCCGAAGTTTAAATGAGTTATACGCTTATGACTATAGCGGGAGTCAACAATATTATTTGGGACAAAAGACCCAACCGAAATAAATAAAACTCGGTATGTGTATTAGCACTAACGCTTTCATTATAAGAAGCCATACCAACATTTCTAGGGACGGGCAGGATTGGGGTTTTAAGGAAAGCCAGAAATTAAAAATAGCGATATTTCGTTTCCTATTGGTTCATCGGCAAATATGAACATAACAAAAGCTGTTTATTTTGCTATTTAGAGTAACTTTTGTTATATACACTTTTTTCGTATACCGAATTATAAACGAGATATACGCTAAAAATTATAGCGGAAGTGAAAACTTTTATTTGGCACAAAAGACTCAACCGAACTAAATAAAACACTCAGTATGTGTATTAGCACTAACGCCTTCCTTATAAAAAGCCATACTATTTCTAGGGACAGGCAGGAGTGGGGGTTATAAGGGAGACCTGAAAGTAACAATATTGATATTTCGTTTCCTATTGTAGTTTCGGCAAATATGCAAATAACAAAAGTTGTTTATTTTGTTATTTAGAGAAATTGGCTCAAGAATTCTTTTCAATATGAACTACCAGGTACCTCACCTGGAAAAATTAATTCAAATATATGTTAATATTTAGACCTTATTAATTCAAACCTAATTAATACATTTCGGGAGTTGGGTTTCACACCTATCACGCCATTGTAATTGACGTACAAGCTCCACACGTCGCCACTGCCTTGTTGGAAACTGGCCAGTCATTATTCAAACAGAAGGTCATATTATTCGGCAATGAGATTATTTTGTATGCATTTATCATCTGTTCAAATACTCGAACATTTACTTTGGTAAACTGGAAGTGTATGAGGTCATTGAATTCAAACTCACTGAATCCAGTTTACAGTTTCTTGATTCAACAATAAAGTCCGTCACGCAGGTGCTGCGTAAACTTACCAGATTTCCCATATGTTAGAATATGATACATTTCAATTATATCGGGCATATTTCATATTCACTTTGCTCTGAAGCAGTTTTAGCAGATTTCCCTTAAGGGAAATCAGCTATTGAGGTCGTACTCATGACGCGAGTTTTGAAAAATTTCCTCAAATGTCCATCGATGCTACCCATGAGATGACGAAATATAATAAAAATATATATATATACTAGCTCAGATACCCGGCTTCGCTCGGGAATTCATTTGAGGCTGAATGTTGATGGTATTTTTTTGGCAAAGCTTTATTTTGCACAATATTTTGACATTTACCCGTCCCAGTGTTTAGGATTAATACCCGTCGTTTCTGTGGATTTGTTAATAATAAAATTAATTTTTTATGTAAGACTTCACTGTCCTCCATATTGTCATATTTCCCGCTTCCTGTGCATTATGCATAGAGCACAGGAAACGGGAAATATCACAATATGGAGGACAGTGAAGTATTAAATAAAAAAAATAATTTTATTATCAACAAATTCACAGCAATGACGGGTATTAATCCTAAACACTGGTACGGGTAAATGTCAAAATATTGTGCAAAATAAAGCCTTGCCAAATAAATACCATCACCATCCAGCCTCAAATGAATTCCTGGGCGAAGCCGAGTATCTGAGCTAGTATATATATAAATATAAATATATATATATATATATATATATATATATATATATATATATATACATATATCTCCTAAGTTATATTTAAAAATAATAAATACAACAAATTTAGAATTAAAACTTTAATATTTACTTATTTATTTCTCAGCCAAACAATTAAATTAACTAAGGCTTGTAAATATATATCACCCCTGAATCTTTATTTAGCACATATATTTTAATTTCTTTAACACTTCAGCATAATAGGTACTTCCAGAATTTTCCTCATACCAGATTTCGGTTCCTTGTGTAATACGTTTAAATTATCATATCGAAAATTGGGTCCTGCAACATTACAGTGAAGAATCTAACTTGTTAAAGATCAGATATTGTGGCAAATTGATTTTTTATTTTCTTTTAGCAGATTTCCCTTAAGAGAAATCAGTTATTGAGGTCGCGATTTTCGAAACATTTCTGAAAATGTCCATCGATCCAATCCAGAAGGTGACTAAAAGGATAGATAGATAGATAGATATTTTTATTGGCTTCTGTTTACAACATGTTGCCAAGAGTCTGGCCAATTAGTGTTAGTATGGTTATTAGTATATTATACTTCTTAAAGTATGTGTACATAAAATAATAATAATTCCTAGAATTACAACTGAACACCATATGCATTGGCACGTAATACAATATTAATATTAATCTAAATGATTATAATACTGAATTCAATAGGTTATAATTTAATGTAAATGTAAATTAATTCATTCTTTTTTAATGTCTAAATAAAGATCAGTTTTCTACATATCAGATTAACATGACTATTATCTAAGATAAGTATAACTCTTCTAATAATAATTATAACTGCATATAATAAATAATGTGCCGATTATTGTTGCATAAGCACCCCCATAAAAATAATAAAATTCTTTCTTTTATATTGTTAACTTTCACAAACTTTTGATAAGAAACAAAAAATATCATTAATTTTACTTTCATTGTTGTAATCCAGAATGTTTACCAATGCTAGGCACTTCTCTTTGAGGCACTATATATTTGTCAAGGAATTTTACCCTGTGTGATGAAAAAGCGGGGCAATACAACAGTAAATGATTCAAATGTAAGTAAATATATTTTTGGCACCATTTACATACCTCTCCAGTTTTTATAATTTGATTCATGTTTCTATAGGATAATTTTAAATTTTAATAGAGGAAATCCTTATTTGACTGATAAGTTTTATTTTATTTATGTTTGTGTGGAACGTTAAATAATTTTCAGGGAGAGAATGGTTAAAACTACAAATACTTCTATATATTCGGCTGTAACTTGAGTTAAGAACTCTATCAACGTCAACGGAATGGAGATTGTTTATAATTGTTTCAATGATTGTGATCTTGTTGGCTAGCAAAGTTTGTTGGTCTAAAGATTCGAAAAAATATTCTTCAACATAATTATTTCCTGCTATAAATTTTACTTGTGACACCCAATTATATTTTATGTCGCTTTTCCTATTGTGCAAACTAAGGAGCTTAAGGAAACATTTTTTCGGAAGTCGGTGATGAAAATGAGGTCCGTTCAAAATTATATATATATAAATATATCTATATATATATATATATATATATATATATATATATATATATTTGTCTGTTCACGCAATTTTTGTTTGATCTCTACCGAACTCGATATTTAATTGTTTTATGTAAAATGAAAGATCAAGTTCTTTAATGGCTGAAATCGTACCAGAGGGAGGGATTTAATTGAATTTAAAAATTCAAAATATTTCCGTTATTATGCGCCGGATCAAAAACTTATATAGAATTAATCTTATTGCAAATTACATTTACTATAAATATTGTTCTATACATGTATACTCTATCTTGAATATTAACCGAGAAAATTTAGCATTCGTGTGTGTGTGTGTGCTGGTGTCGGGCGAAGCTCCGGCTATATTTCGGGACTTATCCGCCGAAAGCCTAGTTCGGGGCCGTTTCCGTAACTGTTCGTACCCTCGTGAATCGGTTTAAGAGAATTCCGTTTTCTTACTACTGTTATTAAGAAAGGCCAAATTTCTCTATGAGTGTAATAACTTCCAACTTCGTGGGATACCTGCTTACGCTCTAGTATTAACGCAGGCCCCTCATGTTGTCCGGACATTTTTTATTTTCTCCTGTGGAGATTTATGGTTATAGTGACTAAAAATGAATAGCTTTAAATTTTGGTTAGCACACTTAGTTTCTAAGAAAATTATGGATGTCATAATATATATGTATATCCAATTATTCCAGATTTTGGCGGGAAAGAAATTTTTATTGTCAATAATGCAAATTATGGATGTCATAATATATATGTATATCCGATTATCCAAGATTTTGGGGAGAAAGAAATTTTTATTGCCAATAATGCAAAACACTAACCTCGATTACGATTGAATTGTGAAAACTTTTACTCAGTGTTTTTTACACTTATAAAATGAAATAGAAATCAGATGTACTCATTAAACTATTTCTAATGCCAATTGGCTGAGGTTAGTGTGAGTTAATATGTTGATCTTAATCTCACATGGTAAACCTAGAGTGGCGAGTTCGATTCCAGCCTGGGCAATAGGAATTTATTTAGTGACAGAATACATTAAATAAAATCCTTAGTCCCACCAAGGTCAGAAAAGGACAGTAGCCTGTAAATAACGTGTCCCAATTATTTCTTTTTAGTGTCAATCAACAAACAATAAATTAAAAAAGACTTTAATATATTATTCATAAAATATCAATTCACTAAATGAATTGTCTCTGTATCACTCACAGTATCAGAAATATGACTGGAGAAAGGAATATATGACGTAGAAAATAGGTAAAATAAAAACGAAGTTGTAAAAAGTATGATCTTAGGTGTGAGATGCAAGTTGCCATCATCTTCTTGTGTCATAATCATCAAAACCTCCTTATGTAATGATGAAGGACCTTTGAAGTCAAAGGAAGAATACTTGCCTCCATAACTCTAACAGATCTTACAATCCATAAATTAATAAAGTTAACGAATAAATGATTTTTTTTATTGAAACAAAAATATTTAAGTAGTAATTGAAGTTTACTTTATCTTGAATTATTACGATCGAAAAAGTTCTCTCATCAGACTTAAGGGTTTTGGGATGATTAAAGGCCTTCCACTTTATATTTGTTTGAGTTTACATGTCAATAATCTTTAAAAAAAATTAGAAACATCTGAAATGTTAGGACGATGGGATTTTTTAAATGAAATATTATCTACAGTGGATGAATATGATGAATCATTTAACTGAAATATAAGCATAATATCCAAATCCAGAAAGGACTATTATCAAATGAATGAAATAAAATGATCACATTCCTATTCAATATTAGACACATTTGATCTAATACAAAAAACGAATGATATATTCTCCTGTAACCCTGGGATAACTGTACGAGCAATATTAAATAATAAATCCATTAAAAAACAAACACACTTCAAACTTATTTCAATTAACCTCAGAAATTTACACTAGTTGTGATTACAGAATCAGACTGTGACCACGCATCGATGGAGTTAAGGACTATATAAGGGAGCGAGCTCGCTGTCAGAGTCACTCAGAACATATCTTCCGAGCAGACATGATGAAGTACCAGGTTAGCTCAACAGCCGGACCGGCTACAGAGTCAAGTCTCCTACAATTTCAGACTACGAATTAACGCATTAATTTTTTTTCAGATCGCTCTCCTCCTCGGTGTCGTAGGGATCGCCATGGCTTCCTACCACGGAGACCACCACGACGACTACGTAAGGCGTTTTAAACCAATTACAACAATTGACACTTGTCTCACAGGAATAAATACTTAACGCTTTCATTTTCAACTTACAGAACCATCATCCCGAGTACAAGTTCGAATACAGCGTTCACGATCCACACACCCACGACATCAAGAGCCAGCACGAGACGAGACACGGCGACGTCGTCAAGGGATATTACACCCTCAAGGAGGCCGACGGTACCGTCAGAGAAGTCCACTATACACAGCCGACCCACAGAAACGGATTCAACGCCGAGGTCCACAGAGTCCAGGACAACGCCTACCACCTCAGTAACACTACACAGAGCTCATCTGAATTCCTTCTACGGCCACGGTGGAACACGGACACGCTTCCTCTTCAAACAACAACAACCTCTACAACCACCACCACTATTAAATCAACCTTGAGTAATAATATAATGCAGCTATTTTTGTAAAATGTCTGAATTATTAACCCTCGAGAATCTCTTTCAGGAATATAATTAATTTTATATGAAGGATAATATAGGTTAAGTTGAATGATAAAGGAGAATATTTAAATCAAATTAACCAAAAAAAAACACTTTATTATTTAAAATAACACTTTTAACATTTTTTTTAATGAGAAAATGTAATTTTACATTAGAGTTAGCCAAACATTGGACGACGTCGCACAGTAGGTGCATAAAGTGATCGTCCCCCACCGTTTGGCACATGTACTCTGCAAGGTGTTTCAATAAACGATCAACAAGTGGTGATAACAAACTCAAAGTGGTGTTAACAAACGAATACTCATTTTCTGATAACCAAAAAACAGAATGATGACTAAGATGACCCAGTCAAGTATAAACAGTCTATAGCAATCACACTGAAAAGCGATAAGCGGTTTTGGACTGGAAAATATTTTATCTGTAAGTAGTGCGTAGGCTCCAGTTAACCATTTTCTGAATTATAAATTCTAGAAGTGTTATTTTAAATAATAGCGTGATTTAATTATAACAATCCCAAAACATGAATTCCTTGAGGTAAACCGAATCATCTCTGTCGCACCGACCGGGAAGGTTTAATATTTATTCCCATCAACAAATTCATTATTTTTATTTATTGTTTGAATAACTTGTATCACATTTAATCTATTACTGTCATTTTTAATCCTTTCATTGAAATCACTGTCATCCTTACGATATATAGATCGTGACGATGATCGTTTTATTGGTCCATGGCTCGTGGAAGGCTCCGTAGCAAATCATGTACTAATATTAAAATACACACGAAGAAAAAGAATACGATCAAACAGTGTTGCGAGCTATAATGAAAGGTTGACAACATACGTAAACGGAAGTACCCCGTACCTTAGACCAGCAATACGTAGGCTGTTACCCGAAACAAGAGGTACACGAGACCGGAGTAAAACGAGGCTCAAGGTCGAATGGCGTTGACAAACTATCCCAAAACACTTCCTCAGTGTAGAGGAAGGAAAGACTCACAGCTAATGAGGCTTCCAATATTAGCAGGTCTACCAATACATGAAATATGAAAATCTCTACCGGCCTCTCAGACCTGTGTTTCGGTAAAAGTGTTAATTATGATTTAATAATAGTCTTTAAATGGTTGGCCTCCCAATAATCAATAAGTGTCAGAAATTCAATCAATAATTTCTATGAGGCTGAGGTTAGGCATAAATCTAGAGTACACTTTATTACACTTATAAACAATACTCTGAGACATTACTTACGTTCCATGCACCATCTTATCTTGGAAGACTTACCTGGGGGAAAAAATAGATCAATTTAAAAATCAATCAATGTCAATAAATCACTTACTTAGGGCGGGGGAGGGGGGGGGTACTGTGGGATGAAAAAAAGCAGAGCGAATAACTCGATTAAACATAATTGGTTTACACTTTACGATCCGACTCGGATATATTAGCAGATTTCCCTTAAGAGAAATCAGCTATTGAGGTCGTACTCATGACGCGAGTTTCGAAAAATTTCTTCAAATGTCCACCGATCCTACCCAGGAGATGACAAAAAGGGTTCATTCAAAATAATATATATATATATATATATATATATATATATATATATATATATATTTGCCTGTTACCGCTCTAGCGGCCGCAATTTTCGTTTATAAATATCACATAGATCAAATAATCATATTCGACTAAAAATATAAAATGTTAATTGATGACGTCATCGAGAATTTGCTTAGATCAAAGTGGCTCATGATATAACGGCTGATAGTTAGTATGACATGAGTAGGAGTGGGGGTAAACCACCACTGAAGGAAGGCTGTAAACTGAAAGATCCAAATATTGTGGTTAAATGGAAGATAGAAAATAAATGTATAATATATTATAATATTTGTAGTACCTTCAATTTGCGATAAGATTGGGTTTTTTTTTCGATTTGACGCAAGTTTATGTCTCTCTGATTGATTAATATCCATTCTTATGAACTAGGTACATATTTAAAATAAAGTCCGTCACGCAGGGGCTGCGTAAACTAAGCAGATTTCCCGCATGATGTTATACAATAGAGAAATCTCCATACGAGAGCTGAACAGTTACGGAAACGGCCGACCTAGCTTTTGGCTGGAAACTCACTCGTCCGGTCGGCCCACATTTAATATAAATGCAAATATCTCGGTTAGTATTCAAGATATAGAATAAATCTATAGAACAATATTTATAGTAAATTTAATTTGCAATAAGATTGAGTCTATACAATTTTTTGATCCGATGTATGTTAACGGAGACATTTCGAATTTTCGATAACCATCAACAAGCTCGGGAAAACGCGGTCACTAGGGAAACTGTCGAAGAAGCCATGGAATGGACAAAGAAGAAAATAATCAAAAGAGAAGCAGATAGAGAGGGAGTGGAAATTGTTATTTTCTTACACTAATTCTGAAATGCATTGAATAATGCTTTCAAATAAATTAGTGAAAACATTTTGATCAATAAAGATTACTTTAACAGAATAATTATAAAGATTTTTAGAACATTTTGAGTTTATTCTATAATACTATATAATAATTATGGTTATAGTTAAAAAAATATATATATATATAAATGTTTTAAGAAAAAAAATAGTAACAGTATACAAAAATATCCCTTTTTGGTAAAATAAGAAATACGAAAGTACTAAAAATGTCAGACCAGCTAGACTCTTCCTTTAACCCCCACACCAAAACTTGACAAATCTAATTACAATCTATATTGCTTTGGCGGGAAGCTTTTTAAAGGCGAGAATAAGAGAGAGCATTAGACTGAACCATTTTGTATTTCTATTGGAAAGATGAGGGGAAATAACACAAATACCAATTTGAGTTCTCCTAAGAATCATGTATATTATTGAATCTGATTTAAAACTACTTATAATACACGTTATATACTGAGGCGCTTGAACAAGAAACAGAAAGAAATTATTTTTTAAACCTAATTTAGCGGCCATATATATATATATATATATATATATATATATATATATATATATATATATATTTATATATATACATACATAGACTGAGCGATAGGTCCTATATTGTGTGAGTATCTCAATTGAATATTTGCGCGCTTCCCAGTAATAATGCTAGCATTATTATTAAAATAGGCACCTGCGTGGAAACAAACACGTTCCTAGAAGTGGAGTCCTTCCTTCGTTTGCTATGTTCTGTGTTCCGTAGAAGAATCCGACTTCCAGCCCGGTTGCGGTGATCCGCACAGGATGGCAGACTATGCGGGAGAAGAAAAGACTGACTGTAACTCTATGACGGGTGAATTCCAACTGAAACTGTATCCTTTTAGCTAGCCGTTGCCTTCGTGAACAGCAACCTAGTTTCCGGCTGTAAGGCCACAGCCTTGGAGATCTGCATGTGCGCGTGTGGCGGGTGTCTGAACTCAGCGAGCGCGGGAATTTAAATTCAAACTGACGACTGAACAATATATAAAATTCTGAACAATCCCAATATAAAAATCATACCTTTTTTTTTAAAGAGAATCGCCATCTAAAAGTAAACATCATGATACTCAAATCGGTACCACTGGGCGACGTATAAGAACGGAGATATTTCCATTTTTCGAATTTCCCCCATATAACCCCCCTCCATTTCCCACTGTTTCGATTTTAGCAATTAAGGAAGTTGATCTTTAATAAATAGATTTTAAATAAAACAGTCGGGATTCGGGCTGGCTGGTAGAGGTCCATCATTGACGGAAGGTATAAGAAGGTCAAAAAACTCATGATAAGAGGATCTCGTCGGAGATGTCGGCTGAATAAGGACCAGCTCTAGAGCACTGAAGATGGGGCGGTTCGCCCCGAAAGTACTCTGCAGCTAATAAATGAAGTTTTAAGAATGGAGTTGTTTTTACCATTCTTATCCTTCCATTGAGTGAATATAGAGTTTGATAATGATCAAACAAAAATTGCGAACGAAATAGCGTTAACAGAAAAAAAAATATGTATATATATATATAATAATATATTTATATATTTATATAGTATGTATATATATATATATATATACATGTATGTGTGTGTGTGTGTGTATCTAAAGTTATAATTTTGAAGGGACCCTATTTTCGTTATCTCCTGGCCAAATAGCTGATTTCCCTAGAGAGAAATGAAAAAGAAGAAGAAGAAAAAAAAACTGGCAGCCTTGGAATGTAAGAAATTTTAAATATAAGATTTTTAATAACCTACTTTCACAACACTCCTACCGATCACAATCGACTAAAGGGAAGAGGTTGTTTAAAGGAGGCAACATTGAAAATTTCTCCGTACTATTTAGGGATATAGAAGAAGAGTAGAGTACCTTTTAGCAGATTTCCCTTAAGGGGACCTACATCTCGTAAAATGTTAAAGAAGCAATTTTGTTAAGTTAGTGGCACGTAAAAATTGTAGTCCTATGCTCTTTTTTTTGTAGCTCAAGTATTAAGCGATTAAGTTATACGTTATTTATTGTTTTCAGACTTCAGTAACCATTTACATATAAATAAAGAATTTGTGATGAGATAAGATCACAAGTGTGTTATAGCATGATGTATAACACATATGCCCCTGATCTATATATTGTATTCTATGCATTTTTTATAGCACCGCTTTGGACGGACTTCGTTATTTAGTTTATTTAACTTTAATGGTTCTGTTATGTTCCTTACTTTCCTTACTTGTTAGTATTACCATTTTACTCCTACACAAGTATGTAGTCGTTGTTGAAATGACCAAATACTCAAGTGGTTAAGGAGTTAGTGTTTTGTGACCAAGATTTGAGTAACGAATGCCCAGCGATTACTACACTAAACCACACATTAGTGCCTGCTTCACAATGACAGTGTGAAACACCTTAATCCCCCGATTTCTGATTTGGAAATAGTTTAGGGATTGGAGTTTGAAAGCTAATGTACCTACTGTTGCCAGACCTGCTGAGGAATGCGAGGCGTTGTGAAACGGGTGCGGTATGAGTAGCCATTCGACCGTACACGTATTAGTCAACTGGAATCCCATTATCACGTCATATGCACTAACATATATATATATATATATATATATATATATATATATATATATGGTGGACTGGGTGAGATAACACAGTCAGTAAGTCACAAACCACGCGTTGGATTTCTTCTCGGTCAGGCATGTTACTCTAGAACTAGTAATAGAAAACATTATTCAAATGTCCATCGATCCTACCAAGGTGATAATGAAAATTTGGACCCTTCTTCTCTATGTGGCCACCATATTTACTCTTGGGTGATTAAGGACTAGAGGTCGACTATTTTTCTTTTTAGCAGATTTCCCTTAAGGGTTAATTACCTATTGAGGTCGTACTCATTGACGCATCAAAATTTCAATCCACAATTTCTCAATCCATTGTCCATTCGGATTCCTACTTTGTGGAAGGGCGTAAATTGAGGGTTCAGTTCATATATTTTATTTATATTTGTGCACGCGTTATACGCTCGGCGGTTGTAATTTTGGTTTGATCGCAAGTAATCATGGGCTATTTTTAGATGTTTTAAGTAACAAATAATGATTCAAGTCCCGTTTAACGGATGAAATCGGACTGGAAATGGGGGAATGTCCGGTTAATTTCGAAATGATCCGTTCTTAGGCCGTCTTGATCATTAAAAAAGTAGTCTCGCAGGAGGGCTGTGTAATTACTAAGCAGATGTTCCCACGTGATAGTCTATAACAATAGAGAAATCTCCATTACGGAAGAGGGGGCCGAACAGTTTACGGCAAATGGACGAACTAAAGTGTTTGGCGGGTCAAGTCAGTCATCCGTTTTCAAATTAGATTGAGAGAGAGTTCTGATAAAATGTTTTGAGACGAATTTATTTGTAAAGGCTGATATTTTGAATATTTGGACAAAATCACCCCCCTCTAAACCTACCCCCCCCTTCCTCTGGACGATTTCATGCTATTAACGATTCTTGATCTGGTCTTTTTTGCTTATAATCGTTTTAATATCGAGTTTGGTTACGATTCATACCAAAATTGTTGCGGTTAAAATGACAAATATTATTTTATACATTTTTATATATATATTTCGATATATATATATATTTATTTATATATTTATATATATGTAATTTTGAACGGACTCCATTTTCGTCATTCTATTGGGGTGGATCGATGGTCTGTTGAATAGTTATTTTCAAATATAGCGTGATGTGTACGACCTCTTTAGATGATTTCCCTCAAGGGTAATCTGACCATAAAAAATGAATAGGTGCTAAATCTTATTAGTATTAATTACAATGGATCTATGTGTTTTTTGTGTTTTGTTTTTTTTCTATTACCTTGTTTATTTTACTTGTTATTGGCATTTTATAGGTTTCGGCACCTGGTGTAAACTCCACGCTCTTCTCTCATGTCTTTTTAACTATAAACTATTTTGTTCATTGTTGCACTTTATTTGAATCTTAATTTACCATAAACATTGTTTACTCATTTGATCTTTTACTTTTTGACGATAAATTTGCAAATACGCGGCGCTATAGGGAAAAATCTGCCCTTAGCATATCGCCTGTGGCGACTTTTTTACTATTTTAGAGAACGTTGGGTGAGGACGGGATCAATATATTAATTTTGTATTCTGAACTTACTTTGGCATTCCAGCAAGCCACTGTGTTTACACAGTTCATATTTTTTTCACATTCATTTGCGATGGGACTTTAACAGGTATATAAGTTCGAAATTCTGCCTTTGTATTTTCCCTTATTTCTAGTATCAATATTTCAATTACACGTAGTATAAATCTGGAATAACTCACACAAACAAATATAAACCAATTGTGGCTTTTCACTCTAGGGACCCCATAATTCAAAATTTCCCTTGTCCCAGGATTTAAGCAACCTTGCAATCATCGGCTAAAGTTTAACCCCTGCAGAAAATATTGTTAAATATGAAAAGAAGTGGGAAGGAGATTAATTATATTTTCAGAAATGTATAACATAATCTCTGGCTGACGAAAGGTACTAATAACTTCTTCCATACAGATCCTTTTGGTTCTTGGAGTAGCTGGAGCAGTGCTCGGTGGATATGACGAACATTATGGACATGAAGATCACTATGTAAGTACATTACCACAAATCCCAGCAAATATGCAAGTTATGTAAAGTTAATAGACAATTATTAAAATGTATATATGTATGACTGAGCCGAAATTGTTTAATACAGAAAACCATCATCCCGAAGTAAAAAGTTCGACTACAGCGTTCACGATCCACACACCCACGACATCAAGAGCCAGCACGAGACGAGACACGGCGACGTCGTCAAGGGATATTACACCCTCAAGGAGGCCGACGGTACCGTCAGAGAAGTCCACTACACAGCCGACCACAAGAACGGATTCAACGCCGAGGTCCACAGGTCAGGACACGCCTACCACCCAGAACACTACAAGAGCTCATCTGAATCCTTCTACGGCCACGGTGGACACGGACACGGACACGCTTCCTCTTCGAACAATAACAACTTGTACAACAGCTACCATCACTATTAAATCAATGTTGAGCAATAAAATAAAGCAGCTATTTTTGTAAATATTTCTGATTTATTAATTCCCATTTAGCTCTGTGGTTGTTTCTCAACATTGATGAGTTACATACTTATTATAGTTATTTTTTTAAAAACATAATGTATAACTCATCAATGTTGAGAAACGACCTTAAAAATATCCCAGCTTCTTCATTGAGTATGAAGTGCAGTTAAACCTCCTTCATATTTTTCGTCAAGCCCTCCACGATTATTGAAGTATATTATCATCTGACCGAAAACAGGAATAGAAAATAATTTATAGATCATTCCATTGTATGTTTTTCAATAGTAATGTTATTTATCAGTAATCGGAAACAAATTGAAATTTTGTATTTCCGCTACCCTCTAAACCCCCTTCTTAATAGATTTTTATCAAAAGTGGATTTGCACAACTAGATAATATAACAATCCTAAATATGAATTATCAATATTCTTGGGATAGTATTTTTTTTAACGGATTTTTTTAATTTGTGCTAGATAGGTACATACGAACATATGTCATCCTGATCATAGTCAAAATAGATTCAGAGTTGGTCAAAACGGATAACTCCATATAAATCTGAAAACTAAAACTATTGAAAACTTCCGAGAATAAAACTCTTCATTTACTTTATCCAAATAATTAAAAATGCTACTTATTTTCATTTCTAAACTGATGTGTTTTAGCAGATACACCTTAAGGGAAATCTGCTATCTCGGTTTTACTCCTGACGGAATTTTAGAAACATTATCTCAAATATCCATTGATCCTACCCGGGAGAAGACGAAATTGAGGTATGTTCAAAACTAAACATACTTTTATATATATATATATATATATATATTATGTGCCTGTTAACGCTCTAGAGGTCGAAATGTTGGTTTGATCATTACCAAATTCCATATTTAAACGTTTTTTGAAAAAATAAATATTGAATTTGTTTATGGCTGAAATCAAACCAGTGGTTTCTAGAGGAATTTCAAAAATTCGTTATTAAACTTCAGATCGATAAATTGTATAGAACCGATCTTACTCCACATTGAATGATTCACAAATGCTAATCTACACATATTTTCTGTTTCATGAATATTAACCGAAATACTAATATTATATTATCAATATGTTTTTATATCATGAACCTCTTCATTACATGATTAAATTCCAAATACTGTTATCATTGAACTTTTACGATGAGACGCATGATACGTTTTGTGATCAAGTCATCAATTATGATATTTCGTTCTTTATTAGAAATTGTTTATTTGTTCTAAAGCATACTCGATATATAACTGTTTCGGTCAACACTAAAGATCGTATTTGTCTCAGTTTAGAAAATTTCTTCGTTATTATGAGTCTGATCGGAAAACGTTTCAGAACCCATCTTGTTAAACAACATGGCGTTCTACAATTGTTGTTCTATGCGTTTTTTCATAAGTCTAGTAATTAGCGAGTTATTCGTACTTTCTTATTTCGGTAGTCAGTCCTCCCTCCCCCCCATTCTACTCATCAGATTTTATTATAAATAGAAAATATGTGGTGAGATGTGATCAGAAGTCTGCTATACCTGAACTCTGCTGGTCAACCGGACAATAGTTTGACAGGGGTATATATGTAAAAGTAAAATGGAACTTATACATTATATAAACAAATGAACAGGAGACACAAATAGGTTTAACAGGATTTAACTACTTGCTTAAATAAAAAATTATTAATATGATTTTTATTTGAACATAAAATAAAAATCGCTGAACCCATCGTAAAATAAACAAAAACATATAGGTAGTATAATTTGCACAGAATCTTTATCATTTTTGCACATAGAAATATGCTACATGATCCTTTAGGCAACATCTGAAATTTTGACAGCCAAAATAACTCAACCTATTTGGAATTTGTACAATCTCTACCATAAATAAAACTAAATATCTAGTGGTTCTAAAACAATTGTATTTCAAAATGAATCATTACATCTTATTTAAAATTATCCTGTGTTTTAATTTGTAATTCGTAGCTCCGAGGTGAAAACAAAACATCAGTTTGTTGAATCATTAAATTTAGTCAGAAACAAACAAAAAAAAAAATCTGGTTTTGGTTCAAGATTAGAATTTTGCAATGTGTTATATAAGACATACGTTGCAGCAGAAAATATATGGCCGGTATCCAGAATACTGAAAATTAAAGAAGGGAAAAACTGCTCGACGAGAGCCACACCCTTGGCAAACCTGTCTGGAATGGTGGCAGCACTGCTCGATTACCCGCCAAATAATTTACCCGCGCTTATAAATGTTTACACTCCGGTTTTTCTCACGCCCCGCTAAGATTTATTGTTTCGGAGGCAGAATGAAAGCAATTTCAGCCGACTTATGACTTATTGGTAACATCTGTGAAAGGTACGATTTCCACACAATAATAATATGACGCTAACGCATGGCATAGGCGATCCTTCGAGATGTGAAGTAATACGATATATATTTAAAAAAATATTTATAATGTATAAAATGATATGAAAAAGTCCGTCACGCAGGGGCTACATAAACTAAGCAGATTTTCCATGCGAATGTTTACAATAGACAAATATGCATACTGGTAACACCCCCGCGAATGTCAAGTGAATAAATACAAACGGTAATGATAAATCTTTAAGTCAATTTACAATACAAGTTAATAATCTCTACAACGAAAAGGGGCTGAACGGTGTAAACAAACAGGCCAGCCAGCCTCATAGCGCTGAATAGATAGATAGACCGAAAATACGAACAATTAATGAAATATATCTGAATATAACATATTAATTGTATTGAAAACAATTTACTAAAGCTGGTGCTGTAAAGTGTAATGAATCAGAACCAGTTTTACCTCAATCACTCAAATTTCAGTAATCAAAGAGTAAAAGAAGGGGGGGGGTCAACAGAACGTATTTTTACTTTAACTTCAAAGTATAAAAGAAAACTTTAACCTTCAAAGTATAAAAGAGTTAACCTCACCGATATTAGAAGCAGCTGTGATAAGTATTCTAAAAACCCCTAATATATACAAAAAAAACATCGGTTCCTTGGTGGAATGAGGAATGCAATATAGCTGTAACTAATAGAAAAAGAGCTCTTAATTTATTCCGACGAAATCCATCATACATAAATCTTCAAAAATACAGGTTAATGAAAGCGAAAGCCCAGTGGGTAATTAAGAATAGTAAAAAGAACTGTTGGATAGATTTTTTATCGAGCATCAATCGACATCTATCTGCACAAGACGTTTGGACAAAAATTAATCAAATAAATCACAAAAAATATAAGATGCCAATTACAGGACTAGAACGCCAACACAAAATTGCCATCATCTTAGCACACCATTTCAGTACTGGGTGTAGTTCAGAAAACTACACACACAACAGAATTTTTAAAACACAAAACTCACACTGAGACTATGAAACTACCCATTATACTAACTGACCAACACCCACTTAATGATCCTTTTACCATAAATGAACTAAAACTGACAATATCATCTTTACGAAAAACTTCACCAGGACCAGACCTAATTACATACGATATGATACAAGATTTACCTAAACGAGGCTTGCTAGTTCTTCTTCATCTACTGAACGATTTTTACATTAGCGGCACGTACCCTCACAACTGGAATGAAGCAATAGTTATACCAGTTCTCAAACCAGGAAAAGATAAAAGAAAGGCCACTAGTTACCGTCCAATATCATTAGCCAGATGCCTGTGCAAAGTCGCAGAAAAAATGATAAACAAAAGGCTCCTGTGGTTTTTAGAGAGTAACAGCCTTTTATCTCCATACCAATGCGCATTTAAGCCAAATCATTCAACAATGCACCATATTGCGCGATTGGACAGCGAAATCCTTAATACTTTCCTTGAAAACAAATTAATGTTAGCAATATCCCTCGATCTGGAGAAAGCATATGACTTTGTCTGGAGAAGAGTCAATCTCTCCCAGTTGATCGAAGGGGGTGTCCAAGGAAACATTATCAGATTTCTGGATAACTATTTGTTTAATCGAAATTTCAGAGTGAGAACAGGTGTTGCTATATCAGATCTTTTTTGTCAGGAGAATGGAGTGCCTCAGGAGGTGTGCTGAGCACAACAGTATTCAATATAGCTGGGAACTCTGTAGTAAAATATATCCCTAAAGAAGTATCTTAAGTATTAGTATAATACTGATATTAAAAAAATAACTACGGACGACCTACAAAACTACATTAAAACTAACATACTCCAAGAATGGCAACAGGACTGGTTACTAACAGACAACAAACTGAGACAAATTAAGACTACTGATAAGACATGGAGAGACAAAATTTGAAGTATTTACACGGAGAGACGAAGAAGTCCTTACGAGACTACGCATAGGTCATTCTTTCCTTACCCAAGGTTACCTATTTCAAAAGAAAAGAACGCCTAACTGCAATGTGTGTAATGCTCCGCTTACAATAAAACACATACTAACAGACTGCAAAAGACGTGAAGATCCCTTATGACTTACACGACTTACTTACTGAAGGTAGCCCCACACATACCCATAATACTCCAACATTTACATGATATTAACATATACTCACAAATTTAGAATTGTTACATTTTAAAATCCGTTTTAATCCTTCTTAAATTAAATGTTTTAAATTCCAGCTAAACCGTTTTACTGTATGTTTAGATGTGTGTATGTGCGTGTGTGTATTATTTATTTTTTTCTTGTTTCTATTTTCATTTTTGTATTTTGTTTATATACATTTTTTTTAGTTGTTTTTTATGAGGAATATCGTCTCGCTGTGAACGCTCCAAAATAAAATAAATAAAAAAAATAATATTACTGTCACTTATATTCCATGTTATAATATATGACAGCAAAGATTGAAACACATTTTCTCAAATGATGTTCTCATAGAATATGGGAATAAAGTCCGTCACGCAAGGCCTACGCAAACTAAGCAGATTTCCCACTTCTGTTATAACTCAATTGTGATCTCATCTCCTCGGATGGAAAAACATTATAGAACCAATCGTGTAAAAATATTGATGATCTACATTTTTTATCGATGGATTTAATCGTTATACAAATATAAAGGGAGTCATTCGTGATTTCTGATTTTCAGTCCGATGATGGGCCGAGAAGGGTTCACTAGTGCGTCATACCAACCACTGGGAAATCTGATTCGCGTACACAGCCCCTGAGCGACGGAATTTTAAATATGTCTATCCGAACATTAACAGTTATATTTTTTGTATTTTTTTTTCGTTTCGATTTCCAAATTTCCACCACTTCTACCATTTTAATGTTTGCTAAAGCTGCACTTCTAACGTACAGTTTAAATGACAAGTCTTATTTATATTTGTTTCAAACTAATGGATACCTTTAAGAATAAAAACACATTTAATTTGATTGCTTCTATACAAGTTTTCGACCCGAAGTATAGTAACGGAGATATTACGAATTTTCGAAAATTCCCCCTCTTTACCCCCCCCCCTCCCAATGGTCTGATTTCAGCCATTAAGGAACTTGTTATTTCGTTTTGCATAAAACGAGTAAATATCGAGTTTAGTAACTATCACAGGAAAATTGCCTCCTGCTAGAGCAAATATATATATATATATATATATAATATATATATATATATATATATATATATATATAATTTTTATCGGATCTCATTTTCGCTATCTCCTGGGTTGGATCGATGGACATTTGAAGAAGTGTTTCGAAAATCTCGTCATGAAAACGACTTCAAAAGTTAATTTCTGTTTTAGTAAATCTGCTAAAATGTGATTTGGTGACGTCTGGATGTTCTTACACCACTCGAGCATCCTGTTTTTTAATGGTCGTTTAATACTTTATCAGTAGCAATATGCCTTGAAACATAATAGCTTTTCACTTTCGTCTGTAATCAGACAGCTAATGTTCTCAGAAGTTCAGTAGCAAGTAGTTCAATAACGAGTATCTGACTGTAAATACGAGTATAAGATCACTGATATTATCGTAATGACTCAATCCGTTCTGATGTAGCCATTAGGAGAGTTGCTACAGAGGATCTTGTTCATTAGATTTCTTGGGTCATTTCTCAGAAAATACCAAGAATTGTTCCTGCACATTTCTAGCTCTTTTTTTTTTTTTTTTTTTTTTTTCTTTTTTTTTTTTTTTTTTTTTTTTTACCATATCACATAGAAAGGGAAATAACAATAGTATTAAGAAAATTAGGAAGGAACGACATCAAGACACCACAAGACAAGTATGTATACATATATATATATATATATATATATATATATATATATAATTGTAACCTCTGCTTGTACATTTATTTATTTCGCAAAATTTCACGATAACTTTTTGTTTCACATGCAATAGACACCATAACTGCATTTTGTTTCTTTGATGCGTGTTTGTTTGTTTATTTGTTTGTTACTTTTTCACGCATAAACGGCTGAACCGAATTTTATGAAACATGGTATGTATATTACTACTAGCCCTACTTAGTCTTTAGGCTATATTAATATTCTCTAAGACAAACAGGGGTGGGGGTTATAAGGGAGGCCCGAAATTAAAAATAGCGATATTTCATTATATATATATATATATATATATATATATATATATATATATATTTATATATAAATTTGGAATCGGAGGCTTTTTCATCATTATCTCCTAGGTAAGATTAATTATGGGCTATTTGTGAAAATTTTTTTGAAAATCGCGCTATGTGTTATAAAGGTTTGATAATTATAATATAGGTGGGATTTTCCCTTAACCCTTTATAGGGCCAAGGACCCGCTATAACGGCAACCTACCGCTATCTTTTTAAAGCTCCGACTGAGAAAGGAGAGAGAAGTACTGCCTTTTAATAGTTACAAGGGTGTTTTGTGTGGGCGTGACCACTAGCATGGTATGTCAGGAGGAAAGGAGAGGGGAGGGGGGGAATTGGGGAGAGAAAGAGGTGTAAATAATTATTTCCAGAAGCCTGAGAGATGCCCCCCCATACCGGCCCGCAAAAGCGGTCCTTGCCCATTCGAGGTACCTGCTCAGTTATTGCTAATTTGGACGCTCACAGTACATTACCTATTGTCACCTGCATTCTTCTTCTTGCTTTAACTTCCAAGGAGGAAGAAAAAAAAAGGGGAAAGGGAATGTGTAATACCTTTAACTTAGAAGTTATTATTGATTTCATGTTTTCAATCAATACTATATATATATATATATATATATTAATATATATATATATATATATATATTATATATTAATAATGTTTTTGTTCGCATTTTGTGTTTTATGTTCTGGTAAATTTAAAAAAATCCGGCTCTGCCACTTCCATTTATTACAAATTTTTACCGTTAATGAAAATAAGACACACACACCACACACACACGCATATATATATATATATATATTTATATTATATTAATTATATATTATATATATAATATATATATATATATATTATATATATTTAATAATTATTAATTAAAAATGTTTTGTCACATGCGTGTTCTATGTCAGACACACACACACGCAAATTATATATATATAAATTATATACTATAAAGTATATATATATATATATATATATATATAATTTTAAAAGGACCCCAAAGTTTTCGTCATTACCTCACGCTGTAGGTTAGTAGATGCTCAGTATGGGTCATTTAAATAAATTTCTTGTGAATCCCGTCCAATGGGGAGATTTGCCAACCTCAATAGCTTCTTTCGCCTAAAAGGGATAACACACCCAAAAACCGTTAATGCGTTACGCAATTCGGATATTGATGAATTACACCGGAATATTTCTTTCGGGCCAATTACAATACTCTCTTCCCCCCCCCCCCCCCCCCCCCCCCCCCTACTGCGTAAGGTACATATTATTTAAGGGATACATGAAAAATAAATATAGAGCTGTGCCACTCACCCCCTGACGTGCCAAGGGTAAGGTTACTTTCCCTGAACACCTTCGTTTACCTTTGCCGAAGGTGATATGTTTAGGTTGAAGCGAGTTCGTTTGGTTGATTGACCCCCCTCCTCCACTGAACAACGTTAGGTGAAAACGTTCCTCGCTATCTCTTCTTATCTTGAAGGAAGAGGGGCATGGACTGCGCCGGTGAACGCACATCTACCTCCTTGGGAAATACCTCTTTGCCCAATCCACCTTCCCTCTGTTTATTAGCCTTGCACAACCCTTAATTACAAATACATACAATCCGCTCCACCCTCTCTCTCCCTTTTTTAGCAGATTTACCTTAATGTAGATCACCGATTGAGGTTGTACTCATGACGCCATGATTTTAGGCAGATTTCCTCAACGCCCGTCTATCCTATACAGAAGACGACAACACATGGGCCCCGTTCAAAATAGAACGGTAGGCAATATAGACCTTTAAGACCCTTAGCCGCCCCCTCACGAGATTCCCAGAGGTTTTATTTAGCGAGTGATCGACTCGACGTACAACCATCCGTCATCCAAAGAGGACCTCGAACAGGTGTTGTCTCCAGTAGACTGACTCGCCCCATTATATCAAGAATGTCTGTGGCCAGTTCACGTTGTTAGCCTGCCAGTGGACGGGATCTAAGAAAGTCATAAATCCTTCCTTGCTGCTCTTCCGGTTTCAGCCGTTAACTAATATAACCTTTAATGTTGTGTAAAACAGCTTGACATCAAGTAGAGCTTAGATCAAATAAATATTGTCGAGTTCACAACGTAAAATCTCAAACGATGAAGTCATCACACTACGTTTTTGAGTGAACCTCACACATACAAGAATTAGGATGAGAATTCTCCCTTCATGAATGGCCTCCAACATCATTGAAAGGACTTGTTGAAAACAAAGACATTTTCATTGTGCTTAAGAAATTTACAGCTAGTGCATTAAAAAACATGATAAATAAAATTAATAACTAAATAATTTTAAACAAGCGTAAAAATATAAGTTAGGTTTGAGTTGTTACAGACATTTAATGGTACAAAATTAAAATAGTTTAAAATTAAGGTCTTAGAAGTAGTTCAAAAAGTATATTGGAATCCCGCTCACCAGAGAAGCTGCATAACTAGTTTGCTATAATCACTTATTTTATTAATGCACAAGGCTTGTCCTCGGTCCTTAGAAAGCATCAAAGAGGAGTTACCATAGACCTAATTGAAATTCCGGGAATCAGTATTCAAAGAAGTCCGTCACGCAGGGGCTGCGTTAACTAAGAAGATTTCCCATGTGCGCCACGTATTTGCATTTATCTCAAAACATAAATGTGCAAATGAGAACAATATTTGGTATTTAAAATTCAAATAAAGTGCTTTATAACATAATAGAATATTGAAAGTCTGAGATGAGTAGGAGTGGGGGTTAACTAAAGACCGAAAATTAAAAAATACAAATATCTCAGTAAATAATTAAGATATTGAAAACAAATACATATCAACATTTATAGAACATTACATTTGCTATAAGATTGGTTCTATACAATTTTTCGACGCTTAATAACGGAGATATTAAGAATTCTCAAAATTCTGCCCCTGTAAACCCCCCTTCCGCTAGTCCGATATCAGCCATTAACGAACTTGATCTTTCTTTTTGTATAAAACGATTATATATCAAGTTCAGTAACGACAAAAATTGCGACCGCTAAAGCGGTAACAGCCAAATATATATATATATATATATATATATATATATATTTGAACGGACCTCATTTTCTTCAACTCCTGGGTAGGAGGGATGGACATTAAAAGAAAAATGTCTAAAAACGCGTCATGAGTACAACCTCAATCTGCTAAAAGAAATTGGAAAGTACCGCTTGTATAAAGGTAGCCTTAAGGTAAAGCGGGGGCAGAGAAGGACGAGAGAGAGAGGTAGAGAGGGAAAGACAATATTTATAGGTCATTTTATTTTCAAAAAGATTGATTCCATAAAATGATTCGACCGAAAACCAATTATTTATTGAAGGGTTTCTGATCGTCTGATTCATTTCATACGGTATTTAACTCTTTCCTTTGCACTAGAAATCATTTTTTACATAATGGCTGAAAGCGGAAGAGGAAGGAGGGTTGAGTGCTGAATTCGGAAAATCTTCGTTATTATAAGTTGGATAGAAAAATTGATACTCTACAACTTTTGTTCCATAAGTTTTCTCGTAACACTAATATTACACGAGTTATTCTTACTTATTATTTCCGACGTAAAACGCCTGCTGGTATGACAAATTTGTGATCTCATCTCACCTCTTATTGACTATTTTATATGTAAAAAAACGTTGAGTAAAAGGTTTGTGTGGGGGGAGTAGTTACTATAAACAAGAAGTAAAAACAACTTGCTTAATACTTGAGTTAGGAATAAAATCTATTGAAAAACAATTGCAGAGTGGAAATTGCTTAACCAGATTGTTCTATAACGATTGCCGTACAAAATGTTATATATAATTTTCGGATATAACTCATAATAACGTCCTTTTAATAACAATAACCATCCTCATTTTCGTCATCTCCTGGGTATAATGGAAGGATATTTGAGGAAGTTATTCGAAAATCGCGTCATGAGTACAACCTCAATAGCTGATTTCCATTAGGGGAATTTTTCTGATAATTAATAATTGAACTTAGATGAAATTAACCTCCTCTGAAGTTAAAAATAAATTGATTTGAAGGAAAAATAAAAGGGACCATGTTAATAATAGGGTACTCAAACTGTTAATGAGAAAGAAAACACATGAAAGCACCCAATAATGTCTTTCATAGTTTAATATGAAAAATACGTAGGACATGATTACATTGTTTTAAATATACGTGCGGACATATAAAAGAAGTAATAAGTGCCTGATTTCTTTTTTGGTAAAATTGCTAAAAATAATTCCCTACGTACAGCAGCGATAAACTGAGCACAGACTACAGAGTTTCTGGTTATTTATAGACCTTCACAGCAAGATTTTTTTTCCACGGGAAATATCCACGCTTTGAAATACTTTTTTTCGGAAGCCTATGAACCAATATGGCTGTGTTTCGCAGATAACTGTGCGACATGCAGTTTCGGCAATGTCCCGTGAAGAATTGGGCCGGCTCGAAAAGTATTTCGCATTGTGAAACAAGACAGAATTAATGACACGTTTTACAAACAACTTCCAAAAAAAAAAAAGGTAGGCTCCGCGGGGGCTGAGTGAGCTTAGCAGATTTTCCCACAGATTGCAATACAAGCCGATAATGGTAACTCTACACTCTGGTCACGATGTCTACCAAAACAAGTAGATAAGTAAAAAGCCCGTCACGCAGGGGCTGCGTAAACTAAGCAGATTTCCCTCGTGAAGTTTAGCATTAGATAAATATACATACTGGTAACACAACAACACCGTGAATAAATACAAATGGAAATGTTTCATCCAATTTCACTAACCTGCCGACAGGAAGCGTTAGGTTAGAAATGTAAACAAACGGTTCTGCCCGCCTCACACCGGAAAGAAAAACAATTACTGAAATATTTTAGAATATAACATATTAAATTTATTGAGAACTATTCACTATATTTAGTACTGTAATTAATAATGAGTCAGAATAATTGTTATCGCAATCAATCAAATTTTTGTAGTCCAAAACCTTAAGACGGGGGGAGTCACTAGGACATATTTGCATGTATCTCGTTTAATAAAGGTCTCTTGAATACAATTTTTGGTATTTAAACTTCGAATAATGTGATTTATGAAGCGGAGTATTGTGTATGAAACATGAGTAGAAGTGGTGGTTTGCTAATGGCTGAAAACTGAAAAATGCAAATATCACAGTTAATATTCAAGATAGAGAATAAATGTATATAACAATATTTATAGTACATTCAATTTGCAATAACATTGATTCTGTACAATTTTTCGATCCGACGTATAGTAACGGAGATATTTCGAATTTTCAATAATCCTCCCCTGTAAACCCCCCCCTCCCAGTGGTCCGATTTCAGCCGTTAACAAACTCGATCTTTCATTTTACATAAAACGACTAAATATCGAGTTTGGTAACGATCAAACAAAAATTGCGACCGCTAGAGCGCTAACAGACAAATATATATATATATATACAGTTTTGAACGGACCTCATTTTCGTCATCTACTAGGTAGGATCGATGGACATTTGAAGAAAAATTTCTAAAATTCCATCATGAGTACAACCTCAATAGCTGATTTCCCTTAAGGGAAATCTGCTAAAATGGGTGTATACACCCCCAGAAATAAATAAAAATCGCTTGGTAATTGAAAATAAATATATATAAAACAACAGGTGGCACTAAAGATCATATTTATAATTTGCTGAAGTCGAACCTGGAATAAGAGGGATGTAGGGGTATTTGGAAATTCAGAATATTTTCATTATTTTGAGTTGGATCTTATATTCAATTTCAATTTTTTTTTTTTTTTTTTTTTTTTTTTTTTTTTTTTTTTTTTTTTTATTAAATTATGTATTTAATCCATACAAAAAAGCATAAGACTAAATAAATTAGAAGTATATATAAAATGAAATTAATACATATATAATTCAAGTGAAATACTTTCCGCTTAGTAAAATAGAACTTAAATCTTACAAAAACTCCACGGAAAAAGCTATTGCACAACATACTTTTTATTCATTTTTTTAATTTAATATTTTGTATGCAGTCCGTTTGTACCAATAACCGCTTGAAAACGTCTAGGGGTTGAGTGTACAAGGTTTTAAATTAAATCCGGGTTGATTTGTTCCTATTCTTGATACTTGAGGTTATCTGGTGTTTTTGAACATTTTGGTCTAACGCAAGCCATAAATTTTCATTAATATTCAAGTTTGGTGGCTGTGGAGGGATGTTAACAGCAAATATTAACCATTCTTTAGTCCCAATGGCTGCATGTTTCGGATCATGGTCCTTCCGGAATATAAAGTGATTTTGGATTCCCAATTTAGTTCCTGGAAAATCCTCACAAAACCTTGTACATTTCAAATCCCTCCAATAAGTTCAAGATTTCCATCTCCTTTATAAGCTATGCATCACCACATGTTTACACTGCCGCCCCATGTTTCACAGTTGTCGTAACGTTTCGCCTTTTCCTCATTTCTCCTACGCCAAATGGTCTTTCGTCCGTCAGATCCAAAAAAAATATTCTTAGTCTCGTCAGAGAACAGGACATCCAAGTCTGTTGGGCTTGTTAATGTATTCTCTACCAAAAGAAAGTCTTTTCTTGTGGTTGACCTGACTAATATATGTTTTTTTGTTAGTTTTTTTTTTTTTTGCAACCCTGCCGTAAGTACTAATATAATTCAAAAGATTCCTTTATTGTTCTAGTGTTGACACCATTGATTCAACCGTGTTAGTAAGGGAACCTCTACATACAGCTGGATTTTTAAGAGGTCCAAATTTTATTTTCCTCTTTATTCATTTAATTAGTATACTGGGACAATATTTGCCTGTTAACGCGGTAGCGGTCGCAATTTTTGTTTGATCATTATCAAACTCGATATTTAAACGTTTTATATCAAATTAAAGATCATTATCGTTAGTGGCTGAAATCGGACCAGTGAGAGGGAGAGTTTATAGGGGGAATTACTAAAATCCTTAACATCTCCATTACTATGCGTCGGACGGAACAATTGTATAGAACCAATGCTATTAAAAATGTAATGTTCTATAAATGTTGTCGTGCATGTTTTTTCACTACATATGTTGATTATTAACCGAGATATTTCATTTTTTTAGTTTTTGACCTACAGTAAACTCCCACTCCTACTCATATCATACTGTTATAATATAAAACACTTTATTTGAAGCCTATACACCAACAATTGTTCTCATTGAACTTTTACGTTTTGATATAAGTAAATGCAAGTACGAGAAACGTAGGAAATCTGATCAGTTAATTCAACCCCTGCGTTACGGATTTAAATTCTTGTTTTCAGCCTTCAGTTGCCCATGGTTCTCTTCTACTCATCGTTTTTGTTACATAGAACTAGGGAATATTTTGTGATATGAGATCACGAGTGTGTTATACCCGCACGTGGGAAATCTGCTTAGTTTACGCAGTCCTTGCGTGGCGGACTTTATTTTCATTTAGTACAGAGATTTTGCTAGAAGAAAATCGTCTGATGGACAGTTTAATTCCATTACGGGACTACCCCACTTTCAGTCGAATGGGGGCGAATGATTGGAGTTGTTTATCTTATCAGTACTAGGAAAGGGTAGTAGTGAGCGTATATCGATACTTAGCCATTACATCGATAGGAGAAGTCCAACGAGCTACCAGCTCAGAGATATCACGACTTTGTCCCAAGACATTGACGTAAGCAGCCTTCACTCGTTACGTCACAGTGAGTGGTCAGGTTGCTCTAAATATTTCCAAGCGATACCCATACAACAGATTAAGATATGTTGATTTTCAGTGATTGAATAACGCCAGCATTGTGCTTTTCTATTCTATATTAACAGCTTTCCCTTAAGGTAAATCAGCTATTGAGGTTGTACTCATGACGCGATTTTCGAAATTTTTCTTCAAATGTCCATCGATCCTACCCAGGAGATGACGAAAATGAGGTCCGTTCAAAACTGGATATATAAATATATATATATATATATATATATATAAAAATATATATATTTGTCTGTTACCTCTCTAGCAGTCGCAATTATTGTTTAATCGTTACCAAACTGGATATTTAGTCGTTTTATGTCGATAATCATTAAAATCGGACCCGTAGGAGGCGGGGGGGGGGGGGTTAAAAGGATAAGATTTTCGAAAAATCGAAATATCTCCGTGACCATATGTCGGATCGAAAAATTGTATAGAACCAATCTTATTAGAAATTAAATGTACTATAATTATTCTTCTATAATTAGGCTTCTTTTTCGAGAGGTGATCAATTTGAAGCCGGAGCTTATGATGACGTGAATTGCTGGTCAGCTCACCCCAATGGCAGGAACCTAGGACATGGGGAAGGGTTTCAATCTCACTGCAATGTTTACAGTGGGTGTTTCCTAGGGTCCTTCCTGGGACAGAGCGAACTGGCACTAGATTAACATTCATCTTTACCGCTGTTGTCCATTCTGATGAAGACAGCCTTTTTTTGTCAGAAATCCACGAATTACTGGCCTGCCAGTCATTAAACGTTTCTACGCCTTTTCCTTTAGCTGGTAACGAAGACCACTCGCTATCTATGGCGTAGTTCTTGTCCCGGGTTTCAGACGTTGATATTTACACACACACACACACACACACACACACACACACACACACATATATATATATATATATATATATATATATATATACTAGCTCAGATACCCGGCTTCGCCCGGGAATTCATTTGAGGCTGAATGGTGATAGTATTTTTTAGCAGGCTTTACATTGCACAATATTTTGACATTTACCCGTCCCAGTGTTTAGGATTGATACCCGTCGTTGCCGTGGATTTGCTAATAATAGAATATTTGTTCGATAAGGCTTCACTGTCTTCGATATTTTTATATTTCCCGTCTCTTATACATGTAAATATGGTGAATTTTTATTTCAGGCCTCCCTTATAACCCCCTTCCCGTTCGAACCTAAAACTTTTAATATAACTTATAATTATGGAAGAATTAATGCTAATTGACATACCGAGCTTTGTTAAGTTCGGTTCAGCCGTTAGTGCCCAATAACATTGTTGACTCCCGCTATAATGTTTAGCGTATAACGCTTTTAAACTTCGGTATACGACAAAAGTGTATATAACAAAAGTTACTCTAAATAACAAAATAAACAACTTTTGTTATGTACATATTTGCCGAAAAACCAATAGAAAACGAAATATCGCTATTTTTAATTTCAGGCTTCCCTTATAACCCCCACTCCTGTTCGTCTCAGAGAAAATTAATATAGCCTAAAGTCTAAGTTGGGTTAGTAGTAATATACATACCAAGTTTCATAAAATTCGGTCCAGCCGTTTATGCGTGAAAAGGTAACAAACAAACAAACAAACAAACAAACAAACATACACGAAAGAAATAAAATGCAGATATGGTGTCTATGACATGTGAAACGAAAAGTTATCGTGAAATTTCGCGAAAAAAATCAATGTACAGACAGAGGTTACAATTTTATATATATATATATATATATATATATATATATATATATATATATTGCATCGGGATAGATCTGGGCTCTATTAGAGGAATCCGCCTCTATGTGGAAAGTATGAGATAGTGAGAAGGCCGTGAGAGAGAGGGCAGCACCTTCCAAAGCAACTAATGAAGGAATTGGCCAAGGGAGTGCAGTCGTGTGAGTCCAATGGTCACCTGGAAGGACAAGAAAAGGTCCGTCGCGCAGGGGCATAAATGTATATTACAATCTTTGTAGTACTTTTCAATTGCAATAAGATTATGACAAATACTGTTCGTTTCTCTCCATTTCTAATAGGGTTGATATTGGAGTTAGACAAACAATGCATATAACAATAATTACTGTAAATTAAATTTTTAGTAAGACTGCTTTATATTATTTTTCGACCCGACTTACAGTTAAGAGATAATTAGGAACAAATATTACGTAATTACTATACCACGAATATTTCCCTAATAAAAATGTTCCTGATGAGGCATCAGAAAGGTGTGAGACCCTTAGATGAAACACGTATTTTAATGACCTAGAATGTTGATATTCTCTACAAACTCTGAGAAAAAGAGTTGAGTATTGTTTTTTAGTGGATTCAACTAATTAATAAAATTAATTTCCAAACAGTTCCTGAGTAGGCAAGTAGGTAAATCGGGCAATTCATGGTTGGTGATTTGCCATAATGGTGAAAGAATATAATGAAAACAGTTTTTCGTTGGACACTGCGGTGAGCCACTGAGGGACCGCAAAAATATCAAGCAAATTGCAAAATCAGCCGACAATAAAAATATCTTTGTTTCATGTTCGATCAAGGCTCCCTCCCCCAATAAAAACTAATTTTCACGGCAAATATACTTCCATTTATTATTTTGGTAGATTTTCCATAACATTTTCTACTAATGACTAGAAAAATGAGGTTCGCTCAAAATTTCCAAATATTTCTATATCAGGTCGAAAAATAGATAAGCCACTAATACTATGGAATTAGTCTACGGTAAATGTTGAAATAAACAAATCTAATCAATCTCTTCATATTTTCATTTTTGAAGATATTCCATCAGGGATATCAGCTATTGAGGTTGTACTCTTGCTCCATTTTGGAGTATTTTCGAATTCTCGTCGAAAATTCAAATTATGATTGGTCGTAAAGAAAAAGTCCGTCACGCAGGGGCTGCGTAAGCTAAACAGATTTCCCATGTGAAGTTTTACAATAGAGAAATCTGCATACTGGTAACACAATACCACCATGAGCGTAAATACAAACGGTAATAAGAAATCTTTCAGTTAATTCAAATAAATTCCCAACTGAAACGGCTTCCGAATTGTAAAAATAATTTATATTTTAATAACTTAAATTTTAGTAGTACAAGAACTAAAGAAGGGGGGGGGGCGGATGAACAGGTAAGGTTTAAAAGAAGCTTCCACCTGAGCCGAGTGGTTACTAAAACGACCGTGCTAATCCGAACTATACCCGACCACAGACTTCATAAAAATGCAAATATCTTCGTTAGTATTCAAGATAGAGAATGAATATATATAACAATATTTATTGTAAATGTAATTTGCAATAAGATTGTTTCTATACAATTTTTCGATCCGATGCATAATAACGGAGATATTTCGAATTTTTGAAAATCCCCCTCTAATCCCCCCCTCCCACTGGTGGGATTTCAGCCATTAACGAACTTGATCTTCCTTTTTACATGAAACGATTAAATACCGAGTTTGGTGACGATTAAACAAAACTTGCGACCGCTAGAGTGTTAACAAACAAATATATATATATATATATATATATATATATATATATATATATATATATATATATTTAGTTTTGAACGGACCTCATTTTCGTCATCTCCTGGGTAGGATCAATGGACATTTGAAGAAATTTTTCGAAAATCGCGTCATGAGTACGACTTCAATAGATGATTTTCCTTAAGGAAAATCTGCTAAAAATATTACAGAACTAATTTTCTTAAACTCTTGATGCTCTACATTTGTTATAAGACACAATACTCCTAACTCAAATATTAAGCTAGTTATCCGTACGAAATAGGCCTTCAATACTACTTATGATTGTTATTTAGAAATAGAGAATAAATTGTGACATGAGATCACCATTATGTCATCCAGTGGTAAATCTGCTTAGTTTACGCACCCCGTGACTGACTTTTTTTTTTTAAATTCTGGCCTACTGTTAACCCACAACGTTCCTAATGTCTCACACTAGCAATAAAGGTATATATCACGAATCGTATTATTTAAATCATAAATATCAAATATTTTCTGACATAGAGAGGTAGGAGTATAAATGGCGAGGAGAAATCAATGACACAAATTATCTATGTTATTAAGAATCGGTTAAAAATAAAAAAAATGTTATATATTTCCAATATTGATTTAAATTCAATTTATTTCAGCAGATTTCTCCTAAGGGAGATCAGCCATCGTACGCGATTTTTAAAAAAAATCCCTTAAATGACCACCGATCCTACTCGGGAGATATCAAACGTGAGGTCAAAACTGTGTGTGTACATATACTCGTATTTCGCCGTAATTAATGAGTCTGGTCGAAAGATTGTATAGTACCATAGTGCTGCAAATCTAATTTTCTATAAATGTTGTTACGCACTTTTTTTTCACTATATTAATTATTAACCGAGGTATTTGCATTTTTAGCAGATTTCCCTTAAGGGAATGACACGAGTTTCGAAAATTTTCTTCAAACGTCCATCGATCCTACCCAGGAGATGATGAAATTGAGGTCTGTTCAAAATTATATATATATATATATATATATATATATATATATATATATATATATATATATATACCACCCACATTCACCAAAACTCCGAAAAGAATAACACACCACATATATATATATATATATATATATATATATATATATATATATTTGTCTGTTAACGCTTTAGCGGTCGCAATTATTGTTTGATCGTTAAGAAAATCGATATTTAACCGTTTTATGTAAAAAGGAAGATCAAGTTCGTTAATGGCTGAAATCGGACCAGAGGGAGGGGGGGGGGGTTTAAAGGGGAGGATTTTCGAAAATTCGAAATATCTCCGTTATTATGCATCGGATCGAAAAATTGTATAGAACCAATCTTATTGCAAATTAAGTTTACTATAAATATTGTTATATACATTTATTCTCTATTTTGAATGATAACCGAGATATTTGCATTTTTATTAAATCTGGGCGCCTAACGGAAGGGTGACTTTCCCGCCAAAAGCTAGTTCGGCCGTTTTCTCGAACTGCTCGACTCTCTTAAAATTTCTCTATTGTAAAACTTCACATGGGAAATCGCTTTGTTTACGCAGCCTTTGCGTGACGGACTTTTAATTATTGATTTATATATTTTTTTTCTTAGCTGGAATGTTAATCGAGATACATTTGGGTCTCAAGTAAATGTCTATTCATGATTAATGTTCCTATTTATTTTTATCATAATCATAATCGTGATTGGCACATGTGAGAAATCTGCTTTATTTACGCAATATCCGAATGACAGAATTTTTCAGTTTCCCTGTTGTTATGCGGCTGTTTATGTTGACAGTAAATTGCGCCCATAGAAAAAAAAGTCCGTCACGCAGGGGCTGCGTAAACTAAGCAGATTTCCCACGTGACGTTTTCCAGTAGATAAATCTGCCCAATAACACCTGTAGTAGTAAGGTATCTCTAAACCTATTCGAGAGGGACGAATAGTTATGGAACCGGCCGCCAGAGCTCTCGGAGGAAATTCCCGAACAGCCGACGACACACAGAATACAAATGCAAATATCTCGGTTAATATTTAAGATACAGAATAAATATATCGAACAATATTTATAGTAAATTTAATTTGCAATACGATTGATTCTATACACTTTTTCGACCCGACGCATAATAACGGAGATATTGCGAATTTTCAAAATCCCCCCCTCCTACTGGTCCGATTTCCCCATTAACGAACTTGATCTTTCTTTTTACATAAAACGATTAAATTCCGAGTTTGGTAACGATCAAACAAAAATTGGGACCGCTAGAGCGTTAACAGACAAATATATATATATATATATATATATATATATATATATATATATATATATATATATATATAATTTTGAACAGACCTCATTTTCGTCATCTCCTGGGTAGGATCGATGGACATTTGAGGAAATTTTTCGAAACTCGCGTCATGAGTACGACCTCAATAGCTGATTTCCCTCGAGGGAAATCTGCTAAAAGGGAAATTAAGAGATTTTTCAATTTCCGTTTCCCGTTATCAGCTACATAGTTTACTGTTATCAGTGGCTAGTGGATCGGGGATGAGGTGGATGGCCTCGGATGTTCCTGGAGGGAAGCATGCCACCGGGTCAAGGCTATATCACTTTCTCCGTCTGGCTCACATTCTCTCTCACTGTCAGGGTCAGCTTGGCTCTGTCGTCCTTTTGGCGGTATTCCTAAGCCAGTTTTAGGGGGAAACTAAAAAGTCCGTCACGCAGGGGCTGCGTTAACTAAGCAGATTTCCCAGGTGCAGATACGAACACGTCTAATCTCATCTCAATATGTATACTCTAATTCTAAGTAAAAAGACAGACACGTAGGAGCTGCGTTAACTAATCAGGTTTCCCACGCTTATTTTCATTTATCTCAAATGATGATAATGATAATGTTGATGTGCATCCTGATATAACAGCTTATTGTTGATATGACACGAGTAGGAATGGGGGTTTACTGAGGGCCGAAAATGCAAATGTCTGTTAATAATCAAGACACTGACATCAAAACATATCAAAACATATATAACAACATTTACAGAACATTAAATTTCCAATCAGATTGGTCCTATTCACTTTTCGTACCGACGTATACTAACAGACATGTTTAGAATTTTCTAAATTTCCCCCTCTAAACCCCACCCACCGAGTGGTTCGATTTCATCCATTAACGAACTCATCATTTAGTTTTGCATGGATCGCTTATATTATCGAGTTTGGCTACGATTAAACAATAATTGCGGCCGCTTTAACAGACGTATATATAATTTTGAACGGACCTCATTTTCGTCATATACTAAGTAGGATCGATGGAAATTTGAAGAAATCTTTTAAAAATCCCGTCATTTGAACGACCTCAATATTTATTTATTTATTGGAACCTCGCAGCTTTGGCGATGAAATCAAAGCTTCATGACTTAAAAAAACAAACCAAAATAAACACAAAATATGACAAAACAAAACAAAAAAAAATTAACAAAATCAGAAATGGAACACGAAGCAGAAAACGAAAACAAAACAGAAAAGGAACAAAAAACAGAAAAAAACAGAGAGAAAACACCAAAAACAGAGATGAAACCAAAACAGAATTCGGAAAGAAATAGAAACGTAATACAAAAAAGAAATGGAAAAAAAAGGGAAAAAAGAAATAGAACTCAAAAACCTAGAATGGAAATCAAAAACCAAAAATGGAGCACAACATAGAACGAAATAAATAAACAAGGTAACAATCAAAAATTAAATTCAAAGCTAGGTACAAAACTGCAAATCGAAACTATTAGGCTACATTGGATAATAGGGAAATCACTAATAAAATATTTAAATATTGAATAAATTAATAATTCTAATAAAATTGGTTTATAAAATGAATAAAGTCCGTCACGCAGGGGCTGCGTTAACTAAGCAGATTTCCCACGTGCGCCAAGTATTTGCATTTATATCAAAACTTAAAAGTTCAATGAGAACAATATTTGGTATTTAAGCTTCAAATAAGCCTTTACTAAAGACCGAAAACTAAAAAATGCAAATATTTCAGTAAATAATCAAGATAGCGAACAAAATGTACATAACAACATTTATAGAGCATTACATTTTCAATAAGATTGGTTCTATAGAATTTTTCGACCCGACGCAAAATAACGGATATATTAAGAATTACTAACGCCTTGACATTAGTTTTACTTGAAATAGCCAGTATGATGGTGACCGAATATAAAATGAGTAACATCATAACGTTCGCCCTGTAAATTATTTGTGTTTTAGATTTCCTTTTAGAAATTATAATTTTTAGTGGTTTTAGTTTTAAGTTAGTTTTAGTGATTTTATATGTTTTTGTTTTTTTCTTTTTTATCAAGATCAATCTTTTGTATCAAACGGTCTTCAATATATAAATGAATCAATTAATTATTTTTCCCTTGTGAATTGTAAATTCTTTACACAAGTGTAATTTTTTTTTTGAAAGTGCGTGCTTGGGTGTGTTAAATGTTTCTATATTGTGAGATTTTTTTTTAATAATGTTTTTATACTCTTATGGCACTGTTCACCACGCATACTTATTTATTTTTTTGGAAAAGAAATGAATTTTTGTTTAATTTGAACGTATCTCAACTGCTGATTTCACTTAAGTTTAATCTATCAAAAATAAATACAGACTCTTAATTACATAAAGACCACCTTAAGAAATACTTGCTGATGTATGGATTTATTATCTGCTCATAGCCCCTAATGCGTGATTATTTCTCCTTCCCCTAATAATACATAACCTTCTCGTGCAGTAACCAGAACTAATAAAGGGTTATTTGTTAGATAACGCTTATCTCTTGATGACCTGAAAATTAAATTCCTCTTTTTTATCACTTGAATATATATTGAGTAGTTACTTTCTTGGTGTATTTATAAATGCTGTTTCTGTTTCATTCATTGTCATTTTGTTACTGTGGGTTTTTATGTATTGTAATTTATCATCAGCAGATTGCAATTTATTTAATAGTTTCAATAATTATATTATTAATTATGTATATTGTATTTATTATATCCAAGAGCACTTGAAAAATTGCTCTCATTATCTCGAAGGGAACTAAGAATTTTTTTAGTAAGTCCGTTACTAAACTAATTCCAATTACCCATACTGAAATCAAATTCTTGGTTTATCGAACATATTAAACACATTAATGGGGCTTTGTTTAGCCACGTGAGTTAAAGCGTTGACCTTAATTTACATGGTAAACCTAGAGTGACAAGGGTCATTCCATTTCAAATCATCCAGCAAAATGTAAAAATGTCACCCATGGTTTCAGATTTCAATGAAATTTTTTTAACAGCACTTTTTACCTTCCTTATGAAGAATGTAAAATTTTACTTTGATATCTCCAGTAGATTTTTGTGGAAAAAAATGCTGAAATATTGAAAAAGTTTGTGTAACTGACATTTTTAAGGTTGCTTATTTGGACACATTGTATTAGAAAAAAAATCATAACTTTAGTTATTTTCAACATATCAAGATAAAATTTTCACTAAAAAAGCATGGAGATACAGGAAAAAAATAAATTGATGATCATATTAAAATATAAGTCCCCCCAAAATTTCACAAACTGCACCCTTATTAAATTTTTTTCCGCATTATTAAAAAAACCGCAATTTTTCAAATATGCTTTTGCACATGAGGCAGAATACTTAAGCAAGCAAACATTTTTTAAATAATGCGTTAATTTACAAACTAAAAGACTATGAAAGAAAAACAATGACTTTTTGAGTGCTTATGCATTTGTTGGAGATAAACCAAAATATTTTGAAATTTTCTCATAAAAATTCTACTCTATGAACAAATATGAAAAATAATAACAAAAAAAAATAAGTAATGGTTAGTTTAGATGTATGACCTTTTAAAAAGACTTACGAATTAAAAAAAAAATTCCTTGGTTTAATTAAAATGTAATATTTATTTACAGAATTGATAAAAAGGGAAGGATGCACATATAAGATTGACTGATTTGAGAAATTTATTTAATTTAACAGGAATTTATTTAGTGACGGAAATCATTAAATAAAATGTTTAGTCCCACCTTGGACAGAAAAAAGTCCGTCACGCAGGGGCTGCGTAAACTAAGCAGATTTCCCACGTGAAGCTTTACAATAGAGAAATCTGCCTAATAACAGCTGTAGTAGGAAGGGATCTCTAAACCTATTCACGAGGGACGAAAAGTTCTGGAAACGGCCACCAGAGCTCTCGGCGGAGAGTCCGGAACATGGCGGGGTTCAGTCTACCACACACACAATACAAATGCAAATATCTCAGTTAATATTCAAGATACAGAATAAATGTATAGAACAATATTTATAGTAAATGTAATTTGCAATAAGATTTATTCTATACACTTTTTCGATCCGACGCATAATAACGGAGATATTTTGAATTTTCAATAATCCCCCCTCTAAACCCCCCCTTCCACTGGTCCGATTTCAGCCATTAACGAACTTGATCTTCCTTTTTACATAAAACGATTAAATTCCAAGTTTGGTAACGATCAAACAAAAATTGCGACCACTAGAGCGTTAACAGACAAATATATATATATATATATATATATATATATATATATATATATATATATATATAATTTTGAACGGACCTCATTTTCGTCATCTCCTGGGTAGGATCGATGGACATTTGAAGAAATTTTTCGAAACTCGCATCATGAGTACGACCTCAATAGCTGATTTCCCTTAAGGGAAATCTGCTAAAAGGAGGGGGAGTTTAGAGGGGGAGAATTTCGAAAATTTTAAGTATCTCCGTTATGATACGTCGGATTGAAAAATTATGTATGATTAATCTTATTGTAAATGTAATTGATTATAAATTTTGTTACATGCATATTTTCACTAATACGAATATTAACTGAGATATTTCGAATATTTACTTTCCAGCCTTCAGTAAACCCCTCCTACTCATTTTACAAATAAACTGTAATAACACGCAACTGTTTATTCTAAGCTCAAATACCAAATACTGTTTTAGAAAGACTTTTATTACGCGAGATATATGCGTATTCCTTGTGCGATTACATCATAAAATAAGCTTTTACTTTCTTGTCTCGAAAATGTTTATTTGATTTTCATCATACTCCTCATTTAACCGTTTCAGTCAACACTGAAGATCGTATTTGTTATTGGCAGAAATCATACACAGAACTGGAAGGGGGGGGTGTACAGAGGGAATTCGAAAATTCAAATTATATGAGTTAGAAAAAGTAGGACCGAAAAATGTTATAGAACCAATCTTGTTAAAATATTAATACTCTACAATTGTCGTTCTATGCATTTTTAGCAGATTTCCCTTAAGGGAAATCAGCTATTGAGGTCGTACTCATGATGCGAGTTTCGAAAAATTTCTTCAAATGTCCATCGATCCTACCCAGGAGATGACGAAAATGAGGTCCGTTCAAGATTATATATATATATATATATATATATATATCTGTTAACGCTCAAGCGGTCGCAATTTTTGTTTGATCGTTACCAAACTCGGAATTTAATCGTTTTATGTACAAAGGAAGATTAAGTTCGTTAATGGCTGAAATCGGACAAGTGGGAGGGGGGGTTTAGAGGGGTGGACTTTTGAAAATTCAAAATATCTCCGTTATTATGCGTCGGATCGAAAAATTATATAGAATAAATCTTATTGCAAATTCATCTCACTATAAATATTGTTCTATACGTGTATTCAGTATCTTGAATATTAACCGAGATATTTGCATTTGTATTCTGCGGGTGGTCGCCAGTAGGCTATGTTCGGACTTTCCGACGAGAGCTCTGGCGGCCGTTTCCATAAGTATTCGTCCCTCGTGAATAGGTTTAGAGCTTAGGCTAACTGTTTTTTGGGGCTAGAAACTACTGGGTTATTAAGCCCTAAATAATGTTTTAGGTTTAGAGGTTTCTTACTACTACAGTTGTTATTAGGCAGATTTCTCTATTGTAAAACTTCACGTGGGAAATCTGCTTAGTTTACGCAGCCCCTGCGTGACCGACTTTTTTTATAATAAGTCATCAGATATTAAGTACTATCATATGTAATTAAGTGAGTACTTCGTACTTTCTGTTTTTTAGTCCGAATATGTGTAGAGGTGTGATCAGGTGTTAATTGAGTCATACCTGCACGGGGGAAATCTGCTTACCATATGCAATACCTACGTGATGAATTTTTTTTTAATATACGTAGCGGAAGAATTATAATCAGGATAACTTCAGTTTTATAATTTCTTTAGCATTCCCTAAATCTTCCTCTAACTGATTGCCTTGCTATTCTTCTATTTCGTTATAAAATAAGGATCAATTGGTTCCTCTACCATCCAGCATATTCCAGAGATATAACGGTATAAAATTATAAAATGTTCAAATACAGTTAAACGTAAGGAGTGGAGGAAATATAGTCTAGAATAATAAAAATTAATAACTCTGGATTTGTGCTGGCTGGTGGAGGTCCATCATCAACGGAAGGATCAAAAAGGTCAAACATAAAAGGTCTCCATCTCCTAGTTATTTTGTTATTTATTGCTTTTAATATTTATTTATTTGTAATGTTTTAGTCATAAGTGTTGCATTGCGTTTTATATATTTGTTTGTTTTTTAAATGTTTTTAATATTCGACTACCTTTGTTGACTTTTACATTTATTTATTCATATATATTACATGTTTTTGAAAGTATAATGTTGTGTCACAGAGCACTGATGATGGGACGGTTCGCCCCGAAAGTACTTTGCCTGTAATAAAGAAGTATTAAGAGTGGAGGTGTTTGACCTTTTTGATCCTTCCGTTGAAAAATTAATAAATTATAGGCAATATAAAAATCAGACAATACAATAGTGGGATAACTCATAAATAAGAATCAAAATAATTACAGTAAAATTCATAAATAATAACGACATAGCATTTGGAAATTAGATAAACTCTAATAGAGAAGTTAAATTTCTTAGCAAATTGGTTCTCTTAATAATTTAGAGAACAAAGTGTCTTTGTCTGAAGACCAATGTTGTATGTTCATCCTAAGAACTTGCCTGGCGTTAATCATTAAGGAAGTGTCTTTTTGTTTAATTAGTTAATTTGTAACAAGACCCAGAGCCATTTTGAGTTAGTCCAAATCTATTTAAATAGTAGTTACTTCTTCCGTGTTGAATCAGGAAACTGGTCAATTTCATGTTGGGTTTAAACGATTCGTTTGTCAGTCGATTTTTAATTTCAGGTTTGAGGTTAGTCCATATAGGTTCACTGGAAATTAGTATAATGGGTCAGAAATGAAGCAATCTCACTATGTCAGGCACGTCCAAAAAATATACACAAGGCCGAAATAGATTAAAAAAAAAAGAAAGAAAAAGAAGGCATAATACGGTTGGATAACAAGAGGAATAGGAAGGGGAGTGGCCTCGGAGTGACCTAGCAAATGCCCGTAGCACGTTCCTAACCCAGCTCTCACCTAAAGACCTCATTAGGGGAGTCGTTCACGCAGTAACCCGTTCACGCGGTAACCCGTTCACTCGCCTCTCTTTCTCCTAGAACAATACTGCAGCCGGCCCATAGAGATACTAATACTCTAGCTTGCCCAATCCAACCTTGATCGGATTATCCATATTACCTCCACACACAGATAATGCACCGTTAGCCATTAATGCTCTCAGTTCAAGGACAGAAATAGTCATGCCCTTAATTACTTTTATTTAACGAATAACAAACAACCCCTATAAAACAAATAATATTACAGAAATAGCATTGTTACTCGTCGTTGATGGTACGAAATAGTAATCGTTCCCTGGTTGAATATGAAAATAGGATTAACCTTTATAAAATATTATCAAGTCATATTCTTCACGCAACATAAATGTCCCAAAACATGTACAGTAAATGTGTAGAGATTCAGTTTTAACGTCCGTGGTTTAATAAGAGACAACTAAACGTAATTGTATTTATAATAGCATTGATTTGTAAGTGAATTGAGATAAAGGTTTCCTGTCGAAATGGACCGATTCTATTAAGTAATCCCTTTATTATAATCAAATTAGGACCAGATAATTATTTTAAACACGTAGCATGGTTTTTAATGAATTTATAATCTTTAATGGGTTAAAATAAATCTTAAACTGAAAAATAGTTACATGATATATTATTTATAATTTTCCGGTAAAATCAATATTACCAACGATATTGATGAACGTATAAATTATGGCATTATACAAATAGCCCAGGTTGGCATTATTCATATCCTGGATACATATAAAAAAGTCCGTCACGCAGATGATGCGTAAAATAAGCAGATTTCTCACGTGAATTTTACAATAGATATATCAACCTGTAACACTTAACAACACCGTGAATATTAAGTGAACAAATGAGCAATATTTTAGTCAATTTACATTCAAATGAACTCCACTACAGAAAGCATCTGATTTGTAAACATACTCCCAGAGCAGAATTTGTTTTTTTATAGTTAATAATATTTTTGACTGGAAAGAAAATCAATTACGGAAATATATCTGAATATAATATATTAATTTAATTTAAAATTATTTAATATATCTAGTTCTGTAATTTATAATATACCGTAAGAGGTCTTATTAAAATCACTTTAATTTTAGTAAACTAAGAACTTAAGAAGGGGCGTATTTCCATGTATCTCATCTAGTAAATATCAGTTGAAAACAATATTTGGTATTTCAATTGCCAATAAAGTGTTTCATTATATAATAGAGTATTGTTTATGTGACATGAGTTGAAGCGGGGTTAGCGAAGGGCAGAAAACTAAAAAAATCAAATATCTGGGATAATATTCAAGATAAAGAATAAATGTGCAAAATAATATTTATAGCAATAATGTTAATTCTATATTAAGTTTTTAATCCGGCTAATAACAGTAAATAAATTTTGACGAATATATGTCATGAAGTTGAAGAATAACCCTACTCCATAGGGTAGTAGTAGAGTACAAATATGTCATATTATCAGTTCATTAATACATATACGAAAAATGTCTAAATTCGATTCCATCATATTCATGGAACACGAAAGAAGTCTTTTGTTCTAGAAAAGGCAGGCGGAAGCTAAATCTTAGAAACTTATAATAGTTAAAACATTTTAGGAACATTTTCTAAACACAATTTGTTCTTTACATTTTTCGGATAAAACCAATATTAACCTACTCTCCCTCCCTCTTGTTGGAAAATTCACGTTCATGAAAATCTTCTGTTGATCTTGGGATATTTATCCAAGCCAATAGAAATCTTTTGAGCCGTATTTGTCATTGAGTATCAAACGGGAGGAAAGATAGGAGGAACATCAGAATAAATTATCAATTTTAATGTACTTGTTCTAAAAATGGTCTGAAACCTGAACAAAAAAAAATATCGGAATTTAAATAAACAATCAGACAAACATTAGAACTTCATTATATACTGTTAAAATACGGTTGAACGGGAGAGATAGAGAATATATAATCGGGAATAATTAAAATTAATAAATTAAAGACAACGTAAAAATCAAACAATAAGATAACACATGTTAAACTGTTAAAAAATAAAATAGATCTGCCACGCAGGGGCTGCGTAAACTAAGAAGATTTCCCTCGTGTAGTTTAGTAATAGATAAATATACATTCTGCTAACACAACAACACCGTGAACAAATACAAACGGAAGTAAGAAATGTTTCATCCAATTTCAATAACCTGCCGACAGGAAGCGTTAGGTTAGAAATGTAAACAAACGGGTCCGCCCTCCTCACACCGGAAAGAAAAACAATTACTGAAATATGTCAGAATACAACATATTAATTTTATTGAGAACTGTTTACTATCTAGTACTGTAATTAATAATGAGTCAGAATAATTGTTATCTCAATCAATCAAATTTTAGTAGTCCAAAACCTTAAGACGGGGGGGGGGGGGTCACCAGGACATATTTGCATGAACCTCGTATAATAAAGGTTTCTTGAATACAATTTTTAATATTTAAACTTCGAATAATGTGATTTATTATTATACAATATTTCGATCCGACCTATGGTAACGGAGATATTTCAAATTTTCGAAAATCCTCCCCCCTAAACCCCCTTCTCCCTGGACCAATTTCAGCCGTTAACGTACTTGATCTTTCATTTTACATAAAACGACTTCATATCGAGTTTGGTAACGATTAAACAATAATTGCGACCGCTGGAGCGGTAACAGACATATATATAAACTCGCGAACAAAAAAAACGGCGCACCTACATTTTTAAACATAATACTACATTTATCAGTGATCAGTCGTGCTACTGGTTTTATCATGACGCTATATGTACCTTGACACTTTCTTGTCAATAATCCGAAGTGGTATTAGGATCCCAAAGAATTATGTAGGAGATAAGACTGCTGAATTCTGTAATCCACGTTTCATCAGTACACGTCTGGCTCTGACAGTTCGGCGGTGATTCAAGCTAGAGGGGGTAACACACGGTACTAAACCGAGGTAAAAGAAATTCCCATAATTTTTGTTTTGAAATCTTACAGAAATCTTTTTATTTTGTTGTTTTACCAAAATTACTTTTTGTGTATTAAATTTTATTGTGCGCTTAATTCATTTGTTTTTTGGTTTTTCTCTATTTTACCCAGTATAGGTACTAAATTCTTAGATAAAATAATAAATAAAAAAAAATCGGTATGATTTTTGGTATACTTAGTTGAGAAATTGTAGACGAAAATGTAGGTGCGCCGTTTTTTTTGTCCGCGAGTATATATATATATATATATATATATACAGTTTTGAACGGACCTCATTTTCGTCATCTCCTGGATAGGATTGATGGACATTAGAAGAAAACTTTCGAAAATCGCGTCATGAGTACAACCTCAATAGATGATTTCCCTTAAGGGAAATCTGCTAAAACTGCACTAGATTCACTAATTATATTTGTTGTGAAGAAAACCTTGTTGACCAGTGTTATTAATGTTTGACCGGCAATTTCACAATTCTCTGTGGTTACGCTCCATTCAGGCTCTTTTACATCATGAAATACTCCTTTGTAAGAACAATGTTTGAGCCATTATTTAATAAATAAAGATATAATCTTATTAAATATTTTATCTTGATAACTATAGTACAAATGGTCATGACTCCATCGGGAATAGATACTCCATAAGCTTTGTTACTTTAATTAAAAAAAACTGCAGAGTGTTTGAATTACATATTGATAAAATCTTCAAGGCTTGTAGTTTTTCCCCTTTGGTTTGCAACTTGCCTGAGGTAACAAGCTTGCAGGTTAGGCTAATGCCATGAATATTCAGAGAGGAGTGGTTGCCAGCATCCTGGATAGAGCTCGCCTATCTCGGGATCTATCTTGGATTCCGTTTTGATTAATTGGAGGACGTGACGAGGATGTGGTGAAAGTTTCTTGGATTCCAACTCTTGTTGAGAAACCATACACATTGAGTGTAACATCAAAATATTTAGATCATATGAATACATATGTTTGTGTGTATATGTTGATTTGTGCATTTCAAGAAAGGAAGTTCAAGAATTTTGGACAGTTTCTGGTTGAATAAAACTTCCAATCATGCAAATATTTTAAGATGTTTAACGTGTTATTCAGGACTATCAACATACAATTATAATCTAGTAAATTATTGATTTTGTTTTCTATACATATATTATCGTTTCTTTCCTATGGTTACCATAATCTTTTACAGCAGTTATATACCTGGAATATGGTTTGTTTATAACACAATTTTTTCTATGAATTGTATTATCCGATCATTCACTATAATGAATGAATGAATGAATGAATATTTTTATTGCTTATAAAAATTTAACAATTTCATAATAAGGGTTCAGCCCATGTTCATGATTACATATTTCCTTTATCTTTTCTTTATATAAACATTAACAGAGAATTCTGTTAAAAAAATAACAAAAAACAAAAACTATATACAATAATTACTATAGAAAAAACATGAAACATTAATTTTATTTTAATTATTATATTGTTTGTATTTTCCCCTCTGACGTAAAGACCTTTAAGTATGAAAACATATATGTAGTTTATTTTATTCTTCTCCATAAGGTCAAACAAATTATCCATGGATTGCTGTGGAATGTTCAGACTTTTCAGGAGGTGGTTTCTTCTCTCTGCTAAAACGGGGCATGTAAGGATGAAGTGCGTAACGGTGTCTTGGCTATCTTCGCAAAGGGGCATGGCTTTTCTGGATTGAATATGTAAATTGTGATACCAACTATCAATCTTTGATTTTTTTGTACCTAATAAACGGATTTGAGATGTAACTTTGGGCTTAAAAAATGGCACATTTTGGTACAGGTACTCCTCGCCTCTGCCAAGAGAGCTAATTCTTCTAAAGTTCTGGCTATATGTGCTGTTTAAAACTCTTTCTATATCTAACGAGATTAAATGTTTCTCGAGAGCCTCTAAGTATGTCTTTATTTTTCCATTAATATTGTCGGCCATTTCCAATTCCTCCAAGCTTCCTCCTATGCACCCAAGATACCCTTCCAGTTCATTCGCCCGATTAAATGGCATTGAATAATTGGCAGATAATTCCTTTAGGCGCAAGTAACACAGTCTCGATAGATCATCTACCGACTTCCCTTTAGGGGAGCCAGTGATTGCATTAAGACCAACTGTTCCTAGAAGAAGTGATAAATACATGATGTGGTGGTAACCTCAACACTGCTCTTGGTTATCAAGATAACACTGCCATATTATAAAATAAACATTCTTAATTATTAAAGTAGAACATTTATTTTAGGATGAATAATAGAAGCTAAGTAAACAATTTTTCTTTAAACAAGAACAAATTCTGCCATATCCTTCAATATTTGTTTGAAAAAAAAATCGTTGTCCTTATTCCTCTGTCTCCATAGAAATTCACATAGATATGAGTCTATTAGTGTCCGTCTTGTGCCGCATTCCTTCCTGTTTCTGCTTTTTGCCCTAGCCCACAGAGATTCTATCGTCTGGGTATATGCGCCCGTATTTGGGTCAACAAAATTCTTCGAATGATTTACCGTCTAAAGGCGGTATCTCAACTCGGGCAACTTTTCTTCTAACCCCTGGTAAGATGCCCAGCAATCTGAGATTATTGTTGTACCTGGTCTAATACAACACCTGATGCACTCCAGGAGCATGGCTGAAGTACGGTCAGGGACAAAATATATAAAACACTCTCTTGTCTCCCTACAAATTCCCCCGAATACCCACTGCTTGGGGTAGATTCTTCCAACATTAGCCTTACGCCTGCTGAAGCACGACTCATCAATTTCCACAATTAAATTCTCACCTCCGATCACTGCTGGTGTCTTGAGTAAACTGTTGGCACAGATTTCTCGTAGCATATTTTTCCAATCAGTAATAGTATTTGTACTGATATTTAATTCTTTGGTGCAAAACTTAGTGGAGGTGTACTCTTGTGACCAGCAGTATATTAATAAAACAGCCTTATTAAGAGGTAATCTAGCGTTCTCAAACCATGTATCCACACAAAGCCCCTTCTTGGTTCGGCAGCTACGTTTGTGGCAGGTCCACTTCCCACTCCTTGCATCACAATTCATAAAATGTCCTTCACTGCACACCCTTACCTTGGGGATAAGGTGCATTTTCCTGAAGAAATGCGACAGCATTTTCTTCATCCCTGCACAAGTTATACACTTCAAACAAATTCATTTTCTTCTTAGCAAAACAGTAGCACTGATACGTGTAAACAAATAATTCCTTAATAAATGACATATGATAACAACTGTTCCCTAAAAGTCACTGGCTCCCTTAAAGTGCAAAAGACCCCATCTACCGACTTCCCTTCCACCAATTCATCATCCTCTTGAAAATTTTCAGTCGAGTGTGTGTACGGTTAAATTCTATTCTAATGTAAGCATTAGGAGTGTTTTTAGGGAGACACATAAGCTATTTAAAGAAGTTTAATTGAGCTTTCTCAATCACAGCCGAATAACCAGGGCCCCATATTTCTGATACATACAGGAGTACACTTTCACTGAGCGCATCGAAAAGCATACATTTGGTTGCCCAAGTTTCAGCTTTGCTTTTATTAAGTATGCCTAAGATGGCATCATTGACAGAGCAACCTTTTGCCAAGAAGTGAGTACTGGCTTGACAGAATTTTCCTGAGGATGAGAAAGGTATCCCCAGATATTAAATGAATTTGTACGCTGAATTGGGTTATTATTATAAAATATGGTTTTACTTTTCCCAAGTTGGCCTCCTTTGTGAAATGGTAATATCATTGTTTTCTGAGTTGTTCACTGAGAGTAACATTGCGTCACAGTATTTCTTTAATATATTTCTTTATATAAAGATCTTTCACTATAATAAAATCACCGTTGTTTATATATGAGCATCTGAGTAGCTGGCTTTCATCAAAACAAATTTACTATCTCATTAACAAATATAACTATAGATTATTTAGATATATATAATAGAATATATGGAAAACCTAAAGTGGCGAGTTCGAATCCCGCTTGAACAATAGGAATTTATTTATTGAGGAACTCACTAAATGAAATTCTTAGTCCCACCCTGGCTAGAAAATGGTGGTCACCTGTAAATAACCAGTCCCAATTAGCCATAGTAACAAAACGTGGACGTTAATAAATAATAGCAATAATAGACTTCATACATCTATGAATAAATAAATAATTATATAAGAAAATTAATAATTATAAGAATGATGTAAATTAATATTCTAAATTAAATTTTCTATTAATTGTTACTGTATCGATTTTTTTCTCTACCTTGAGCATTATCCTAGACATTGTAATTGTTTGGTTCTATCAGGTTTTCGTAAATTATCAATAAGCAATATACGATAAGTCTTACTTCAAGCGGACGAGGAATAAGAAGAGTTCATAGAAAAGGTCAATTTAAAAATTAGAAATATCTCGTTTATTTTTGTAGTCGACAAATGTTATGTAACTTATCTTTTCTTAAATTGAATTTCAGCATTTGTTGATATTTTCGTTTTCTGGTGGTGGTAGAATGGGGAATGACGTCGAAAATCTGTCATTACATTAAGTGAGAAATCTGCTTAGTTTATGAACCACTCACTTCTTTTTTAAATTAATACATTTTGATTAAGAGAAAAATGGTCTTTTAATTAGAATTAGAAGTGCTTAGAGAAGCATGACTGAATCGTTGTACCTAATACAACATACTATCATGCATTTATGGACAGTAATTTGCTAACATGCTGTTATTTGATGACATAGAATCAGTGAGGCTTGGCTGTACGAGACACCTTTGGGTCAAGGAGGAAAGTGTACAATAAATGTTTCCTATAGATATGCATAAGGACATAAATTAACTGAATGATTACGCCAAACAACCCATGGATTTAAGTGATTTTCGCTGGTAACTAAAATCATATGAATTGTAAAACGTTAATTGTGATATTGTTATACAATTCACATTTATTAAGATGTATTTCATGAAAAAGATCGGAAAGTCAGTAATAATTATAATATATCTGACCTAACTGAAACTGAAAATGCTTCAGATGGCAATAAAAATGAACCCACATATGAAGCTAATACCTGTTCATCTGAACAATACTTTCCCAATCATAAAGACCTTAATTACCTGATTCGGGATTTACATCCGTTTAAACTGCAAGCTGGAGCGCAATTTCCAGAATCAAAGTGTGGAATCTACTACAGAAAGAAGTTAGAATATGTAGTTATCGTGGCCCCCATAGTCATTTCGAGGACTGACTACTGATGGACCTAAAAGGGAGATGTGCAAAATCCTGAAAATCACTATCTACCACTTAATAGGCAAGTCAGAACGAGTAGTTATAATTTTGAGCTAGATTGATTTTTTTGGAATATTATAAAAGTTCAAATGATTATCAACACGTGCTTCACGGGGAAAAACTCAAGTCTTATTTGATTTGAGTTCGAAAAATGCTTCTAGAAAATTTATTAATTGTTATTTTCGTTCTTGTGAAAGAAAAAAAAGTTCATTTTTGTCGACCAGTGTAATTACTTTAAAGTGGATATAAGTTTCTCTTAATTTTGATAACATTAGCCTATTTAATTAATAAGGAACATAAAAAAAAAAAAAATCTGTGTAAACAAAGCAAGATTTGCCACTTGTAGGTATAACATTCTTGTGATCATATTCTCTATTTCTAAAAAAAAAAAATAAAAAAAAAAAAAAAAAAAAAAATAAAAAAAAAAAATAAATAAATAAAAAAAAAAAACTCTATACCTATATGCTGAAAGAAAGTAACTTCAAATAATTCGCTTAATATTTCCTTTACGAAAAAAAGGTATAGATCAACAATTTTAGGGCATCAATAACTTAACAAGATTGGATCTTCAATTTTAAAAATCCCCCTCTATGCCCCCCCCCTATACCACCCACAATTAACGAATACGATTTTAGTGTGTAATGAAATAGTCAAATATATCATGTATGGTACAGAAAAAATAAACATGTTCAGTACATGACCTCAAAATTTTAAATGATGACGTCTTCGCACTACGTAATTGCATGTATCTCAGGCAGTAAACGTTCAGTGGACACAGTGTTGGTATTACAGCTTGGAATAAAGTGGTTCATGATATAACTGGGGATTGCTAATATGACATGAGTCAGGGTGGAGGCTTACTGAATGCTGAAAACTAAAAATAGCTGATTTCCCTTTAGGGAAATCTGCTAAAAATGGATATATCTCCGTAAATATTAAAGCCAGAGAATAAATGAACATAGCAATATTCGTAGAAAATTTTATTTGGAATAAGATTGGTCCAATAAAACTTGTCGATCAGATTTATAATAACGGAGATATTTCGAATTTTTAAAATCCCCCTCTAACCCCACCCCCCAGTAGTTTGATTTCAGTTTTAACAAACATGACCTTTAGTTTTGCATGAAAAGCTTATATATATAGAGTTTTGATAAGATCAAACAACAATTCCATATATATATATAATTTTGAACAGACCTTAGTTTCGATATCTACTAGGAAGGTTCGACGGACATTTGAAGGAAATTGCCAAAAATCGTATCATGAGTACGACCTCAGAAACGCCTTCTGCACATTGAGAAACTCCATCATCAGTGCTGCTATCTGGCCTGAACCAAGAGGCACTGATGATGATGCATGGGCTCCGAAAGTGCACTTTCCATATTAAAGTACTTGAAGGGGACAAGGCTTTTTTTCCCCATCTACTTCTAGCATCTCGGAGGGGGGGGGGAATACAGGTGGGAACCACGAAAAGGATAAATATCTCCATTATTAAAAGTTATATCGAAAAATTGCACATAAACATTCTTATTGTAATTTTCATTATCTATAAATGTTGTAATACACATATTTTCTCTATTACGAATATTAACCGACGTATTTCGATTTTTTAAAAAATTAAAAAAAAAAAAAAACTCGTACTCATGCCATATGTAATAATAAGCTGTTGTATAGTAAAACAATTTATTCTAAGCCTAAATACGGTATAATATTTTCTTTCTTTTTTCATGAGACCTTCATTATACGAGATACATGCAAATTCGTAGTACGATGACCTCATCAATTATGATGTTACGTTTTTAACTCGAAAATGTTTATTTATTCTATACCATACGAAATATTTAGCTTATATTGTCAATACTGAAGATCAGTTTTATTACTTGCGGAAATAGGAATAGTTGGGGTTCCCAGCAAATGGCTGCGAGGTCTATGTGCCTCACTCTGTGGGTACTTGGTGGGTCATGAACTACCTGTTAGATCAAATCAAAAATTTAAATATTAAAAAGTCCGTCACGCAGGGGCTGCGTAAACTAAGCAGATTTGCCTGGTGAAATATAGTAATAGATAAATCTACATACTGGTAACTCAATACCACCATGAATAAATACAAACGGAAATAAGAAATGTTTCATCCAATTTCAATAAACTGCCGACAGGAAGCGTTAGGTTAGAAATATAAACAAACGGGTCTGCCCGCCTCACACCGGAAAGAAAAACAACTACTGAAATATATCAGAATATAATACATTATTTTTATTGAGAACTATTTACTAGATCTAGTACTGTACTAGAGACCTTAATAATGACTCAGAATAATTGTTATCTCAATCAATCAAATTTTTGTAGTCCAAAACCTTAAGACGGGGGGGGGCGGGTTCACAAGAACATATTTGCATGTATCTCCTATAATAATGGTCTCTTCAATACAATTTTTGGTATTTAAACTTTGAGAAATGTAATTTATTATGTAGCAGAGTATTGTTTATGTAACATGAGTAGAAGTGGCGGTTTGCTGATGGTTGAAAACTAAAAAATGCAAATATCTCGGTTAATATTCAAGATATTGAATAAACGTATATAACAATATTTATAGTTAATTTAATTTGCAATAAGAAATTGATTCTATACGATTTTTCGATCCGACCTACGGTAACGGAGATATTTCGAAAATCCTCCCCTCTAAACCCCCCCTCTCTCTGGCCCGATTTCAGCCGTTAACAAACATGATCTTTCTTTTGACATAAAACGACTAAATATCGAGTTTGGTAACGATTAAACAATAATTGCGACCGCTAGAGCGGTAACAGACAAATATATATATATATATATATATATATATATACAGTTTTGAACGGACCTCATTTTCGACATCTCCTGGGTAGGATCGATGGACATTTCGAAGAAACATTTCGAAAATCGCGTCGTGAGTACAACCTCAATAGCTGATTTCCCTTAAGGGAAATCTGCTAAAATTGGATGAACCGAAGGTACAGAGCTGCTCTAAGGTACAGTGGGGGGGAGAGTATGACAAAAAAAGGGTTTAGAGGGGGTGGGATTCGAAAATTGAAAATATATCCGGTATCATGAATCGGATCGTACAATATTACAGAACCATCTTGCTAACCTATTGCTCCACCACAATTTTTCTTCTATACATTTTTTCTCAACTCAAATTTTAAGGGGTGGTTAGGAGAGTTGTGCTCATCGGACTTCAGAAATAGCCAATGAGATCCCGTCCCAATAAGCCATAGTAGCATTAAGTGGGCGTTAATAAATAAATAAATTAATAAAAATTTCTCCTTTATTATGCGCCGAATCGAAAAATGTTATCGTCCACTTTTCAAACGATTGTTGACTGCAAATGTTGGTTAACACATTTTTTCGCCTCTCTTACATTAAACGAGTTTTTCGTACGTTCTTGTTTTCAACATTCCGTATATCACAAATTCTACTCTTCAAATTTTTTTTAGAAATAGAGAATATATGGTGAGATGAGATCACCAGTGTATCATAAATTATGCGAGAAATCAGCTTAAATATTTAAGCCACTAGATTGCGGAGTTTTTTCACTCTAAGCTGAAACTCCAGGACGAATGTTCAGGTGTTCAAAAGCACACAGATTCTCAATTCGAGCTATGCTCAACTGTGTAGGCACTTGAAAAATAAAAAGAAATCTGTTTATAATATCGGCTGAATAAAATATATCCTTTATAGTGCGTAAAGTTCTTTCCCAAAATAAAAATCAGTGTTACGTACCTCTATTCATTTCATTCTGTCATAAACACTGAAGTTATTAGCAAAAACAATTAATAAACCTGAATTTAAGGTGAAATTAAATTCTATTCTCAAGAGATTAACCTCATTTGTAAATCTCCTTCTGAAAATGTGTGAAAAAGATGGTGGTCACAAAGTGTGCAATACAAAGCAGTTGATAATTAACATTATTTATAGTTGTCAACTTGACGTCTGTCAGAAAGTTCAGGAGGCGAAAAAACTGGGATTAGGCTGTAAATTTGAAGTTGGACCAGATATTAGAGGCCATTATCCAAAACGAGTTCAAAAGACAAGATCTCTTAAGTCGTCTCGTTCTTGGAGAAACTGGTTTCGGCGACTCGACTCCGCTTTAGTCTGTCTACCGAGTGTGTTTTTATGCACCTGATGCACCGATTGCACTATTCCTCATATATATATTTGCAGTACAAGATGGGATGCGGAGCGCCCAGCAGAGCTGACATAGCTGGAGGCCGGGTGAAGGGCGGTGGGAGGGGACAGCATTGGTCAACACATTGCCTCGGATATATAAGCACAGCCAGCTCCGAACTATACAACAATACCTAGCTACAACTCCAAACAGCAACATCAACAGTCAACATCAACAATGTACAAGGTACGGAAATAATATAATCACATCGACAAAAAAAAATTGTCTCTAGCAATTTCTCAAGTTTTAATTTTGACAAGTTATCCGAAGTAAGATCGAAAACTATTTACAGATACATAATTAAAGGACTGCCAATAAAATATTAACAACTCTTAATTAAAAATAAGTAAATACTATTGTTCGTCAATTACCACTAATCAAATAAAACCAATCAATATATTTTAGTTCTCAGTCCTTAATTAAATCAGTGTTTATTTATCAATCAAAATACTTTAAGCTTCCGTTTACTTCTTGAATGTTAATATTTACTTCTTCTTGCACTTACCAATTACCTTTGCCGAAAATCGAAAACAGTAATCTATAAAGAAAATAAATCATTTTGATTGAAATAACATTAACAGCAATGGGCTATTTCAGTGTGCACTCATGATGAGATACATTTCCGAAACATAGAACATAGTATTAACAAACTCGATGTTAAGCGATTCATATAAAGATCCAAGTTCTTTAACGGCTGAACTAGTTGAAGAAGATTTAAAAGGAGGGGGGGATCAAAAAGTAAATATAATACGTTCCCATAATTTGTATTCTTACATTGCTTCACTAACACTTAAATTAATATATTTTTTAGATATGTTTCAATTTTAGAATAAAAATGGAATGCTGGCCATGACATATCAGCAAGTTAGAAATCTGCTTATTTTTTACAGCACCTGTGTCATTGAGTTTTGGTTTTTCCAAAACTATCTACTGACGTCTTCCGTAACGCCATAAAAAATGACACATTCTTTCTGACAATGCAACATAACAAACAAGAGAAAATAGCTAAAATAATCTGAATGAACAATTAACGAACAACAACAAAATATAGGAGTAAAACATTTTGACTGTTATATTATTAACTTTTGAGCTAAAACTAATAATATTTTTTAATTAGGATTATGGAAAAGAAAGTTTAAAATATAATAAATGTTGAGTTATAACTTTGATTATAAAACAAATTAAAAATATGTATTATTATTAAATACTTCTTTTTAAAGATTTCTTCGATTAAAAAACATTAATTCATTTATCGGTTATTCATGTGTTACCGTACACAAATAAAAGTTAAAAACATTGAATGAAAAAAAAGAGTTCACATAAATTTAACTATTTTATTATAAACAGATATACTATAAATAACCTAATGAACATACTTCATTGATTCTAAAAATTCGTTTTTACGATTACGATTTCTCGAAATTGATTATGATGGCAAAGGCTGGGAAATTTATCATCTGATTAGAGGACGCCATCTTGAACCTTGTTATTAGAATAACGAATTACCTTAGTGCAGATTATGCACTAGGGCAAGTAATCAAATAAGTTTTAACATCATTAAACCGTCTGTTTCATTCTAAGTACAGAGTTTATTTAGCTCTTATTTCCGAAGAAGGCAATAAGAAGTGTCAAGTAAGTTAGTACTCATATAAATAAGTGAACCCCTAAGCTATAGTCCAGTCATGAAGGCAGTTCATAGCTAACACAAAAAATGTGAAACAGTAAAATCACTAAAAAGTTACATAGGTTATAATTAAATTCGGCTGAACATAGAGAGAGACCCTTGAACCAATAGTCCAAGTTAACCTTCTTAATTGTTTCTAATTTTCAGGCACTGCTTGTTCTTTCTCTTGCTGGAGTCGCCATGGGACTCGGTGGATATGCCCTAGGAGGAGGATATGGCGGTCACCATGATGAACATATTGACTATTATGTAAGCAGCGCAATATATTGTCTAATTATTATTAGAGTAGCTCACTCATTTTATTATTTATTATCAGAGTACTCAACAGATCGATCAAGCTCTATACAAAAGTGATGTTGATACAAATAATCATCCCCAAAAATATACAATTTACTAAAGTAGTAAACGTGCAATTAATATATCTAAAGTGCTCGACTCGAATTCACTGCGAGAATAATAAGTATTTATTACAGAGATTCGAGTTTCTTAGAAATTTGGCGTTTGTTCTGCTACACAAGCCTTGATATCAATTCGTTGGAGGATTGCCCCTAAAAAATATACATTTACTTTAAAACATTAATTTTAAAAAAACTCATTTAAAAAAAAATAATACTTTCCCTGATAGTCTTGAGAATTTATAGGTCCCCAAGATATACGAATTCTTAGGTAAGGAAACCAAAAAAAAATTGGATATATCGTGGAAATAATTCTTAAGTCTCAGAGAAAAGCAATAACCTGAGTTAAGACCATTTTAAAATTCCTATTGACAGATTCTTGACAAAAGTGGAATACTCTCCACTCTCGAGTTACAATTTATTGTTGGATTTTCTTTTGCATTCAAGCAATGGAAAATGGCTGGATGCGCGAGTGCCATTTTGGGAATGCTAGATCTGGAATCTATATGTTATCTTCTAGAGCCTATCGGCAAATCCTTTTCCACAATTTTAATATCGATGATAAGTTTTTTCATTGGTGAAATTAAATAGAAAAGAAAACTATCATTTATCCAGAGTTTTCCTTACTGAGGATTGGCTGAATCCTCAGATTGCATAATTAATGTCAGGAATTTTAATTAATTATTTATTTTCTATTAATTTACTAGAGAGGAATCCAAACTCCGTAAGATTCTCATTAAGAATATTCCACTCCCCAAATGATCTACTCAAATCTCAAAATCAGGACAGGTTGATCTTACCTTTCCTAAACTATATGCATTAGCCAAAATTTGTTACAGGCAGATGGAAGTAGTAATTCTGAAGGTTGGTTCAATAAAAATGGGCAAAACTCCAAGATTTATGGCAATGTGTAGGCCATTTGCACCATGTATAAAAATTATCTACCATATGCAATACCTTCACATATCTCAAAACAAATATGGCTAAACACTTTGTAATGCTCAGCCAAACATAGCTGACCCCAAATCGTCTTGTTAAAGTAGAGTCCTTCCCATTTTCCAACAACTTCACACTTAACGTGTTAATAATATCCCAGTTATTTCCAGTCATGTTCTTTGTTCACAAGATCTGTTTATAACTCAGTTTTGTTTCACTTCATCCATTGAAACACATCTTACTCGAATGTCGCTCGCTGTTTCAGGCACCACCTCACTACAAGTACGAGTACAGCGTGCACGACCCACACACCGGAGACGCCAAGAGCCAGCACGAGACGAGGGAAGGAGATGTCGTCAAGGGATATTACACTTTGAAGGAGGCCGACGGTACTACCAGAGAGGTCCACTACACAGCTGATCATCACAACGGGTTCAACGCTGTAGTCCACAGAACAGGACACGCCAGCCATCCTCAAGTATACCACCATGGCTACCACCACTAGGCACTGCCTCATGTATCTAGAACCACATTACCAACGAACTACCTGTCAAATGTACCAATTATAAATGTGATATCTTATTTTTTTATAATGATTTTTGTAAATCACAAAAAAATAATTTTATAATAAAAATATCTTTAAACAAACTCCAAGCACTTATTGTATACTTCCTTCCTGAATTAATGAAAAATAGTAACTAATGTCAACAAAAAACTATCAAGCTATGGTTTATGTTTAAAGGAACATCAACAGCTTCACTGCATTTTATATAATTCTAATAATTTTAAGTAGTATTTCTTCCAAAATTGAAATCAACTCTAAATAATAATTAACTCATTCTTTAAAAGGAGGAGTACGAAATATCACTGAAGTGCTATAAAAATACTTAGCCAATCTTTCAACGTGCTTTAGCCCATCTCTCGACACATTTAAAATCGTCAACAATTTCAAATCCAAGCTTATAATGTACAGTTAACCCAGCAGAAGGAAAAACAAATTATTATTATTTAATCCCATTTTAATAATTAATTGTATTTCTTAATAATTTAATAATTAATTCATGTTTCAACAAATAAATAGAAGTTGTGATTTTATTTATTTACAGTTGTAAAAGAGAGTAAAAATAACAAATAAAGACCTATATTCTTCCTAAATATGTTTTCAAAAATCTTTGAAAATCGATCATAGTGGTCCTATTTTATCCCTTCTTAAACTTCAAATTACATGTACTTACCTTAATAACGATGTTATTAATAAAAACTTTATAATACATCATATCAAAAATATACGATAACTATAAAGATAAATTTAAAACAGTAATACTCGTAATTATGAATGTATAAATTGTTCTGTAAAGAATTAAGTTCGATTTGACTCTACTTTTTCTCGAAATCGATTATGATGGCAATGGCTGGGTGAAATTTATCAGCTGATTAGAGGAAGCCATCTTGAACATTGTTATTAGAGTAACGAGGTTTCTGGCAGATTGTGCACTAGGGCTAGTAATCAAATAAATTTTAACTTATGCCTGATACCGCCTAATGAGGCTTTGTAGTAGGTGTAAAAATGTGCATTGAAGCTGTTTTTTGAAAGCCTTGCTTTAAGTTCCACGTAAAGTGGTAGTAATTTTTGTTCAGTATTTACCAAACTTGATATTTAAACGTTTTATGAAAAATAAAGTTCACTGCTAAATTTGGACAGGGGAGAGGAAGGGGGTTGGGGGGGGGATTTCGAAAATTCAAAATATCTCCGTTACTATACGTCGAATAGAAAAAGTTTACAGAACAAATCGCGTTACAAATTCAATGGTCTATAAACGATGTCATGCACGTTTTTCAATATCTTGATAACTAACCGAGATATTTGAATTATAAAGTTTTTGGACTTAACCCACTCCTACTCATGTCATAATATTGACAATAATCAGTTATATTATGAGCACATTGTTTGAAGCCTAAATACCAAATATTGTTTTCATTGACCTTTTCCTTTTTGGGGTAAATGCAAATACTTGGGGCACATGGTAAATATACTTAGTTAACCCTTAACTGGCCAAGGTGTCTTTAAAGACACCGTTCATATTTAACACTCCCAGAGAGCAACAGCTTCTATTCTTACCCCTTTTGGGCCACAGTCCACACCCCTGTAACCTCCCAAGCATGGACATATGCGACACAAGTCCATTTATTGTTATTGGAGCTAATTACCTGCAATATACTGAAGAAAATCATCATTGTTTACCACCCTACTTCACACTAGTTGCCAGCGAAGTTTCTAATTCATTAAAATATACGCTATTCGATTTAAATATGAACCAAAATGGGTGAATTAGTTGTAAAGGATTGTATTTAAGTTCCTATGTGTTTCATTTTCCATTCAGGAGAGAAATAGAGTTTTAGCATGGGGATGGTGTACTTAAGTTCACCCTGGCCAAATACCAACAAATTTTCCCAAGGGGCATGATTTTATATTATTTCTTACTTTTACCATTTTAATTAACAGATACGTATAAACATCGAGGTGAAACCATTTTTCTCTTTGCTACCAAAATTTAGTATCACCTCTGATGAAGAAGAAAGCAACAATGAAGGAAAAAATGCAGATGGATGCCCCAAAATAGATGAAGGAAATTTTCAAATTGAAATGAATGAAATATTGGAACATTTCAATATTGAGGGTGAAAGAGGGAAGAGGATGTTATGAAGAATACGTTGATAACAAAAAGTGTATCAGCATTATTAAATGGTATGACAACAAAGTGTTGACCTTAGTGACATGTTCGTTGCACTTTATAGAACAGGTTACCGCTCCCACAAATATTACATGAACATTTTCAGCTAATAATTGGATTTGGTGGTTAATAACGTATTGCTATTGCACAAAAGGAACACCCTAAAAAAAAAAAAAAATTTTAAAAAAAATCGAATACACGTTGCAGAGGATATTCTGCTGGACGGGCGAGCTAAAAGGGCTAGACACCACCAATTGCAGCCAAGAACTGCTGCAGCTCTCATAGCCAATGCAGCAAGACTTGATGGGATGCACCATTGACAAGTATTCACTACAAAAGGAAAGTGCAGACTCTGTCACCAAAATCAAACAGTTGTTTATGCTGAATATGTAATGTGAAACTTTGTAACACCCGTAAAAGGCCCTGTTTTCTTGAATGAATGGAAGGTTTAATGACATTTTTGGTGGATTTATATTTTGTTTACAATGTACTTATTTTTTATTTACTACACGTTTCTTTTATTACACAATAAATTATTTAATTACATTTTTAGAAACTATTTCAGTTTATTATCATAACTTACAGACACCACCATTGATTTACGGTGATTGGCCAGAGTGTACTTAAAGACACCGCTAAGGTTTTCGGTTAACTGGCCAAGGTGTACTTAAAGACACCATGTAATATTTTTGTTCAGAAAAAAAATAAGTAAAACCTTATATATTCTATTTATTAGGAACGCAAATAGTGTGTTTTTAAGAAAGATTTTCATTTCAAGTCATTTTTTGAGTTCCTGGCCAATTAAGGGTTAATGCAGGCACTGCGAAACGGACTTTTTGTCTTCATCTCACAATGATGGTAGCAAAGAAAGCCTATCACTTAAGTGTTTCCCTCAAACACAGTTCTGTGGAAATACAGGAGAATTTACTCACAGAATTTTATCATCTTTTTTACTACTGGCGAGAAGATCCAACTGTTATACTCACTTATTATTTTGTTGGAGAAATGTAAAGAGTGAAGTGAGGCTTAAAATACATTTTAATGTCCTAAAATGGAATATAAATTGATTAATTTCTAAATTTCGATCAATAAATAGAATTTATTACTGTTTCACAAGAGTTTCTAGCTTCTGTTGTGAACATTTTTGGATATGTGTCCATTATAAAGAATAGATTATTTAAAGTAGGCTACTTTACTACCTCCAGGCCTTCAATTTACAGTCTAACGTAAGTGGTGGCTTTCTTGGCCGCCGAAACATTTCAACGATAATATTGGTGCTATCCTAAAACTGTAGAGGCCCAATTGTGTTTAAGATGAGTTTTCAATTTTAAAACGTCGTTTTAATTTATGATTTTAAAATTTCCGACATCCTATGATTATATAGAAATTCATTTTTGTGTCCTGAGAATGCTTTAATACCACCGAGGAGAAAGAAATCTTTTCTATAGGTTTTAATGGGTGTTGTATTTTGCATTTTAGCAGATTTCACTTTAGGGCAATCAGCTACTGTGATTGTACTCATGACGCGATTTTCCAAAAATATCTTCAAATATCCATCGATTCTACCTAGTATATAGCCATAATGAGGGTCATTCAAAATATATATGAATTATATATATACTAGCTAAGATACCCGGCTTCGGCCGGGAATTCATTTGAGGCTGAATGGTGATGGTATTTTTTTGGCAAGGCTTTACTTTGCACAATATTTTGACATTTCCCCGTCGCAATGTTTAGTGTTTACACCCGTCGTTACTGTGGATTTGTTAATAATAAAATTAATTTTTTATGTAAGATTTAACTATCCTCCATATTGTCGTAATTTCTGTCTCCTGTGCATTATTCATAGATTTGAGTTATTAAGGACAGAATATTAACATAGATTTGAATTAATTTTTCCAGGTGAGGTACGTGGTAGTTCAAATTGGAAAGAATTGTTGAGCATATCAATATTTCTACGCAAAATACTTGCTTCATACATTGTTCCCGAAAAAATGTATAAAACAAATGCTACACTAAATAACAAAGTAAACAACGTTTGTTGTGTGCACGTTTGTCGAAAAACAAATAGACAATGAAATATCGCTAATTTTTATTTCAGGCCCCCCTTATAACCCCCCTCCCGTTCGAACCTAAAAATTTTAATATAGCTTATAATCATGGAAAAATTAATGCTAATTTACATACCGAGTTTTGTTAAGTTCGGTTCAATCGTTAGTGCCTAACAAAATAGTTGGCTCCCGCTTTAGTCTATAGTCTATATGTGGTTTATGCATTGTTTTTTGACAAAAGTGAATAACACAAAAGGAACTTCAAATAAAAAAATAAACTACTTTTGTTACGTGCATATTTGCAGAAAACCGAATAGAAAATGAAATACCACTATTTTTAAATTCAGGCCTCCCTTACAACCCCCACTCCTCCCCTCCCTAGAAATGTAGGTATGGATTATTATAATGAAGGCGTAAGTGCTAATACACATACCAAGTTTTATTTAGTTCGGTTGAGTCTTTTGTGCCAAATGAAAATGTTTACTTCCGCTATAGGTTTTAGCCTATATCTCGTTTATAATTCAGTATACGAAAAAAAAAAGTATATAGCAAAAGTTACTCTAAATAACAAAATAAACAACTTTTGTTATGTTCATATTTGCCGAAAAATCAATAGGAAACGAAATATCGCTATTTCTAATTCCAGGCTCTCCTTATAACCCCCACTCCTGTTCATCTCAGAGAATATTAATATAGTCTAAGTTGAGTTAGTAGTAGTATACATATTAAGTTTCATAAAATTCGGTTCAGCCGTTTATGCGTAAAAAGGTAACAAACAAGCACACACGAAAGAAACAAATTGCAGTTATGGTGTCTATGACATGTGAAACGAGAAGTTATCGTGAAATTGTGAAATTTCGAGAAAAAAATCAATGTACAGACAGAGGTTACAATTTTATATATACATATATATATATATATATATATATATATATATATATATATATATATATATGTATGTATGTATATCTGTGTACGACATCAATAGCTGATTTCACTTTAAAATCTTCTAAAAACAACTTTAATACATTTAATAATCAACAAGAATGGTTAGATAATATACTTTAATGCCACTTATAATAACGGAGTTATATATGGCATATTGAAATACTGAATAGATAAACATCATATTTTGAATATAGTTATATACTGAAAATGTGATCACTACTAGACTGAAACTTGTTAAGTCTCTCCGTAAAGGCCTTGCTCTTGTCGTATTTCCGCATGTGTAAATGAAGCCGAACGGGATATTGCTTTCATCTGATGAGAAACTTCTGATGGGAAAACGAATGTGGTAGACTCCCAAGTGAATCTGTCCAGAAATGGTTATGTTATAGGCTTCTCATTACCAAGAATTGTTTGGAATTCGGCAAAAGTTACATTCAAAAACATATAAGAATTATGTAAAACTCTCCAAGAACCTGTAGTATTATTACTAACGTACTAATTTGAGTCGTGGGTTCAATTCTTACGCTTTCAGTCGGAATTTATGTGCAGATGAACTAATTAAATAAATCCCTCAGTCCCACCCTTGCTAGAAAATTCCATCACGTAATTTAGTAATATTTAAGTAGGGCTGCGTAAACTAAGCAGATTTTCCTCGCGAAGATTAATAATAGATAAACCTACATGCTGCTAACAGAACACCACTTTGAATATTAAGTGAATAAATACAAACGATAACTTGTATTACAGTTGGCTCAGCAGAAAGAAAAACAATACCTAAAACATATCAGAATATAACATATTCATTTTATTGAAAAATATGTACTATACCCTAGTACTGTAATTTATAATGAATCAGAATAGTTGTTATTTCAATCAATCAAATTTTAGTAGTCCAAGAATTTAAGACGGGGGGGGGGGGGGGGTTCACATTAAAAAATTTGTATCTATCTTGTATAATAAAGATCTCTTGAAAACAATTTATGGTATTCAAGCTTCGAATAATGTGGTTTATAATATAAAAAAGTATTGTTTATGTAATACGGAGTAGAAGTGGGGTTTGCTAATGACTGAAAAATGAAATAAGCCAATATTTCGGTTATTAGTCTTGAATAATAACCGAAATATCTATCTTGATAGAGAATAATTGTATATAACAATATTTATAGTACATTAAATTTTCAATTCGATGTATTCTATACACCTTCTCGATTCGACTTATACCAACTGAGATTTTTCAAATTTTTCCCCTCTAAACCCAACCTTCCCCCAGGTCCGATTTCAGCCGTTAACTTGATCATTCATTTTACATAAAACGCCTAAATATCGATTTGGTATCAATTAAACCAAAAGTGCGACCGCTAGAGCGGTAACAGACAAATAAATATATATATAGTTTTGAACTACCTCAATAGCCTACCACCTAAAAAAGTCCGTCACGCAGGGGCTGCGTAAACTAAGCAGATTTCCCTCGTGAAGTTTAGTCACAACAACACCGTGAATAAATACAGAACTATTTTCTATATTTAGTACTGTAATTAATAATGAGTCAGAATAATTGTTATCTCAATCAATAAAATTTTAGTAGTCCAAAACTTTATGATGGGGGGGGGCACCAGGGCATATTTGCATGTATCTCGTATAATAAAGTTCTCTTGAATACAATTTTTGGTATTTAAACTTCTAATAATGTGATTTATTATGTAACAGAGTATTGTTTACGTAACATGAGTAGAAGTGGCGGTTTGCTAGAAACTGAAAAATATAAATATCTCGGTTAATATTCAAGATAGAGAATAAACGTATATAACAATATTTATAGTAAATTTAATTTGCAATAAGATTGGTTATATACAATTTTTCGATCCGATGCATAATAACGGAGATATTTCGAATTTATCGAAAATCCCCCATCTAAACCCCCCCCCTCCCACTAGTCCGATTTCAGCCATAGTGCTGACGTGTAGATAACGCGTCCCAATTAGACTAATAAATAACCTATTAAATAATAATTACTACAATATCATTTGGCGGCTGAGGTTAGCAATAGTAGATAAGGGATTGGTCTTAATCTCAATTGGTTAATCTAGAATGGTTTGTTTGATGTCCGCCTGGGCAATAGAAATTTATTAAGTGACAAACTCTTTAGGAAGAAAATCCTTAGTCTCGGTATGGCGAGAAAAGTGTAGTAACCTGTAGATAACCCGTCCCAATTAGTCATAGCAGAACGAATTTGACGTTAAGAAATAACACTTGTAATATAATATTACAGTTTACTCATAAACTACAATCAACCATGTCTGCTGAAAAAATTGCACTGTGGTATTAATGAATCAAGGACTCCATACGGTCAAAAAACGTAGTTGACGAACATGAATACATTTTTTGAAATTCTAGTATTTATTTTTTTTTTTTTACTGGGCGTAACTTCATATACTTGTACAATCAAAACAAACAATTTTAACGGAATTAATAAATACGAAGCTTTAAATAAAATTTAATAACGCATCAATTTTAACGAAGCTGAGAAAAATGCCAAAGTGCATTGCAAAAATTATACTTAAATTCCTCCCTGAGGATTATCTGTTATAACCCCAATACGAAAAACCAAAAATATGTGATTAAAAACACTCACAGATCATAATGATAAAAATAATTTTGAAAAACCAATCACAAAATATTCCTCCCTCGTGTTTCTGAAGTTCTCTAATTCTTAACAACCTACTTCTGACCTCGTTAAATGCTTAATCACATCACAACATTTGGTAGAAATTCGACTATGATATTTGTTCATCAGAGAGAAAAATAAAATTCATTATCTAAATATCTATTAACTTTGATTACAAAAAGCTTTAAATAAAAAAAAAGTATGTTTCTCCTGAAATTAACAAAAATAAGAAGAATTGAATAACAAATCTTAACAAAAGAAATATATAAGACACAATAAGTTCATAATCGTAAATGTTATCACGATTGGCTGTTAGACGTATATCCTCACTAGTCTCCCGCTGGTCTACAAGCACTGTGACACTAGCGCGCTCTGTTAGCGAACTCGTGAACTAATATTCTCCCTCGGCTGAGAACTTGCCCCTATTTTTACGTCCACCGTCCACTATACTGAGTGTAGTGTTATGTATACACAAGCCTTAACCTGAATGGCTAGCAGCGCCACCCACACATATGTATATGTATGTATATTATTACGTTATTACAAAAAATAATAAATGGTATCTTTGGGGGTCCTATGGATTACAAAATTAAAAACACAGATTTTAACGATTTGATCACTATACCGATTGTTTTTCATCACTACAATAACTTATTTTTGCAAAACAATATTATTATTTATTAACGTCCACTTTTTGCAACTGAGGCTAATTGGGACGGGTTATCTACAGGTTACCACCCTTTTCTAGCCAGGGTGGGATTTTAGGACGTTATTTAATGAATTTCGTCACTAAATAATTTCCTTTGCCCAGGCAAGAATCGAACTCGCCACTCTAGGTTTACCATGTGAGATAAAGGTCAACGCTTTAACTTGCATGGCTAACCTGAGCCCCAAAAAACAAGTGAGTTCTTATTACCAGCTCTACAAATGAGTGACTTTATACTAAAAATATAATTAACAAATAAGACTGTGGATTCTGTTCCCAATAGCTTTTTAGAAAATTTGTCTCTTGTTCGTGTGTGTTTGTGATCGCATAACACTTTAATTCAGAAAGTATAGCAGTGGTACAGTAAAATAAGGCTTCTAAAAGATTATTATTATTCATAGTTTTAAAATTGTCGTGTTTTACAAAGTTCAGGATGTATAACAACTTCAGTGAGTATACTTCAGATTAGTCGTTGAACTAGATAGTTCGTAGAACTAGAGACTTATATCCCAAACTAGTTCCAAAACTGGGTTCTATCTTTGCATTGCACTTCCAGAAACTGGTTTTGGCGTATCGACTCCGATTCAGTCTGCCTGCCGAATGTGTTTTTATGCACCCGATGCATTTGCACTATTCCTCAGATATATATTTGCATCTGCAGTCTAGGATGGGATGCAGAGCTGCCCAGCAGAGCTGACATAGCTGGAGGCCGGGTGAAGGGCGGTGGGAGGGGACAGCATTGGTCAACACATTGCCTCGGATATATAAGCACAGCCAGCTCCGAACTATACAACAATACCTAGCTACAACTCCAAACAGCAACATCAACAGTCAACATCAACAATGTACAAGGTACGCCACAATATAATCACAACGCCATAAAAAAATTGTCTCTCACTCATTTTCTTTCAAGATTTCTCTAAGATAGATACCAAAACATTTGGAACTTGTCATTTTATCTTAATAAAAAAAAAATTCTTATTTTATACTTATTGAACTCCTTACATTTAATAAAAAAATGCATGCCTTTTCCGCAATTAATCAATTTGCGGTCAACGGTTCTTACTAACAGAAAATAATAGTTCAAAACCGACAGTTTAATTATGCAAATAATTTATTAGAATTATACTAGATATTAATTAAAATGAATAGTGAGTTTGAACCGATCCCCAATTTTTAACGCATATTTTAAGTTTTTAAATTTCTATATTATTAATAATTTTTTAGATTAAAAATAGATTTTAAAATAAAATGGTTACGATAATTTTATTGAAAATAATAAACCAAAGTTATTATATTAACATAATTATTTAATAATTAAGCCCATTAACAATAATGTTACCTTCATTTATAACATATATATATATATATATATATATATATATATATATATATAGATTGTCCCTGAGGGCACATGAAATTGCAAAAATTTGGATTTTTTCAGACTTTTTAAAGACTGTGCAGATTTATTGTCATATCCCTAACTATCTAGTACACATTAAGTTCATTTTAGAAACTCCCTTTTAAGGAAAACAGTATTTGGCAATCCAGGAACTAATTATTTATAAAGATAAACAGCTAAAATACAAACATTTTAATAGAATTTTTCAAGAAGCTACGTTTTATTTATTTCTTAAAAGATCAGTTTCAATATATTTAATCACCTGCTGATTAAATAAATCGAACAATAATGTTCATTTGAGCGCTACCGCACTTTGATTAGTAAATATCTAACGAACAACCCTCAGAACCGTATGAGGGTATGTCTTCTATGCTTATCCCGCAAACACATAGTTTAACCTTCAAAATTTGCATATTTTCATAATTATGAACTCGCACATACACAGACTAATTAATCCATACAAGTATAATCATTCTGAAGTAATAAAAATAAAACTTCCCTTGCTCGTGTTCAAAAATATATTTCGTACTAATTTCTAATACGAAGTAATCTGCTCTATCTATTATTGTTATGGGAATAACGGGCATGATTGTCATCGATAAAACAATTACTAATCATTTTTAAAAATTATATTGATAAAAATTAATTTAAGACAACTATAAGAAATCTTATTACTTTATCATATAAAAAAGCCGCGTACTTTTTTTTTTATTTCGCTAAAAATGTATTGAATGCATGCAATATTTATATATTAAACAGAATCCGTACCACGTTTTTTTTTTTTTCTTTTTTTTAAATCCTTTAAGTCAAATAAGAAAACGTAAAAAGATATGCATTAAACATAAATAATTAAATATTGATAATGAGTTAGTAAATAGAAATATCTGTATTAATCGTAGTCTTATAGGGGTAGTAGGGAGGAAGGAACTGCAAATTTCGACCAAAATCACTAACTAAAATATCCAAAAATTGGCATTTCTATTGTCAATTTAGAAACTCTAAATAATAATAAATAACATTTGAGAAGAGAAATAGTTAAAAAAATCAAGGCTCATTTTAACATCATTAAACCGTCTGTTTCATTCTGTGTACAGAGTTTATTTAGCTCTTATTTTCGAAGAAGGCAATATAAGATAAGATGTGTCAAGTAAGTTAGTACTCATATAAATAAGTGAACCCCTAAGCTGTCCGGTCATGAAGGCAGTTCATAGCTAACACAAAAAATGTGAAACAGTAAAATAACTAAGAAGTTACAAAGGTTATAATTAAATTCAACTAAACATAGAGAGAGAGACCCTTGAACAAATAGTCCAAGTTAACCTTCTTGATTGTTTTTAATTTTCAGGCACTGCTTGTTCTTTCTCTCGCTGGAGTCGCCATGGGACTCGGTGGATATGCCCTAGGAGGAGGATATGGAGGTCACCATGATGAACACATTGACTATTATGTAAGTAGCCCAATATATTACCTAATTATTATAACAGAATCTCACTCATTATAATCAACGTTGACATTGGACTAGGAGTCTCGACTTCCAATAAAAAGTCCGTCACGCAGGGGCTGCGTAAAGTAAACAGATTTCCCACGTAAAGTTATACAATAGAGAAATCTCCATACGAGTGCCGATCAGTTACGGAAACGGCCGAACTAGCTTTCGGCGGGAACGAATTGAAGCGACCATAGCTCGTCCGTTACATCGTTAATAAAAATGCAAATGTTTCGGTTAATATTCAATAAATAGATAGAAAATAAATGTATATAACAAAATTTATAGTAAATGTAATTTGCAATAAGATTGGTTCTATACAATTTTTCGATCCGACGAATAGTAACGGAGATATTTCGATTTTTCGAAATTGCCCCCTCCCACTGGTTTCAGCCGTTAACGAACTTGATCTTTCGATTTACATAAAACTATTAAATACCGATTTTGGTGACGATTAAATAAAATTTCCGACCACTAGAGCGGCAACAGACAAATATATAGATAGATAAATATATACAGTTTTAAACGGACCTCATTTTCGTCATCTCCTGGGTAGGATCGATAGACATTTGAAGAATAATTTTGAAAATCACTTCTTGAGTACGACCTCAATAGCTGATTTCCCTTATGGGAAATCTCGTAAAAATAGGATACAAACTTATAATAATAAAGACTTTACGGCAATAACAATGGCGATAACATGGCAAAACTTTATCTCCATACCACAGTAGGAGGGATTTGCAATTTGGATTAGAAGATTGCATCCCTAAATTGCCAGAGAAAACAAAAAAAAATCCTAGATAGGAGATTTTTATCCACTTAATACTCTTAGTTATATTTGAATTAAATGTAATATCCCATGAAGTAAAATTAATTTATACAACAAAATTTCTTGAAAAATAAATCTTTAGGAAGTTTCTCGAAAGTAACCTGCAAAAATAAAAAAATCATGAATGAAGATGTAAACCTTCTTCTTAATTAATTACTTCTTTAGTCAATTTCACGTAAGTGAATTAGCTATAAGGATTTATGGGGACCAATAAGCTCAAGAATCACAATAACGACATCAAACATGAAAATGTTTTGCCGCAACTCACATACTAGCAATAATATTTGGAAACATTTTTGTAGAACCAAGATATGGAAAATGAAGTGAACATTCTATCAAGCCCTTCAATTTTGGTATTTCAAAATTCAATGCTGATATTTTTGAAGAACGCTCAAAAATAACTATCAAAATGATGTATTTCGTGCTTGATGTCATTGACATAATACCCCCCCTCCCAATAAATTTAGTAATAATGAATATTTATTTATTGGAGCTTAGCAGCTTTGGCGAGGTTGCTCTAAACAAAAGCTTTGTAACGTAAAAAAAAAAAAAAAAAAAAAAAACAATAAAAAAAATTAACAAAATTAAACAAAAACAGAAATGGAACACAAAACTCAAAAGGAAAACAAACCAGATGAGGAACACAAAACATCAGAGGATCACAACAAACAGAAACACGGAAAAAAGAGATGAAATCAAAACAGAAATGGGTAAGATATAGAAACGCACCACAAAACAGAACTGGAAAGCAAAAAATAATTAAATTGAACACAATAAACTAAGTTAAAAAACAAAAACTGAATATAACACGAAAATGGAACTGGGACTCAAAAACGGAAATGGAACTCAAAAAATAAACAAGGAACTCAAAAAACAAGAATAGAAATCAAAAAACAAAAATGGAACACAACAAAGATCAAAATAAATGAATAAGAGAACAAATAAAGACAAAATTACTTATAAATAAAATTCTGAACAGCCCACTTTTTGGCTAGGAGGTTTTGGCGGGAATTACATCACGAAATCATGTCCACCAACAAGACATTCAACTGAAATAATAAACTTGCTTTTAATATTTCAAATGTTTTTGAGTCTACGACATACAGAGAACAGATATTTCTCAGAATCTTCTTAATAGTTGTTACAAAAAGGGAGTCAAGTTTCTCAATCGTTTGAAGTGCTCTCCGTAACACAAGTGTAGCAATACAGTCTTTTCATGTTCGATCCCAGAAGAAATGCCATTTCTCAAAAGATTCATTACGAAATAAATGGCTTATTAAAAAAGAACTTTCACTGGTCCCCAAAATGTACGATGCATCAAATAGAGAAATAAAGTTTCAGATCAGACAGAGATTCTTAGGTCCTTCTCATTCAAAAAATAATATTCTGAGAATAGTCTATGGAGTTTTACTCTTCCTGAAACCTTTATTATTGGATAATCTCTTGCAGTACGTCACTTGGAAATTACTTCATCTCCATGTGACTCTCTTTGATCAGCTACTCCGTCATGTAGCATTATCCATCGCTTTAGTACTTACAGGAATAACCCACAAGAAGTACTCCGTAGGTACTATATCAGCGAGAAAGTGTATTTTTAAAAACAGTATAACCATAAAGAAACAGCTTTGTGGTTTTGTCTCCAACAAATGTGCCCGAAAAATAAGTTACAGTTGATATTTTCGATACCGCATTGAGTGAACGGATGTACAAACCAAGTTTTAGTTTAAGGTTTTATAAATCACACTCGAACAGAATTGACACTTTTTTAATCCTTGAATGAAGTAAAGGAAGTATGGAAATTGCAAAAATATCGGTTTTCAGATTTTTATGTAATTATCCTTTGTGACTATGTTGAAATTTCGTATGAGGTAATCGTCTTATTGAGCACCTTCTCATTTGGTCATAATCGGCAAAAGAGGATGAAGGGTTACAGAATGGCGATAAAAAAAAAAGGCAAATTAGAAATAAAAACGATATTGTGTCGAACTTTTTTTGTCATCGAATGAAGAATAAATTATGTTAAGTTATGACATTTTTTAATCAAAGCCAGGGGCTCAGGTTAACCATGAGTGTTAAAGCGTTGCCTTTAATCTCATATGGCAATCCTAGAGTGGCGAGTTTGATTCCCGCCTGGGCAAGGGAATTTATTTAGTGACGAAATTCATTAAATAAAATCCTAAGTCCCACCCTGGCTAGAAAAGGGTGGTAACCTGTAGATAACCCGTCCCAATTAGCCTGAGTTGCAAAAAGTGGACGTTAATAAATAATAATAATAATCAAAGCCAATGGAAGAATGATATTTTGTATGATAACGATTTCATCACGGAAACCAGCTATTTAAAGGTTGTACTCAAGAAGTAGTTTTCGTCAAACGCTCATCAATCTTCCATAGATCGTCCATTCAAAATTTTTATGTTTATTCGCCTCTCACCGGGGGAAATCTTCATTGGATAACACAACCAAACTCGATATATAACCGTTTCACGTAAAACTGAAAATCAAGTTCGTTAACGGCTGAAATCGGAGTCAAGGATTTACCTATAAGTGTAGTTCTATATACATTTTTCCTGTAACAAGAATATTAACCGAGAAACTTGGATATTTTTTTTATTTTAGCATTCAGAAAATCCACACTCCTATTCATATTTAACAATAAGCTGTTATATCATGGGCCACGTTATTCCAAGATTAAATACAAATTTTGTTTTCAAGAGACGTTCATTATGCAAGCCTATATTTGTTACTGTTACTGACATCGACTTGGAAATGGGGAGGAAATTCGTAAATTCAACATTTTTCCGTTATTATGGGTTGGATCGAAACATGTTATTGAATCAATCTTGATGCTCTACAATTGCTTTCCTATGCATTTTGTCGTAACTCAAATATTAAGCCAGTTGTTCTTTTCTTGTTTTAGTATTCATTAAACCATCTTTTATACACGTGGGTTTTTTTACATAGAACTAGAGAATCTGTGATGAGATGAGAACACTAGGGTGTCAAACCAGACGCGGATGGGAAATCTTAGTTTACGCGGTCCCCTAGAGACGGATGGTTTTAAAGTCTGTACAATGTGCTTTCAATTTTTATTTAATCAACCTGCATTAAATACATATTCTAAAGATATCTCAGAACCAACATGGCTAAACAGTTTATCGTCTTGGGCTAAACCTAGTTCACCTAGTCCAGTTGCATTACATTGAAACTTTCCCGATGTCCAACAACTTCACAAGGTTTTAATAAGTTCACAGTTATCTCCAGCCATGTCCTCATGCTCACAGGATCTCTTTATTGGCGACTTTCGTGTCACTGTTTCAGGCACCACCGCACTACAAGTACGAGTACAGCGTGCACGACCCACACACCGGAGACGCCAAGAGCCAGCACGAGACGAGGGAAGGAGATGTCGTCAAGGGATATTACACTTTGAAGGAGGCCGACGGTACTACCAGAGAGGTCCACTACACAGCTGATCATCACAACGGGTTCAACGCTGTAGTCCACAGGACAGGACACGCCAGCCATCCTCAAGTATACCACCATGGCTACCACCACTAGGCACTGCCTCATGTATCTAGAACCACATTACCAACGAACTACCTGTCAAATGTACCAATTATAAATGTGATATATTATTTTTATATACCGATATGTGTAAATAAAAAAATAATTTTATAATAAAATTTTTGTAAAAAATATGTTTCATGCATTTCATTTAACATGCCTTCCTTTTAATACAAAACATCTGGTAGAACTCATGGATGCGCTGTTCTTATATAGATTGTCTGCCTGGATGCCATATCAACTTTCCTGAATTACAGGAAAGAAAGGTCTAAAGAAATCAAAGAATAAAAAAAAGTCACTCTACAGGGCTACGTAAACTAATCATATTTCCCACATCGAGGAAGATATAAATATTTTCCAGTTCAGAACGTAAAATATTAAATAAAGACGTAAACACACTAGGTATTTGAATGTACAAACCTCACAAAATAAAAGCTTATTGAAAACGATATTACGTATTTAAGGGTTAACGATATTACGTATTTAAGGGTTAACGATATTACGTATTTAAGGGTTAACGATATTACGTATTTAAGGGTTGACGGTTTGGGCAATCAACAACTAGGTTATTATTCCCTTTATAGTAGTATAATGCTGTTTACAAGTCCCTGTTTCACTCTATGTCTTAAATAATATCAACTAATATATTGTATATGCCGCTCTTGCCATATCCTAATGGTATTAAATTTTCTAATTTCCTGTACAATTATTTCTTAACTAAATCTATAAATACATTTTTATTTATTTATATTTACTTAAAGATGTGTGCTAGTAGCACGAGTTACGTTGTATATATTTACACTTTTTACTACTGGCTTAATATTTTTAACTGCCTTTATATTTAGCCAATAATAATTGGCATGAGTAGGAGTGAGGGTTTACATAAGGTTAAAAACTAAAAACTCTCGGTTAATATTAAGGACAGAGATAATAGAACTGTTGTAAGTAATTAAATTTACGTATAACAACGGGGATATTTCACATTTTCAATTTTACCCCACTCTGAATCCCCCTTCTCCCGCACCGATTTCAGCCGTTAACTTTATTTTTCGGCTCATATATCGAGTTTGGTAACGATAAGACATAAATTGCTGCCACAAGAGCGCCAGCAAATACGATATATATATATATATATATATATATATATATATATATATATATATATATATATATATAATTTTGAACGGACTTCATTTTCATCTACTAGTTAGCATCGATGGATACTGGCGGAAATATTTTGAAAATCATCATGACATGAGTACTACTTCAATAGTTGATTTCTCTTAAGGGAATTCTGCTAAAAACGCAAACTTATTCCCATTTATTAGAGATACAAAAGATCCGCACAAGACCTTTTTTTATTACTACAATTTTATTAATTACGTTTTTTAATCAGACGAGAATTATTTACGTGTTACACATGTTGAAGCTATCCTTGACAGAAGTGTAAGTCAAACAGTAAGGGACGCACACTTAGATTGTTGCTGACATATTAAGAGTAATATATTAATAGTGGTTTAAGCCAGTAAAATATTTCTTACGAGGGATATTAGGGAATATCTTTTGGAAAAAGTGTAATTAAGTCAAGATTTCTCAAGGCAAGTTCACAAAGGGCTTGTAAAATAGCAAACCCAGAGAACAATATACTTTAAAAATTAAATTACCCATAATCATAATTCTAGCTCATTAATCAATGAAATCAGACCTCGAGAGGGCTATAGAGGGGGGAGGGGATTCCAAATATCTCCGTTATTACGATACTAGTCAAACAATTGTCAAACATTTGTCTCACACATTGAAGAGACTAATATGTTATAAAATACCAATGTTTCGCATCAATCCCTCTCAATACCCCAACAGAAAAAGATTTTTTTCTAGGTTATTTTTCGACTATGAGGGACAATAAACGATACGCCCACCAGTAACGGTTAAAGACAGACAGACTTACAGACATTGTGTACACCAAAAGAGGATAGGCCTCAACCCATTTCACCGTCTCGGAATTCCCTAAGGCACAGTAATGGGAAGAAAGAATCCTACAGATCCAGCAAACCCTCAGTACTCTGGTAATCAATCATTTTAAATGACACGATAATTTCATCTGTTACCTTTAATCATCTCTGTCTCCTCTGACTGAGGGTGTAAACAACGACCACCTGTCAGTGATGAAAACCTCAAACGGATCCAGACACTTCCCATCAGATTCTGGTCTAACTGATTGTTGGCGAAGGCTTCCTCCACCAATTCCACTATTGTCTAAATCTCTGAAGAGCATAGACTGCGTACATGCTCTGGGACGTACCGCCTCTGCAGTTCATATTAAATGAGTGCTGACATATTACCAGTAATATATTAATAATGGTTTAAACCAGTAAATATTTCTTACGAGGGACATATTTCTTAAGACGAGGGAAATATTTCTTAAGATATTAGTAAATATCTTTTTTAAAAAGTATAATTTAGTAAAGGTTTCTCAACAATAAACGAGACACCTACCAGTAATTGAACGCTGTTACTGAAAGACAGGCTTACAGACATTGTGTACACCACAAGAGGATAGGCCTCAAGCCACTCTCACCCTCTCGTAATTCCCCAAGGCAAAATGACGGGAAGGAAGAATCCTATAGTCTCAGCAAATCTTCAGTACCCTGGTAATCGACTTATTAAATGATAATTGCCATCTGTTACCAAAGGGGTTGAGAAGCCTCTCCTGTAATCATCATTTGACTTAGGCTGTAAACAACGACCACCTGTCTGTGATGGAAGCCTCAAACGGATCCCGACAACTCCCATCAGTTTCTGGTCTAACTGATTGTTGGCAAGGGTTTCTTCCTCCAATCCCAGAATGGTCTGAACTTCTAAAAAGCATAGACTGTTTACATGACGTCTGTGACGTACCGTCCCTACGGTTCTCCCCTGCAGTCATGGCAATGGAGGTTGACGCCACCCTGAGGTGATAGCCTCCATGTGATCCGATGCCATATATATCTCCTCTGTATACCGGGTGGAATCTACTTGGGCAATGCACTTGCCCCTCGCATTATTTGTCTCGCAATCCCGCTGCTGAGTCAACATGGTGCTGATACCTGCTACACAATAGAACAGATAAAACTACACATACTTCACTAGACGGCCGTTATAGCGGCTTTGGTAATAGGGCAGCTTAAGTGTGGGAACATTTTCACTAAACTAAGTAAGGTGAAGATAAAAATATATAGGTGTTGGTTTGAGCCTCGCCAAGGGAGAAATGTATTACTGCCTTTTGGATTTACAATATATATATATATATATATATATATATATATATATATATATATATATATATATATATATATATATATATATATATAATTCTACTGTATGTGTGTATGTCACTGAACTCCTTCTAAACGGCTGGACCGATTTGAATGAATTTTTTTGTATGCGTTTGGGTGACGCCCTGGATGGTTTAGATACACAAATCAGCCTGGCAGATGGAGCAGGAGTGGGGGTTATAAGGGAGACCTAAAATTGAAAATAACAATATTTCGTTTCCTATTGGTTTTTCGGCAAATATGCGCAGGATAAAAGCTGTTTATTTTGTTACTTAGAGTAACTTTTGTCATATTAACTTTTGTGGTATAGCAAAGTATAAATGAGATATACACTAAAAAATTAAAGTGGGAGCCAACAATTTTATTGGCCACTAACGATTGAACCGAACTTAACCAATCCCTATATGTAAATTAGCATTAATTCTTCCATGGTTATAAGCTATATTAAATTATTTAGGTTCAAACGGGAGAGGGGGTTGTAAGGGAGGCCTGAATAAAAAATTCGTGATATTTCATTTTTCTATTTGTTTTTAGGCAAACGTGCACATAACAAAAGTTGTTATTTGTATTATTAAAAGTAGCTTTTGTTTTAAACATAATATTAATAAATTTAATATCCTAATCGCTTGAAATATCATGCAAGACAACGTCTGCCGGGGTCGGGTACGCTAGTATATATATATATATATATATATATTTGGCTGGGAGTAAAAGTGACCTTAACACTGGGCCTACGACAGACATACCATGTAACAGTGTGTTTTCTAATACAGAAATTTGCTTTTAAGAGTCCAATGTTACACTCAACTTTCCTTTCAACCAGTAAACTACCAACAATGCTTTTCGTGGTATGCAATTGAATCCAAGACCATACCGCCTGTTCTTAACAACACAGATCCGCACGACAGCAGAGTAAAGCGGGCTAGCATAACACATACTGAAGGCGTTCTCCACTATGGAAGATAATAATGTTTGGGTTCAAAAGGCAAATTAAGTTTTTAAATTATGCCACGTCCATAAGATATCCATTATTAAATTTTTCCGCGAAAAATGAAAATTAGAAAAAAGTATCATGATTAAAGTGTTATTTACAGCTACTAGGTGGAGGATGAGTTACCTACAATTTTTATTTTTTTTAACTTTTGTAACCAGATTGTGACTAAGCATTGTATAAAAAGTGTTCGTCACTTGATAAACTCCTAATTCAATGTCATTATGTTTACGAGGTAAGTTACAAAAAAAAATCTGTCAAAAAAATCATTATATAAATTTTCAATTCAATTTTCTTGTATTTTTAAAAAAATTAAAAGTGTAAGAGAAAAACTCTGTAAAGTTCCTGCAATTAAAAATACATAATCATATCAAGGGATATTTTATGCTATACTAATGCATGCAGTGGCTACCATAAGAGGTAATTTATTTACTTTTGTCAAATATGTTTGACAGATGCTTTGAATACTGGTTAATCATGAAGTGCTCGTTTCAAATGCATTCGAAGAATGAGCAGCATTTTCCATTATGCCAAAATTTACAGTTTCTTCAAAGCATTATGTAGATTGAATTATTGGTTGGTTTTTGGCATGAGGAAGTTAGGTTACCTCATGACGTAGTATTTTACACGTTTATATAGACGAGATGTCATTATAAATGTAGCCTAATATCAAAGGAGGTAATAAGTGCTTTAGACAGATTTTCTATTAGGAATACTTATTGTCAATTTTTGTTTTCTTAGTAATTATTATTCCTATTCCCTTGTTGTTTATTTCATATTGTTCTTTATTTTCTCTGTAAAATAATATCTCTGAAGAAGGAGTGTTAATCTGTTCCATGAGAAATAGAATCTTCTCCAGACTAAAGGCGGGAACCCTAACCACTCCTTGACATAATGTATTCGCATTTCTTAAAATGTTTCGTTATAACTTCGATTAACCAAATGAGATATGGAAAAATCAAAAACGATTAAAAAAAAAGACTCATTAAGAAATCTGAAATTTGTAACAAAGTTAAATTAAAATAAAATAAAATATTTCTTAACGCCAGCCAAAGATGCAACCAGCGTTCAACACAGCCTGCATACTGCAAGTCACCAATAAAGCTATTAGCAGATTTCCCTTAAAGGAAGCAAGCTGTTGAGGTTTGTCTCATGAGGCGATTTTCGAAACATTTCCTCAAATGTCCATCGATCCTACCAGTGAGATTATGAAAAACTCTGCCACGCAGGTGCAGCATTAACTAAGCAAATGTAATGTTCGATAAATGTTGTTATGCAAATTGTTTCACTATCTTGATTGATTGATCTATATTTGCATTTTTTAGTTTTCGGTATTCAGTAAACCCCCCACTTCTACTCATTTCATACTAACAATAGGCAATTATGTTATGAAGCACTTTATTTGAAGTGTATATACCAATTATTGTTCTCATTCAACTTTTATGTTTTGAGATACTTGCAAAACGGGCTTTATATTTTAAAAAAAGATTCTTAAAATTTCTGCATTAAAACTTGTCCAGGTAGGACATTCTAAAACGGAACAGCTTTATACTGTTCGAACTCTTTGTCGCATCCCGCTGCTAAAAAAAAAAGTCCGTCACGCAGGGGCTGCGTAAACTAAGCAGATTTCTCTCAGGAAGTTTTACAATTGAAAAACTGCATACTGGTAACACTTTACACCACAGTCAATATAAGTAACAAACTTACAGCTTCGTCTTCAAACAGAAAGCATTGGATCTTCTAAGTAGAAGTCACCTTAGACCACCAAGTCTATTACCCTCACACAGGACTTACCTGAAACAAACAAAAAAGAAATTAAGAAAATCCTTTAGTACTTGGCAAAGTCGTTTGCCAAGAAATACCTCTTAAGGATGTATAGCATTCTCGCAAACAAATGGTTGCTTCTGACAAATTACCATAAACACAATGTTTATTTTATTGTTGTGAATATTTCTTTATTTTATTTCGAATAACAAAGAATGAAAAACAAACGTTTTCGCTGCCAAATACATTGAGATGCTGAAGATACAGTTGGATAATCCAAGTGGCCGTTATTTATAATATATTAATGATTGTAATAGTTTTTCGCAGATTTCTCTTAGGGTAAATCTGTATATATTATATATATATATATATATATATATATATATATATATATTTGTATGATACCGCTCTAGTGGTCGCAATTTTTGTCATATCGTTACCAAACGTGATATATAATCGATTTATACAAAAAGAAAGATCATGTTCGTTAACCCGGGAGAACTCGCTGGGTGAGATTTTCTCTCACGATTGGCGTAGAATCGCTACGGCCGTTCTCTTAATTTAGGTAGAGGGGTCTCCGTTTGTCTAGCTGGAGTTTGGACGTTTGGTCACAGTTTGCCGTCATTCGCAGTCAGTAAGTACTGTCGTGAGCTTCACCCCTCCAGTTGTTCTTTGGAAAACGTATCCGGTGAGAGTTTTGCTCTACATGCAAGTTCTCCCGTTATATATTTAATTCAAACGCCAGCTGTTTACTTTTAGATTAATTTATCTGTAAAATGTAAAATCATATTTTGGGCAGTGGGAGAAATATCACCATGGATAATTATTTCACTTCCTCCGTTGGAACATTGAGGAAGAACAAACGAGAAATTCCGCCTTCATTTCTTGTGACCAAAAATAAACCTGTGCATACCAGCATGTTTAGTTTCACGAAATCTGAAACATTAGTCTCTTACAAAGCCAAAGCAAACAAAATAGTCAAAACTTTTCATAACGACGATATTATTGATAACACTACAGGAGTTGCAGCGAAACCCGAAATAATAACTTTCTACAATCTCACCAAAAGGAGGAGTCGACGATGTAGATGAAATGAAAGCTATTTACTCTGTTTCAAGGGTTAGCTGTAGATGGCCGCTAACTTTGTTTTTTTTCATTTCTAAACATTGGAAGGATCAATGTCTTTATAATTTATAAGGCTAATACGGAAGATCTCGTTGAAAGAAGACTGTTTTTGAAGACCTTAGCCCTAAGTCTAATGAAAGAGCATTTGGTAAGACGTTGATAAACACAAAAATTTTTAAACTTAGTTATGTTATCAAAAACTGATTGGTTAACTTGAGTTCCTATTTTTTGTTCATTTGAACATTTTACTTATTGTACCTAACAATACACTCCTATTTTATTTTATTGTCTCAAAAATTTAAACTGTATTTTTATGTTAAATTCTTCTTTCAGTTCCACATTGTAATAATTTAATTCAATATATAACTTTTTTTTACGCTATTTTGTGTTTACTTATTTGTTTACCTAATAAACATATTATAATAACGATATTTAGTGTCTAGAAATTGGTATACGCTTGCTTAAAGCAAAAACATTCAGGGTGAGAGAAAATCTCACGCGCGAGTTCTCGCGTTTCACAATTCCTAGCAAGTTCTCCCGGGTTAATTGCTGAAATCGGACTAAGAGGAGGGGGGGGGGGTTTAGAGAAGGAGAATTTCGAAATTTCTTAATATCACCGTTATTATGCGTCGGATCGAAAACTTGTATAGAATCAATCTTACTGGAAATGTAATGTTCTGTAAATGTTAATATGTACATTTTTTCACTATCTTGGTCATGTACTGAGATATTTGCATTTTTTAGTTTTCGGTCTTTAGTAAAGCTCCTAGACATCTCATATTTTCAATATTATATTATGTTATGAAGCACTTTATTTGAAGCTTAAATACCTAATATTGTTCTCATTGAACTTCTAAGTTTTGAGATAAATGCAAATACGTGACCGACTTTTATAGTTTTGAATAGTCTAAATTCAAGAAAATAAAATACCTGTAATTGCGATTAGCAGACTTCCTTGTTTAAATTTGGCTATTGATCTTGCACTCCTTTCCGGAAAATTCCAATTTAAATTTATAAATTTCATTTATATATGTTTATAATAGCGGAACTCACAATCAAATTGAAAACTCCAACACTTCCAATATTATAACACATAACTTTTCTGAGGTATTTCCGCGAGAAAAGAAAGTAATGACCCTCTCTACCATAGAAAGCAGCTCCATTTCTGTCCGGCTATCTTAGAGATAAATCTTGTTTCCAAAATTCCTAAAAAATCCAGAGGCGCCCTGGAACACCATAGGGAGCATAGCCTGGTGTCTAGGACGATTTAGAGATAGTACACATTTTATTTTAAGCAAATTTCCCTCAAGGGAAATCTTCAATTGAATTTGTACTCATGACGCAATTTTCGAAACATTTCTTAAAATTCCAAACATTCTATCGATGCTGCCTAGGGGAGGATGAAAATGAGACCCATTCAAAATTATATATATATATATATATATATATATATATATATATATATATATATATATATATATATAAAAGCAGATTTCCCACCTGAAGTTATACAATAGAGAAATCTCTATACGACTGCCGAACAGTTACGGAAACGGCAGAACTAGGTTTTGGCGGGAGACTCTCGTCCATTATCCGCCCGCATTTAATAAAAATGCAAAACCTTGAATAACCAAGATAGAGAATAAATGTATAAAACAATATTTATAGTAAATTTAATTTCCAATACGATTGATTCTATACAATTTTTCGATCCGACATATAGTAACGGAGATATTTTGAATTTTCGAAAATCCTCCTTCTAAACCCCCTGCAACTGGTCCGATTCGAGCCATTAAAAAACTTGATCTGTCTTTTTACATAAAACGTTTAAATTTCGAGTTTGGTTACGATCAAACAAAAATTGCGACCGCTAGAGCGTTAATAGACATATATATATAGCAGTATCGAGCTAGCTTTTGACCAGTGCAGACGTGAGCATCGATAGTGGGATTAGTGAGAACATCAATCTAACCATACCCCAAGGGGCTCTTACCCCGACTTGCTTTCTCGCATAAAAACTAGTTTCCAGCAGGGAATATGGATTTTACAGCGTCTACATCATCCTCAAACACCGAATGGTAAACATACCATCGCAATAAAAGGAAAAGACCTTCTACATCACCACCGGAAAACACGTTCAAGGTACCCCTTCAGAATTTTTCAAGCTCTATCGGACGAATCTGACGATGATGAATCCACAACAGGAACCAAACAAGAGGAAAAAACCAGAATGCCACCCATCGTGTTATACAGCCAATTCGCTTCATATAAATCTTCCATTGACCGCATTAAACAAATTTTAAAAGATAATTTTACGTTTAAGTTTAAAGGAAATAGAATAATTCTGTACACAGAAACTAAAGAAGACTATGAAAACCTTAAAAGTGAAATCGCTAAAAACGGAGGAGAGTACCATACATACACGCCAAAGGACGAAAAGCAACCAGTCCTGGTATTAAAAGGATTACCCCCGGGGATCCCGGTGGAAGAAATTAAAAATGACCTCCTCTACCAAAAAATCGAAGTGAACGAAGTGACACAATTCACAAAAAAAGATGGACAACAGATACTCAAACTACCCATCTTCACGGTCAAACTCAAAAATATTGATCAAATTAAATCAATCAAAAATGTAAAAACAGTGCTAAACTGTATAATAAGATGGGAGAGATTAAAAATAAAAAACACTGTGACCCAGTGTTTTAATTGCTTATCTTACTTCCACATAGCTAAAAATTGCCACCGGAAGCCGAAATGCATGAAATGTGCCCAAGAACATTTAACCAAAGACTGCACTAAACCAGAAACTACCCCTCCGCTGTGCGCCAATTGTGGAAAACACCATCTGGCAAACGACCAAAGTTGTGAAATCAGGATAAAACAAGAGCAGATAAGAACCAGAAAATTGAACGCTTGGAGATCACAGGAAACAGAGCCAAGGAGTCAAAATGTGGACTACAATGAACACAACTTCCCCCCACTCCCCAAGACCAACACACAACCCAACAACATAAACAAACAAGGTACGGAACCAACAAGCTTCATAACCGAAATTAAAAACCTTATTAGCATGCTAGACATCCAAAAGCTAATAACAACATTTTCAAAAACAATAGATAAATTAAAATCAGCCCAGGGACCAATAAATAAAATTACGTGTATAATTGAAGGAGTAATGGAATATTTTGATTAGAAACATGGCCCATAAGCAAACAATTAAATCTAGCCCTATTAATTCTATTTTCTGGAACGCTTGTTCTATTAGAAACAAAATACTTGAATTTAAATATTTTCTAAAAAATAATAACGTACACCTAGCAGGCCTTTGCGAAACTAAAATCGATGCAAACATAAATTTGTCGATCCCAAACTTCAAAATCTATAGGAAGGACAGAAACTCCGATGGTGGAGGAGTAGCGATAATAATTAAAAACAATATAAAACACACTCCCATAAAATTACCAAATTTATCTAACATTGAAGCAATAGGAATCAAAATAGAAACAAACTCTCAACATTACACTTTAATTGCTACATATTTGCCACCAGATAAGGAACTATTAATTGCTGATCTTGATAAATTATTAAAGAGTTATAATAATGGGCGATCTCAATTCAAAAAATATTGCATGGAACTGTAGAAAAAATAATAAGAATGGAAAAATCCTTTTAAATTATATTTTAAATAAAAATATAGATATAAAATCTCCAGATACACCGACCTACTATTCATCCGATACAAGAAAGATTCCTGACATATTAGACATTCTACTCACAAAAAACACAAAAACAACTTCCAAAGTCCTATCTATACCAAATCTGTCATCCGACCACAATGCAATAATCTTCAGATTAAATTTTGACGCTGCAAAAATACCAAAAGAAACTGAACACCAAACAATAAACTGGCCCAAATTTCGTACATTCTTCTCCCAAAATATCACTATCAATACAGAAATTAATTCTCCGGATTCTTTAGAAAAGTATATTGAGTCCCTAACCAAAGCAATAACTCAATCAGCTGAAAGATCAATCGACACACAAAAAAAGAAAAGCAAAAGTACTCATACGAATCCCGTCATTGACATGATCTTTAAATTTCGGAATAAATTCAGAAGATTGTTTCAAAAAACAGGTAACAAAGTATATAATACAATAGAAAAAGCTTTCTCTAAGGCAATTGGCAATTATCTGTGGAAAAATAAAAACCAAAACTTCAATTACCACTTAGCTAAAATAAATTGCAGAACTAAATTGTGGGACCTTCATAAAATTTTTAAAAATAAAGAAAAAAGATATCTCCCCCCTATCACCTACCTTAATAAAACTGAAATTACCCCAGAAGGTAAAGCTAATCTTATAGCTAATTATTTTGAGTCCGTACACAAGCAAAATGTAAATCTTAATAGTAAATATATGACGAACAAAATTATGAAAAGCTCAAAAAAAATCGTAAATAATATCTTATCTACCAATAGCCCTAAAGAGGTTTTAACAACCTACTCAGAAATATACAAAATAATTAAAAAATCCAAACCCCGCAAATCACCAGGAGAAGACAATATTAAAAATACCCATCTAAAGAATTTGACACGAAGAATTAAATCCCTCAAAAAATAGCGAACTCTTTCAACCTTGGCTATTCCTAAAAACTGGAAAACGCAGTGATAAACAATATGCAAACCAGGAAAGAATCCCATGAGCTCAGAGCTTCAGCCATCAGTTTCTAAGACATTTGAAAAACATAGAAAAAATAATATTAGCCGGGATAACAAAACCTTACACGAACAACATATACAAAACGAACAGTTTGGTTCAGAGTCAAACAGCACAACTAAACAATTAGCAAGACAATAGACGCCATACCAAAGGCTATAATAAAAAACACTACAGGACTCTTGGTGCTAACATTGAAAAGCGTTTGATACAGTCTGCACGAAGGCTTATATACAATTAAATGAATAAAGTCCCCTTATTGATAAACTTATTAACTCATATATCACAATAGAACATTTTGTGCAAAATAAATAACTCCTATTCATCGACAAAAAAATGGAGGCTGGCCTATCAAGGGCTGCACTTAGTGCAGTTTTATATTTATATCAACGACATTCCTAAAATATAAATATACTTTATCCCTATTTGCAGAGAACGATATCAACTTCATACAGAATAGATACAATAATAATCACCATATAGCTTTAAAATTATCCAAATTTTTACTAAGTGGAGAATCAAAGTCATAAAGCAAAACAAAGCTATTATTTTACAAAAAGAAACCGAATTACAGAGCAATCAACTTTGACAATATCCATATCATGGTCGAAATATATTATAGTAGTAGAGACAAAGGACTAACATTCACAGAACACATAAATAAAACGTGTGATAAAGCTAATAAAGTTATTTGCCAGATTTACCCATACTTTAATCGTAAATCGCAACTGAGCCCTGTGAATAAACTAATGTTATACAAAGCCTGCATCAGATCAGTATTAACATATGCTTCCCTATCATACAAGAATAAGATTTAAAAAACTACAAATATTTCAAAACAAATGCCTGAGAATTGTGTATAATCTTCCCTATCATACAAGAATAAGAAAATTACATCATATTTCAAACTTACCAATGGTAAAGACATATATCCGTAATCTAACCACTAAATTTTTCAAATCTTGCAAACACAAAAACAACCCACTCATCAATGAAATAGGTAATTATAACAAAGAAAGCACTTCTAGGTACGTACATAAACGAACGAAGCACATCTTAAAAATAATATTATTAAAGTAATTAAGATTTTAAAAATTTAAATTTTATTCACTTAGTTTCAATATGACTGCCTACTATTAGTCAATTGCATTTCAACAATCTGCTTCTTAAATAGAATTTTTATATTATGTTTCCTTTTGTAATTGCAGTGGTCACAAGGAACACTATGAATTATCTTGTAAAAAATTCTTGTTATTCAATAAAGGATTATTATAAAAAAAAAAAAAAAAAAAAAAAAAAAATATATATATATATATATATATATATATATATATATATATAATTTTGAACGGACCTCATTTTCGACATCTCCTGGGTAGGATCGATGGACATTTGAGGAAATTTTTCGAAACACGCGTCATGAGTACGACCTCAATAGCTGATTTCCCTTAAGGGAAATCTGATAAAAATTAGTGAGAAATGAGTAACGAAGTATTTCCACCGTCAACGAGACTGCATGTACGTCACAAAGTCTTCGAAATCCACACAACGTCAGAACTCTGTGCGTGTGTGTGTGTGTGTGTGTGTGTGTTAATCTTTATGCGTGAGTACAAAAATCTATATTTAAACGTTACATGTAAAAATAAAGACCAAGTTCTTTCTTAACTGAAATCAAACATGTGATATATGAATAATATGCAGGTAGGCGAAACATATGATATAACAATAACGTTCAGGTAGACGAAACATATGATATATGAGTAATATGCAGGTAGGCGAAACATATGATATATGAGTAATATGCAGGTAGGCGAAACATATGATATATGAGTAATATGCAGGTAGGCGAAACATATGATATATGAGTAATATGCAGGTAGGCGAAACATATAATATATGAGTAATATGCAGGTAGGCGAAACATATATATATGAGTAATATGCAGGTTGGCGAAACATATGATATATGAGTAATTTGCAGGTAGGCGAAACATATGATATATGAGTAATATGCAGGTAGGCGAAACATATGATATATGAGTAATATGCAGGTAGGCGAAACATATTGCTACTTTATGAACTAATATGCAGGTAGGCGAAACATATGATATATAGGTAATGAACACTAATATAGCAGGTAAATGACTAACATATGATAGATATATGGATAATATGCAGGGTAGGAGCGAAAAAACATATGATATATGAAAATAAATAATGCGCAGAGGCTAAGAGCGAAACAATATTATGATATGGAAGTAATAAGCAGGTAGCGAAAACATATATATATAATATATATTATGAGGAAATATGCAGGTTGGCGAAACATATGATATATGAATAAATAACGTTAATATTTTGAATATAGTTATATAGTTCTCGTTGAGACCTTTTAGAAATCAAATACATCATACCCCGTAAATTTCGTTCAGATTATAAGAACACAACTGATTTGAATAATCATCAGTTGTTGATCAAAAATTCAACAACAGCAGTGTATTAATTTACATTGGTAATTTTCAGGTGCGTGTACGCGACTTTATACCAGTTATCAGTTAATTTATAACCAATTATGATCATTTTTCTTTGACGATGGTTGTAATACATTTTAGAAAATATGCATATACTCCACTACACTCCACTGGCATTACAGACGTTGGAAGTCTTTAGCCGATCCAAAATCGAGACTCAAGGGGTTCACGATCACAGTCTCGCTCCTCTATTAAACCAAAATGAGTTGTCCCCAAAAGACTGACGGTGCGCCCCGAAGATTCCAATGGGTAGCCAGCCTCTGGACGTGATGTAAGAGTCACAATCGTTAGTGGTCCCAAGAGCTATCAGACGTATATACTCGCTGGACTCCCGCTAATTCGCAAGCACCTCAACACTAGCGCGCTCTGGTCCACCATCGGGACTAAATCTCTCCCCTGACTAAATATCAACTCTGCATTTTATGTACCTTACTGAGGATAGTGGTAGATTTAACCATGCCTAAGCCTATATATATATATATATATATATATATATATATATATATATAATATATATATATATATATATATATATATATATATATATATATATATTTGTATGAGAGAAATCATTATTTATTATTCTATTATTAGTAAATAACGTTTTTAATTTTAGTATTACTTTAACCTATTTGTCATTTAGAACTCTGATAGATGATCACTACCCTTCCCTAAGTGTGTGTTTCAATGGAAACCCTTGAGATGACATTATGATGTCTTCTTGAATGAGATTTTCTGAGTTAGAAGAAGATTAGATTTCTGATATCTGGAAGCAGATGTGAGACCGGGATTTGAGCCAGTAATAACCGTCGCCGTGAACGACGCTTAAATAGAAATGATCACTGCCAGATATAATAATAAATGTCGTCTGGAGTTTGGACTCATTATACTTCAGCAAAGCATCATCATCATCAACATCATTATCATTATTATCGTTTTACTGATGTAATTAGGTCGCCTGGTTGTTGCAGTACAAATATATATTAAATAAAAAAGTCCGTCACGCAGGGGCTGCGTAAACTAAGCAGATTTCCCACGTGAAGTTATACAATAGAGAAATCTCCATACGATAGCCAAACAGTTACGGCAAAGGGCCGAACTAGCTTTTGGCGGGAAACTCAGTCGTCCTTTATCGGCCCAAATTTAATAAAAATGCAAATATCTCGGATAATATTCAAGATAGTGAATAAATGTCTAGAACAATATTAATTACAATAAGATTGATTCTATACAATATTTTGATCCGAAGTATGTATGGTAACGGAGATATTTCCAAAATTCTCCCCTCTAAACCCCCTTCCCACTGGTCCTATTTCAGCCATTAACGAACTTGATCTGTCTTTTTGCATAAAACGTTTAAATATTGAGTTTGGTAACCGCTAGAGCGTTAACAGACAAATATATATATATATATATATATATATAATTTGGAACGGACCTCATTTTCGTCATCTCCTGGGTAGGATCGAAGGACATTCGAAGAAAATATTCGAATATCGCGTCATGAGTACGACCTCAATAGCTGATTTCTCTTAAGGGAAAGCTGCTAAAATCAGCCACGCAGAAGCTATTACGTTATTCTGAGTCGGATGGTAAATTGTTAAACACCCGATCTCGTTGTAAAAATAATCTTCTGCAATTGTTGTTATATACGTTTTTTAGGCTAATTCGTTGTTTGGAAGCGTTATTTATTGTTGAAGTGTGTACGGATAACGGACGAGATGAGATCTACTATTGTCGGTTCTGTTCGTGCAATTCCGCTGAAAGTTAGTTCGGCCGTTTCCGTAACTGTTCGACTCTCGTGTGATTGGTTTAGAGACTGGTGTAAGCTTCTACTTTGTGAGATATATGCAAATACGTTCCGTTGATCCCCTCCTCCTTCTTTTGTTCTTTGTCTACTAAAATTTGAGTGATTGAGATAAAAATTATTCTGATTAATTAGTTATTAAATTACAGTACTAGATATTGCAAATAGTTTTCAATAAAATTAATGTGCAATATTCAGATATATTTCAATAATTGTTTTTCTTTCCGGTGAAGAATATGTCTCTATCTGTTCGGCTCTAAGTAGTTAGCAGCCCTATTTGTTTACATTTCAGGCGCTTTCCGTTGGGAGCATATTAAAATTAACCGAATGATTTCTCATTATCATTTGTATTTATGCACTTAATATTGACGGAGGCGTTAAGTGTTATCAGTTTGCCGATTTCTCTATTGTAAAAATTCACTTGGGAAATCTGCTTATTTCACGGAGCCCCTGCGTGGCGGGCTTATTTTTTATATTACTTAACCTGTCGATAACATGTCCCAATAAGCTATGGTAGGGATTTAAGAAATAACATTACATCATAGAAGTAAAGTAAGAGTGATAGATAGAAAAATGTCCACCTAAAACGAGCCAAAGGCTGACTCCAAACGAACATGATTTTTACTGAAGTACAGTTAACAACTATATCAACTGTTGCATATGCTCATGAAGAGGGTGGTAACTGCTCAAGTACTAGACTCTGTTAAACAATCACATTAATAATATCATCAAAGTATGATTAACTATCAGCTAAATGTGTCTTCATCTATTATTTAATATGGACACAATGATTTCGGATCCTTAGGATATATAGCTAAGGCGTCTGTAGAGTGGATGGAATACTGTACGTCGAAGATTCTGTAGGTTTCTTTCCGCGATTAATTAGAACTCAAGAATGCATTCTGTTAAAGGCCAGAAGCAAGATTCTCAATTAACGATACACTTATGAACTCAAATTTTATCATAGGTGGTGGGGACTCGGAAAATATTGGTTTACTGATGAAACCTATGGATACTCAATACTTATAGGTTTTGCAATGTGCTCCAGTACCAATGCACTTAAGAATTACATTCAGACTATAACATGGGATCCACAATGTGTTGGTTTATTGATAAAAGTATGAGCTTCCTAGTTGAGGGTTTCACGGGATCTGCAGCGTGATGTTTTACCCATTCATGTAAGTAGGCCCAACAAATGTTTCATGGGATCTGGAATATGTTCCAAACAAAAATTACGACCACTAGAGCGTTATATATATAATTTTGAACGGAGCTCAGTTTCGTCATTCGGGTAGGACTGATGGACACTTGAATACTTTTTTCGAAAATCGCGTCATGAGTAGGACCTCAATTAATGATTTCCCTTAAGGGAAATCTGCTAATGGGTAAAGGTAAATGGAAATATGAATATACATATTGATTTATCTCATGCCAGTAGAACTTACGTACACCTTAGTAAATAATCTTTAGAACAGAATCCTCACCAAGTGTGTAGAGTATACAACATTTTTCCCCCGCTTTTTTAATCCTCTCACAGATTTACGAGATAAGAACAAAAGATGTACCTTGAGGTTTATAAATATGACCAGAGTGTTTGTTAGTACAACGAACTTGAGTATCAAAGGCAAGGAAAACGGCAGCTCTCGATCAATCATATTAATGGTAGGACAGAAAGAGCTTCTAGGACAACAATGAAATTTACGGCTACGCAAATATTTACATTATTCAATACGAAGTAATGGACTCCGGAGGGGAGAGGGGAGGAATTCTGGCGGGCTTCCACCGGCCGCTTTATGGCGGGAAGTTCAAGGTCCGCGGGCTATTTCTGGCGGCAAGGAACAGCTGTGTCTCGCCCCAAATATTTCGATAGGCCTATTAGAAATAAATAAAGGATACAGCGCTAATGGACGCGTGGATCCTACCGCCCACTCTCGTTCCAGAAGTGGATCTCCTTCTTGGAAAATGGGAAGCTTTGTCTCAGCAGCTCGTGAAACGCCAACGCCTGCCACTGGGATTTGGTGAGAGGTTTCTGAACCGACGTGGTGGCATTATAGACCAAAGGCAACTCAATTGCCGTACTATGCTGATTAAGCTCAGGGAGTACGTATAAGTACATATTTACAATAGGTATACCACTATTCAACAATTAACTAAGTTAAGTCTGCCGTTATGTTCCTTCTCCACCATAATGTATTCAGGGGTATTCTGTCCACTCTCCCCACACTAGCCAACTCCAGCAAAGGAAGACCTACAAATTTTTCCCAGATGTTAGGATAAGAACTAAGCTGACATGGTACGTCCCAGATTACTTCACCAGCCAACATATCAGTGGCCACGGGGACTTCAATAACAAACTACATTTCTTCAAACGAAAGGAATCCCCATTGTGCTCCTGAGGCGAGATGGATACGGCTGACCACGTGATCCACCCCAAGCGTATTCGGCTAATGAGTGCTTTCTCATTTGTTAACTGGCCTCCTGAGAGCTACCATATGTTGGTAAACGACGCTGATAGATTTTCAACCTTCAGGACCTTCGCCCAAGAGGTATTGAAAGAAAAGTAAAATTGAATTTATTTGTAAATTATATGTATAGTTTTATGTGAGTTTAGATCAGTATTTAGGCTTTAGGTATGCAGGCTATTTAGGCTCTTTCTGCCATTTCTTTGAACAGAGGCAAAGGAGTCGCAGTTGCGGGTTCCTCTAGGACTTTTAGGACTTAAACTAAATCTCCCAAATGTTGCACTTTAATGCTTAGCCGTGCTCGGTGAGTTAGGCTAAGTTACCTGGCCCAATTTATCTATTCAAAATTTTATATCTCTTATTAAATGGAGACCGCTGGTCTGGGGAAACCCAAAGGTACAGCGGGGTAGAGGTGGGAAAAAGGAAAAAAAAAAAAATGTCCCCACACTAGAAATTAAAATAAACGAAGAGCATCAACATGAAGCAGCTAATAATGTAAACGTCTTTCACGCAGTTGCTGCGTAAACTAAGCAGATTTCCCTTGCACTAGAACTACACACTGCTAAACTCATCTCACCGTATATTCTTGTATTCTAAAGAAACATCCAATGAATAGAAGATAAGGGGGGAGGGGGTTACAGAACGCTGAAAACAAGAAATGTCGAATAACTTGCATAATATTTGAGTTACGAAAAGTTGTATTAATTAACAATTTTAAAGGATCAATAGTGTAACTAGATTTCTTCTATATCAATTTTTAAATCGACTCATAATGTCGGAGATATGTTGAGTTGTCAAATTCAATTCCCTCTAAACCCCTCTCTCTTTACCTGGTCCTACTTCAGCCATTTACGAATATGATCTCAAGTTTTTAGTGAACGTTGAAATATCGAGCATGGTATAGATGAAATAAATGAATAATTGGTGACCTCATTACTCAACATATATAGTAATAAACATATTAGTAAAGATGTAAGGTCAATTAGTTTGGTACTTAAGCTTGAAATAAGATGTTTCATGACCAATATGTCAATATGCCAATATGCTCATCGTTGGAGTTACTTCAGTTATTACTAAAATGTCCGTCACGCAGGGGCTGCGTAAACTAAGCAGATTTCCCACGTGAAGTTTTACAATAGAGAAATCTGCCTAATAACAACTGTAGTAGTAAGAAACCTCTAAACCTAAAACATTATTTAGGGCGTAATAACCCAGTAGTTTCTCGCCCCAAAAAACAGTTAACCTAACCTCTCTAAACCTATTCACGAGGGACGAATAGTTGTGGAAACGGGCGCCAGAGCTCTCGGCGGAAACTCCGAACATAACCACTCCTCGCGACCACACGTAGAATACAAATGCAAATATCTCGGTTAATATTCAAATACAGAATATAGAATAAGATTTATTCTATACAATTTTTCGATCCGACGCATAATAACGGAGATATTTTGATTTTTCGAAAATCCTCCCCCTCTAAACCCCCCCTTCCACTGATCTGACTTCAGCCATTAACGAACTTGATCTTTCTTTTTACATAAAACGATTAAATTCCGAGTTTGGTAACGATCAAACAAAAATTGCGACCGCTAGAGCGGTAACAGACAAATATATATATATATATATATATATATATATATATATATATATATACATACAGTTTTGAACGGACCTCATTTTCGTCATCTCCGGGGTAGGATCGATGGACATTTGAAGAAATTTTTCGAAACTCGCGTCATGAGTACGACCTCAATAGCTGATTTCCCTGAAGGGAAATCTGCTAAAAACGTGGGTGTTTAATCATGGCTTAAAATTAAAAATCACGGTCAACATTCAAGATTATAAAACGTTAAATGTGCAGTAAGATTGGTTATATACAATTTTTTCTATATGACCACATGATTTCAGCCGTTAACAAATTTCATCTTTAATTTTACATAAAACATTTAAATATAGAGTTTAGACATTTCCTAAGTAGGATTGAGGGGAAACAACAACCTGTTTACATAATTTTCAAAATAAGTTACGTTCTTATTAAAAGAAATATTTTGCTTAGTTAACGTGGCTACTGCGTTACTGGCATATATGCAGACTAAAACTATAATCTACCCTCCCGTCTTGCCGAAATTACACGTTGAAAGTGAGAATTTAGGCATGGATGGGAAAAGAAGGAGTGGAATTAAAAAAAATTCAGTATATCTCCAATATTATGAGTCTGATATAAAAATATAACAGCTAATGGACAGGTAACGAATTATTAACCAATATATTGCCTTTTAACAGATTTCCCGTCGTACTGATGACGCGATTTTCGAAACATTTCTTCAAATGTCCATAGATCCAACCCAGGAGATGATGAAAATGAGGTCCGTTCAAAATTATATATATATTTGTCTCTAGCGGTCGCAATTTTTGTTTGATCGTTACCAAACTTGAAATTTAATCGTTTTATGTAACAAGAAAGATCAAGTTAGTTAATGACTGCAATCAGAACAGTGGGTGGGGGGGAAGGGTTTAGAAGGGGGATTTTCCAAAATTCGAAATATCTCCGTTACCATACGTCGTATCAAAAAGTCCGTCACGCAGGGGCTGCGTAAACTAAGCAGATTTCCTATTTGAAGTTTAGCAATAGAGAAATCTGCATACTGGTAACACAACACCACCATAAGTAAAATGAGAAATCTTTCAGTTAATTTTAATAATCTCCCAAATGAAACGGCTTCTGAATTGTAAGAATAATTTATATTTTAATAACTCAAATTTTAGTAGTCCAAGATCTAATGAAGGGGAGGGGGCGAAAGAACAGACCGTATTTGCATAAATCTGACAAAGTAACGAAGGTTAGGTAAGGTTAGAAAGGACAGGTTAGGTTAGAAGCTTCCGTCAGAGCCGAGGATGGCCGAACTAACAACTAACACCCGACCACAGACTTCATACAAATGCAAATATCTCGGTTAATATTCAAGATAAAGAATAAATGTGTGGAATAATAATTATAGTAAATTTAATTTGCAATAAGATTGGTTTGATACAATGTTTCGATCCGATTCATAATAACGGAGATATTTCGAATTTTCGAACCCCCCCCCCCCCTCCCTCAGATATGATTTCAGCCATTAACGAACTTGATCTGTTTTTTTACAAAAAATGGTTAAATATCGAGTTTCGTAGCGATCACAAAAAATTGCGACCACTAGAGCGTTAACAGACAAATATATATATATATATATATATATATCTATATATATATATATATATATGTTGTTGTTGTTGTATAGGGTTTAAGGGCGAAAAACTACACAGGTTATCATCGCCCTGTAATTTATTTTTAATTCACATTTTGGTATTCCTCATCCATATCGCTCCTATTTTAAACAAATTTAACGATGGATACGAGCACCAATTGCCACTTTAAATTTCTTTGTATTAAACTCGTAGTTTTTTACAAAAATTAACAATTTATCGAGTGTTCTTTCGGGTCATCTCCAAGGGCCACTTCTATTACTATTGGAAAATATTGTATTTGTTTCTAATATCTGTATTAACTTATTGCATTGCATGAATATGTGATATATAGGTCAGTTCTGTGTTACATTTCTCTCAAATCGGGGGGTTGGACCTTTTGTCGTAAGATAGCCATGCGTAAGTCGTGTGTGCCCAATTCGGTGGCTTTCCTAATACAACCTCATCTCTTCTGTTTGTCTCTATAAGTTCGAATATTTTCCATTGGGACGGATGGTTGGTTTTAATAGGCTTTTTAATTTTATTGTTCTGGGTTTCATTACAATATGTGTTGCCTGTTTTTATTAATTTCTTCTTTGAGTGGTTGGTAGAGTTCTGCAGATGTAATTGTTGTTTGGGTGATGGTGAAGTCGAGTTGATGGGCTTCTCTGGCTGCTAAATCTGCTTTTTCGTTCTCCTTCTATTCCCACGTGGCTTGGAAATCCACATGAAGTAAGACGGCCCTTTTTAGTTCTCGGAGCAGTTTGTTATTTGATTTTGTATTTTTTTTACTATTGGGTTGTTTGTGAATACATCTTTTGATACTCAATTAGGGCACTCAATACGAGTCAGTGCAAATCAGGATTTTTTTCTTGCGTTGAGTGATTGCATATGCAGTGTTATAGAGCGAATTTATATATTGCGAACAGTTCGGCGGTAAAGATAGATGCTGGTTAATTTTGTTGAGATTGAAGTTTTGACAGTGCATTTTCTTCGTAGTAGGCGCAGGTGGAAGACTTACGGTAATTTTCGAAACCTATTTCAGTGTAATATTAATCTTTGGGTGTTTGATTTTTTTAATTTTTCTATTTTATTAATGATAGCTGCCTTTTTTTTTTCACTATAGTTGATTCTTTGTGACTCGATTTTGTTTTAGGAGTTTGGTGATCCTGGTTTTCTATTGATATCTTTCTTGATATTGTCCAAGGTGGTGTTTGGGTCGAATTCATCATGACTGTTTGAGTTTTGTTTATTTGTTTGTCTGTTATGTTTATATGCCTAATTCCAATAGGTTTGTGGTTGTTGTGGGGTTTTTGTCGTATAGCCGTGAGTAGAGAGTGGTTTGGAATTATACTCTGAATTGTAGTGGTTGACCTCTCTGTTGTCACTAGTTTGGATAAGTAATTTAAGCCTGCTAGCTTTTTCCTTATGAATGTTAATGGTTGGGATTCCGGTATCAGCACACAGAGCTTATTGCTGGGCTAGAGCGGAAGGCTCCTATGGATAAACGTAGCCCAGCATTATGTATTACTATCTAGTTTGCATTTATTTATATGTAAGTTTTGCTCGAGCCTGTATAACAAAACTGCCATTGTCCATTTTTGACAATACCAGAGCTTTTGTTTTATTGTTAGTCATGGTATTCGTATATGCTCCCCATGATGTGTTAGCAAGTACTTTAAGAATTTTAGCCTTTCTCAGTAGTCGCGGTTTTTTGAGTTTGTCTATATGTTACATTCGATGTCAGTTTGCTGTCGAGAGACTTAACTTAGAATTTAGCATATGTTGATCATATTCTATTAGGGTGTTCTTTAGATAGAGATGTGGTAATTCATTTTAAATTTGTCTGCGCCTTGAGGAGATTATTGCACTTTCTTTTTCTCGGGCGGAAATCAAAAACACCTGTTTTTTTCGACCATATCTATTCAATCTAAGAGTCATTGCCTTGTTATGTTGTATTTTGATATATGCCAAGCTTTGCGATCGGCAAATAATGGCAATGGCTTCAACGAACAGGAAAGCCTTTTACATTGTTTGTAAGAACATTTCGTTATTTCGTTCACTGCAATCGAAAAAAGATTTGTACTCAAAATACTTCCCTGTGGGACACCTGATTTCTTTGTTCTTTCTTGCGACATTTGTATTTCCAACTGCACACTTGGAAATACCTTTCCTTTAGGACATTCCTGGATGAGTATGGGCATGTTGCCTCATATAACCCCATTGATGTAGTTGGATTTTAAGATATAAAAGCGCCATGCTGTGTTCAAATGCTTTATGAATATCAAAAAATATTCAATTTGAGTGCTGTTTGTTAGCAAATGCATTTAGAAATTTCGTCTTCTAATCTGGCCAGGTGATCTATTGTAGACCGCTTTTTTCCGGAACCCTCACTGCCAGTTATTTAGTTAGACTTAAATGCTCTAGTGTCCACGTGAGGCGGTCTGTTTCATCATGCGTTCATGAATCTTGCATAAACAATTTGTGAGGAGATTACTGGCCGATAGTTAGTAGCAGCCTGGCTAGATTTTCCTGACCTTGGGGATGGGTACGATTATAGAGATTTTCTCCAAGGCCTGAAAGGCAAAGTTCCATTTCTCCAAATTGTGTTGTTACAAGCATAGGAGGTTTGTCAGCAATCTTGTCAGACTAAGTCTTTAATTCATATCATACGTTATTTCATCTGGTCCTGGAGATTTTCCTTTTGTGCAGTTCAGTGCAGATCTGAGTTCAATCAATGTGATTGGTCGATTGTAGTCTTGCAGTTTCATTGCTTTCGTCAGATGAATGTATAGAGTTTCCTTTTCTTTCTCTTCTTTGTATCGTAAGAATTCTTGATCAAACTGGAAGGTCTGCTAGGCTGAAGACCTTTGCAAACTCTCCACTGCAAATCTTAAGATTTTTCTAAGCTGTGTTTTTGTTTGAATGGTTGATAAAGATGGGGTTGGATTTTGTTTTTTTCCCAATTATTGCTCGGATTTTTCTCCAAACTTCAACTGCTGGTGTGTTTTGGGTTATATTTGGAGACATAGTTTTTCCTTGGACTACTTTTTTTGCTTTTATTAATAACCCATAACTGACCAGAACGCTTTTTTTCTCTTTTGTAGTTTCAATTTAAGTTTTGCTTGAGGTCATGTTCTTCGTGTAAAACTGTCGGTAAGCTTTTCGTCGGTTTCGCAATTATTGACTTTTGTTTACTACTTCGTCGTTGTTGTAAATCCAAGGGGTAGGGTCGAATGTTTGGGATTTTGACTTGATTTGGGTATGGCTTGGCAGGCAGGATCGCGATGTAAATGGATTTGGTGACGATACTTCACAAGCTTCTTCTGGAATTTATCTGGTAAAGGTCACCCCCCCCAAAACCTATTTCGGCCATTTGCTGGAAGAATTCCCAATGTTTGCATTTGATGGAATTTTCCACTTTCTTTCGTCTATTTCTTTATCCCAGGGACTTTTGTTTCCGAAAGAAAGTAAATTAATAATGGGAAGTGATCACTTGAATATTGATCTGGTAATACTTGCCAGGCTAGTTTGCTTGCATGAAAGTAGTAGCTGCATGTGGAGACATCTATTGCTGAAAAATGTTCCATGAGTTGTCACTTAAAAAGGTTAGCTTCTCCAGTATTTAAGTATTTATTGTAAATCCTCTTGGTAAACAGAATTTCTCTAGCCTCGTGCCTCTTTTACAATCTTTTACTCGAGCCCCACGCCCCCCCCCCCCCCCCCCCCCCCCCCCCCCCCCCCCCCCACCCCCCCCCCGCCCCCCCCCCCCCCCCCACCCCCCCACAACCCCCCCCAATCCTGCTATACCCCCATCCCCCTCCCCCCCCCCCCCCCCCTTGAGTGAGCATTAAGAGATCTCTAAGAAGAAAAATGGTTTTTGGATTTGTTTTTGTAACGATTATTTTGTAATTTGTTCCTCAGTTTACCTAATTCATCAGTTGGTAAAGTAGAATATTAAACTCGATTAGTAGTTGGTATATCAGTAAGTGTCGTAATTACTACCGCTTGGGAGAGATGTTTGAACTCATAAATCCTTGTTGAAATGGGATGTGATTTTGCCACTCTCACGATCAACACGGACCGTCGCAGAGCTTTGGCACCCAAGAGTTTGTAGTCAAAGCCTGCGTCATTCGTTATAATCTTCTACAAGTTGTATATAACCACTCAGCTTATCCACTTGACCTCAGGTTTTTTCCTCTCGCCCCTAGACATGTATGCCAAGTCGGGTCCCCTTCCCTCCTCACTCATCTATTCCATAATATTTTGTGCCACCGTCCCTCCCATTCCTGCCCCACATTATTCTTCCCTCTCTCCCCCTTTTCTCCCTGCTCCCCCCCTCTGCCAGTTCCATTCGCCACCCCACCCCCAATCCACTCCCTAACCCCACGGTATGTCCCCAATTCTCAATTAGTACCCCACCCATCCTCCCTCCATATCCGCTCGGGCTCCATAGCCTCCTGTTCTCTCCTCCTGCAGGCATATTTGCCCAACCCACTGGCCGCAACCACTTAACCTTTACCTTTTCAACTTATTTTTCTTTATTTTGTTGTTCCGTCATTAGGTTTAGTTAGCTTTTTTCTTACCCCTAGCTGGAAGGGTTACGTTTAGGGCAAGGGGTTTTTCTAAGAATTGTTTAATTTCTCTACCTGGTCCTCCCGGAGTTCCCGATTGATTGTAGTAGGATGCAGAGTGTGTCAGAGAGAGGTTTGGGAGTGGATGGGAGGGGGATGGAGTGGTTTGGTGGGGAACGGGTGACTGGGGGGTAGGAGTATATAAGGTGGGGGTGGGTGAGGGGACAGGAGGGGAAGAGCCAGGAAGGTTAGCGGCAGGAAGGTAGTGTAGGAGTGGGAAGCGATGGCAAGGAAGTTGGATGGGTAGATGAAGGTAGTATTTAGTGTTATCACCTCGTGTGGCATTTTAAGCATTGCTGTTGGAAGGGTTTATAACCTTTTCGATACCAATTGGTGAATTAAATGTTTCAGTCTGTGTGCCTACTTCTAATACAATTCCTTTTTTTCTTCGTAGCTGCAGACATAACTCACTGATGTGCCGGACGTTCTTGAAAATACTGTTTTTTAGCTTACAGGGTATGGAAACCTTGTACTCTAAAAACTGAATCAAACTTTATTCCTTTCTCGTCGCAATAAATTTAGAGGGGCATTTTATATCAAGGGCCTGTGGTGTCCCTCGCTCCACCCCTCTAATTTCACACATTTGGGTATAAAAAGTATTGCAGGGGGGTAGGGGGTATCTGGGTGTATTGGATTTGCACAGAAAGCCACCAGTATTAATTCCCTTCTGACAGTGTCAGAATAAATGTCACATAAATTTTCATACATTTTTCTGCATCTTTATTGCGCGTTAGGGAACATTATAATTTTATCCTAAGTTTATAAAATCCTATGTTGATTGTTTTTTTCCTGGGAGGACTTGGTAGTGTGGTTATCTACGTTAACACATACAAGTGAGTTTTATTTTCATGACCTGATCTTTTTGTAATTTATTCTTTTGTAAATACTTCTACTACTTTATAATTTTTCTTAATTCTTTCCCAAAATTTTCCTTGTATCCTCTATTTATTATCTAAACAGTCCTAAAATGTGGACAATTAGATAACCCCTTTACTTTATATTTAGCTTCTCATGAGGTCTGACTTTATACTTTCGAATTGAAGATTCCAATATTTGTTAATTTTATTAATTTTTCATGTATTGTTCTTTGGTTTTTGTTTCATTCAATAAGGCTACCGTTTCTTAATTTTTTAACATTTTTTTTTGGTTACCCACAGTAATTGTTAATAGTTTTAGCTATTAAGAAGGTGTGAACTTTTTTTAAGTACGCCTTCATCTGGCCATTCTCAACTATAAGGAACTTTCGTTAATATTTATATCCATCTCGTTATCTGAAACTATTGCTATGTTCTTGCATTTGATTTCCAAACCCTTTTGAATATTTTTTTTATTGGGGGATTTAATGTTAGGGGAGGTGTATATTCATACTTTCTTTTTAATTTCTTTTCTCAATCTTGCCTCATATAAAACAATTGCCACAGAGTAAAGAGAAAGATGGATTTTAGGTATTGACATAATTTTCAACTTAGCTGCAGGCAGGTTATTACACTGCCTAATCCTTTTTGGCTTCTATGCTTCCTTTAACTTCACACTTATCTCCAAGAGACTGATTTGAAGTAGAAGATAAATACACTTTCCCGAATGAAGTAAAGATAATATGTCTCACTAGTGCACTAATTTTTTTCTAATTTTGAGTGAGAAACACAGTATTAATTCACTTTTTTTTTCAAGCGGCGGTAGAAGGCCTGTGATGCCGCTAATGGCTGACACCGGAACGATATATATATATATATATATATATATATATATATATATATATATATAATTTTGAACGGACCTCATTTTCGTCATCTCCTGGGTAGGATCTATGGACATTTGAAGAAATTTTTCGAAACTCGCGTCATGAGTACGACCTCAATAGCTGATTTCCCTTAAGGGAAATCTGCTAAAACTTGTATAGAACCAATCATATTGCAAATTGCATTTACTATAAATATTGTTCTATACATTTATTCTCTATCTTGAATATTAACCGAGATATTTGCGTTTTTATTAAATGTAGACGGACAACGCATGAGTGAGTTTCCCGCTAAAAGCTAGTTCGGCCGTTTCCGTAACTGCTCGGCTCTCGTATGGAGATTTCTCTATTGCAAAACTTCAGGTGGGAAATCTGCTTAGTTTACGCAGCCCCTGCGTGACGGACTTTTTTTAGTTTTATTTGGTCTCCTGTATTCTGCCACTGAAACCAATGTAGTTTCCACTTGGAGCATCTGAGCTACTAAACACCTTATGTTTCATTCAGACTCAATTTCTAGTACTTTTTTCTACATAGTATTCTTATTTAATAAAACATAGATTAGCGATCTGGTTAATAATGTTGGCAGCACGTGGACAATCTTCTAAACTTACGAAACCCCTGAGTGATGGTCATCTCCATGAAACTGAAGCATTTTTATTTAATCCCAAAAACACTTTTAATAAGCTCCTAGAAAAAGAGAATGCATGATATATGTGTGTGTGTGTGTGTGTGTGTGTGTGTGTGTGTGTGTGTGTGTGTGTGTGTGGAGATTAGAGATGGGCTTATGGAGAGTTTATACGATTTAGGATTTCATTGTGGCTTGTTAACATCAGAGGCTTGTAGAAAGAGGTGTATTTACAAGTGTCTGGCACCTCAGGAGTAGCAAACCGATGCCAAACCTACTTCAAAGAACCTTACAATAATAGCTGTCACTTAAATAGATATACTACAAGAGAAACTGGGCATTTCTAATATAAATATACTTAGAAGAAGGTTAAACATTTATCTCTAGGGATCAGATTGGCTCTAGGGGCTGCAACCAGTCACAAATACAATAAACATTCTGGTTATATGACTCTACCTTTCTTTAAACCCTGGAATGATTTGTAGCAAAGCGAGATATCTTTAATCGTGTCATTCCTCTTATCTTATCTAGTGAGGAAATTTTTTTGTCCGTTCACGCTGAGGATGTGATTGGGTATTTTTAAGCAAGATTTCCCGTGCGCTGTGAAAGCATCTATACTCCCAGGTTGACAGGATTGGTTGGGCCGTTAATTCTGGACCATACCATAAGATGTTTATTAGTACTGTTACTAGAGCTGTAGTCTTATAATGAAAAAAATATAATACATACAAAATAGGGTTATATTAACTCGTCTATGGAGAGAGAGAAGAAGGAAAAGATATAATACAGTAAAAAAAGCCCTCCGCTTTTATGTTGTCTCCCTAAACTAAAAAGATTTCCCACGTGCGTCACGTTTTTGCATTCATTTCAAAACTTAAAAGTTCAATGAGAACAATATTTGGTATTTAAGCTTCAAGTAAAGTTTTTCATAATATAATAGAATATTGTTAATATGAGATGAGAAGGAGAGGGGGTTTACTGAAGACCGAAAACTAAAAAATGCAGATAGCTCAGTTAATAACCAAGATAGTGAAAAAATATACATAACAACATTTATAGAACATTTAATATGCATTAAGAATGGTACTATACACTTTTTCGATCTGACGCATAATAAAAGAGAAGAAAGGGTAATACAAAAAAAGAAAATGTTACAAAGAAAAATTTATCGAGGAAAAATATACTACCCACCCAAAAACACCAACAAAACCCTACATACTACCCCACATATCCCACCTCGATATCGAATTTACAAAAAGCTAAGAGTTATAGACAGAACTCTGAAATAACGGTCATTTATTTTGAAAAAATAAAAAAAAAAGAAAAAAAAATATAAAACCAATAATATTATATCCATGATAAAAAAAAGAGTAGACGAAAATATAAAAGTACAAAAAAAGTAAAATATAGAAGATCCAGAAAATATAGAGTGGAAGTAAAAAGTAAAAAAAAAAAGAACAGTCTCAACACAATCACACACACACACACACACATACTATTATATATATATATATATATATATATATATAATATACAGATTTTTTGAAACGGACCATCATTTTCGTCATCTCCTGGGTAGGATCGATGAACATTTGAAGAAAAAGTTCGAGAATCGCGTCATGATGTACGACCGCCAATAGCTGATTTCCCTTAACGGGAAAATCTGCTACATAACTGTCAAGGCCTATGTTCCCTACCACAACGCTTTCAGTGGACTCTTACCGCTTTACAGAAAGTTCTAAAGCCTGATTTCAACTTACATATTTTTATTTTCATAAAGTCCCCATCAACAGCACGCAACTTTATTCCACCTCTTTTTCCAACATCTGTACCCTGTCAAAAAAAAAATTGTTTTCAAAACCTTTCCAAAACAACCTTGACAGCTGAGGTAACATAAGTAAACCAGCTTAGAAACTTTCTGTACACTGCCCGTACAACACTGCCCATACATTGTGACAATCATGAAACATCTCCATGAGATAAACCATTACTACCAAATTTTAACTGCACACTAAAACACTGAACTGTAGAATCAATTCTGAATCCTGCCCTTTCTGTTCCTATTACTATCCTATGGGGAGAACGTGACTTTAGGCAGATTTCCCTTAAGGGAAATCAGCTATTGAGGTTTGTAACTCATCAAATTCGGTTCAGACGTTTATGCGTGAAAAGGTGGAAACAAACAAAGAGACCAGGAAAGTAACAAAATGCAGTTATGGTGTCTATGACATGTGAAACGAAAACATGTCATATACACCATAACTGCATTCAATTTCTTTCGTGTCCGTTTGTTGTTGTTTACCTTTTCACGCATAAACCGCAGAACCAAATTTGTATGGAACTTAGTATGCATACAGTAGATCGTCCTTTATCCGAACTAATTGTGATCGCGCACGTTCGGATAATCGATTTGTTTCGGATAACTGTTTTTTTTTTTAAGAAAATAGGATAATTGTATAAAACACTATGTATTCATCATACAATTACAATAACATATTAAAAATACATACCTTCCGACGCGCATGAACTGTTGTCTAGAACTGGACCTGCAAAAAGAGTGGGAAGGACGGAAGGGCCTGACTTCCCGCGTTTCCAGCCGCGGAGTAGACTTCCATTTCAGGGAAACAGAAAGAAGCTCTGATTTTCCCACCGAAACGGTAGGGCTCAGTCCCCAGTCCCGCGAACACAAAAAGGAGGAACCCACCTTTTCCGTTTCTGCTAAAACGTTATTCACGCTCTAAACAGGGCATTGCATCAAAAGAATACATAATCTTGAAATTTTCAACTTCCTTCATTCTGTTAAATACAGTCAGGCAATTGAAAATCTGTAGTTAAAAAATAAAAAAAAAAAAAACAAAAAAAAAAAAAAAAAACTTTCAAAGCGCGTTCGGTTAATTGACCGTTTCGGTACAAATCGACGTTCGATAAACGACGCTCTACTGTATTACTACTAACCCAACTTAGACCTTAGGCTATATTAATTTTCTCTGAAACGAACAGGAGTGGGGGTTATAAGGAAGGCCTGAAATAAAAATTGCGATATTTCGTTTCCTATTGGTTATTCAACAAGTATGCACATTACAAAAGTTGTTTATTTTGTTATTTAGAGTAACTTTTGTTATATACACTTTCGTCGTATTACCGTAGTGTAAATTTCCTATACGCTAAATATTATATTGAGAGTCAACAATTTTATTTGGCAGAAAAGACTCAACCGAACTAAATAAAACTGGGTATGTGTATTAGCACTGAAGCCTTAATAATCATAAGCCATACCAACATTTCTAGGGACGGACAGGAGTGGGGGTTGTATGGCAGGCCTGCAATTAAAAATAGTGGTATTATTCGATTTCTACTGGTTTTACTACAAATATTGCACATGACAAAAGTGTTTATTCTGTTATTTAAAGTAACTTATATTATATTCACATTTGCCGTATAACAAAGCACAACCGAGATATACACTAAAAACTAAAGCGGAAGCCAACGATTTTATTGGACACTAACTATTAAACCGAACTCAAGAAAACTCGGTATGTGAATTAGCATTAATTCATCCATGATTAGCTATATTAAAATTTTTAGGTCCAAATCGGGTGGGGGTTATGAGGGAGGCCTGAAATGAAAAATTGTGATATTTCGATTCCTATTAGGTTCTCGGTAAACATGCAATTTAACAAAAGTTGTTTTATTTTTGTTATTTAGTGTAACTTTCGTTGCATTCAAGTTTTTTCGTAAAATAAAGTAAACACGGGATATAAGCTAAAACTATAGCGGGAGTCTTTAATTTTATTAGTTCTTATTTAAGTGTTTAAATGATTATATGTTTTAGTCACATATGATAACTCTAAATATGATTCGGATTAGTGAGGTTATATATTTCCGTCACCCCCTTCTCATTTATTTATTTTTTCTTAACTTTTTTATTTATTTCCAATAGAAATGTAAACTATAAGAGCATTTTTGTTATTTAATTTTTATAATGTATTATTTAAGCAAAATCATACTGAATTGGCAAAAGGAGTGATAGCGGAAGTCAAAGAGATCAAACTCTTTGGTTCTGCTAATATATTATCTTATTTCCGATATCTTGATGTAATTGAAACAAATATTATGTACCATTATAACAATTAGACGTTAATGGCAATATCATTGTGATAAAAACATATCTCATAAAATATGCGTTTAAACTCGATATGATTGTCGATCTCTTCCCCTCACACTAGCATTTTGAATATAAATGAAATTATTTTAAGGGTACCACTATTATTTAATTCCATTAGGTAGATAAAGTATTGAAATAATATTTTGTATCAATAATTTAAAGAAATCGATGTTGATGCGGGAGCAGAAATCGACGGGAAGCAAAAGACGTTAATTGAGTTTACCTATTTCCTGTGAAATGCTGGCATTACTGGAAGTGATGTCCACTGATTGAGACATTTACTATAACGATCTTATGTACAAAGCTATGCTTAAACTATATGTGCTCGGATTGGTTTTAACAGGAAATGTGTTCAATATAGATATTATTTAATTGTAATAAGTGCAATCCATGATTATTGTGTGGATTATTCAAAAACAGTGAGTCATAAAAAGTGGAGAGGATTAGATTAGGAACACATTTTCATTTATTCTTCATTGCTAAAATTTCTATTTTATTAGTCCCAAATTTACCCTTTAGGATCATTATTATTATTATTATTTATTAACGGCCACTTTTTGCAACTCAGGCTAATTGGGACGGGTTATCTACAGGTTACCACCCTTTTCTAGCCAGGGTGGGATTTAGGATGTTATTTAATGAATTTCATCACTAAATAATTTCCTTTGCCCAGGCAAGAATCGAACTCGCCACTCTAGGTTTACCATGTGAGATTAAGGTCAACGCTTTAACTCACATGGCTAACCTGAGCCCCCCTTTAGGATTAGCTAATTTGGAAAAACAATGTCGTGGATAGAAGTGTAATTGTACACATTGAAGTCTTGCTATAAAAATACCATCTTTAGTGAGTCGACAAAGATTTCCCGGGCATCGTCGGGTACCTTGGCTTGTATATATATATATATTTGAAATAGGGAATATTTTGTCATCAAACGTATGTTAACTAGCACGTGGAAAATCTGCTTAGTTAACGCAGTCCCTGCGTCACGGACTTTTGTGTATTTGAAACAGTTACTAAAGCATTAACAATGTCCCTAAATTAATTTTAGACTTATAGTAAGAAACAAGAGCTAAGATATATGTATTTTACAATGGTAAAACTACACAAACACCGTAAATCAGTATGTGATAAACGTCCTCTCCTTTACTTCTATTTTCTAAATTCCTCACATATCCGTATAATTCTTCTTTTCCTATTTGTCTCCCACGTTCTAAATTTAATGCCTCAGTACTAGCACTGAAGTTTTACGCTCAATGTTTGTTATTCATAAGAATTTTGATGCACATAAGTCGTTAAATTAAATGATTAAAAATTGAGAATTACTTTCATTGAAGACATTCTTCCAAAGTTTTAGCAGATTTCCCTTCAGGGAAATCAGCTATTGAGGTTGTACTCATGACGGAATTTTCGACATTTTTCTTCAAATGTCCATCGATCTTACTTAGTAGATGACGAAAATGAGGTCCGTTCAAAACTGTGTGTATATATATATATTTGTCTGTTACCACTCTAGCGGTCGCAATTTTTGTTTGATCGTTACGAAACTCGAAATTTAGTCGTTTTATGTAAAAAGAAAAATAAAGTTCGTTAACGGCTGAAATCGGGCAAGTGGGAGGGGGGGTTTAGAGGGGAGGATTTTCGAAAATTCGAAATATCTCCGTTACTATACGTCGGATCGAAAAATCGTATAAGATCAATCTTATTGCAAATTACATTTACTATAAATATTGTTCAATACATATTTTCCGTATCATGAGTATTAACCGAGATATTTGTATTTTTTGTAATGAGTTCCGCTTTCAGTAAACCCCTACTCCTACAAGGGACATTATTAGGTTAAATACAAAATATTGTTTTCAACAAAGCTTTATTTTACGAAGTACAAACAAATACGTTCTGTTGACCCCCCCCCTTTTTCTTGGACCAAAAAAATCTGAGTCATTGAGATAGAAATTATTTTGATTCATTTCAAATTACTCCACTAACTATAATAAATAGATTCCAATAAAATTAATATTTTATATTCAGATATATTTCTTTAATTGTTTGTTTTTCCGGTCCATCTATCGATACTGCACTACAAGGTTGGCTAACCTGTTTGTTTACAATCCAGCCGTATTACGTTGTAGAGACTATTAACATATATTGTAAATTCACTGAAAGATTTCTCATTGCCGTTTGTAATTATTCACTAATATTCACGGAAGTGTTACCTGTATGTATATTTATGTATTGTGAGCCTTCGCTGGCTAACCTGCTTGTTCCTTAATCATGGGAAAATCTCAAAACCGTCTGCATGGGTTTTGGCCCCCCCCCCCCTTTCTATTTGCTTCCCGGATTCCTAAATTTGGAATGGTTTTGATTAAAATTATTCTGGTTTATTATTCATTACAGTACTAGATATAATAAATTGTTATGAATAAAATTTATAACTTATATTCAAATATATTTCCGTAATTGATTTATTTCCGGTAAAAGCTGGCTAACCTGATTGTTTAGACTCAGACTGTTTGCTATCAGGAAGGTTCTTACCATTTGACTTGCCCTTTATTTGTTTACTTAATATTCACAGCAGTATTAAGTCTTACAAATAATGGATATTCTGTTTTACTATTTAGTGTTGGTGTAATAAGTGTTCAGAGCGCTGCTATCATTAACGGTAAGTCCATCTTTTGTGTTCTTGTTGTTTTTTGAGATTGAATTGTTTTTAATTTAATCTCGTAGCCTAACGGACTAGAGTTACGTGCCCTGCAAAGAGTTCGGCCTTCTCCGCCAAATAAGCTAAGTGATCCCACTCGTCCAATACTATTTAAAACGAAAAGTTTATTTACTGGCAATACTATGAACCGCATTGCCAATGAAATCGTATCTTACTTTTAACTTAATAGTTTTCATTCCATCTTAGGAAATATTCTTTACAAGCCCCCTTCTTGCAATTTTATATTCCGATTTATCTTCTATCAATAGGTAATATAAAAAATAGAAAGTAAAAAGAATAAAGATAAAAAAAATATACACCTACTGACTATATGCACAACATAGTTAGTTTGCCGTGATATTAAATTCTTATAGAACTTAGACTTCATTATTTCATCCAATAATTTAAAAATCAATTTTAAAAAATTATTATATTACATTTTTTCATCCTTAAGATTCTTACCGAGGAGCGAACCGAAATGGTATCAACATTTTAAATTGTAATATAGATGAGAATTAGATTACAAATATATTAATTACAACAATACAAGATTATGTTGTTAAAACTTTTAATAGTAACTGTAATGATAACATAATTCTAATTATTAATTTATATTAGTTTTCTTCAACAATCTTGATGATTGAGGTGGTAAATAGAAATGGTATTAAAAATTTAACTTTTAGTAGATTTCCCTTAAGGGAAACTAGCTATTGAGGTCGTACTCATGACGCGATTTTCGAAAAATGTCTTCAAATGACCATAGATCCTACCCAGGAGATGACGAAAATGAGGTCCGTTCAAAATTATATATATATTTGTCTGTTAACGCTCTAGCGGTCGTAATTTTTCTTTGATCGTTACCAAACTCGATATTTAAACGTTTTATGCAAAACGACAGATCAAGTTCGTTAATGGCTGAAATCGGACCAGTGGGAGGGAGGGTTTAGAGAGGGGATATTCGAAATATCTCCGTTACCATAAGTCGGATCAAACATTCGTATATAACCAATATTATTGCAAATTAAATTTACTATAAATGTTGTTCTATAAATTAATTCTCTATCTCGAATATTAACCGAGATATTTGCATCTTTATTAAATCGGAGCCGATAACGGACGATTGAGTTTCCCGCCAAAAGCTAGTTCGGCCGTAACTTTTCGGCTCTCGTATGGATATTTCTCTATTGTATAACTTCACGTGGAAAATCTGCTTAGTTTACGCAGCCCCTGCGTGACGGACTTTTTATATAGATAAAAGTTCATTAATAAATATGTTAATTACAAATAAATCTATAAACTGATAACACAACACTACCATCAATATTAAGTAAATAAATAAATACAAACGATAACAAGAAACTTCCCGACCAGAAGCGTTTGAAAATTAAACAAAGAGGTCTGCCAACCCCTCATTGGAAAAATAAAATATTACTGAAATATATCAGAATATAACATATTAATTTTTTGAAAATATTTTCGATACCTAGTCGTGCAATTTATAACGAATCAGAATAATAATTATTGTGGGAGTCACCAGAACATATTTGCATGGATCTCTATAAAAAAAGGGTCTCTTGAAAACAGTATCTGATATTTAGGCTACAAATAATGTTGTTTATTACAAAAAAGAGTATTGTTTATGTAACATGAACAGAAGTTGGGGGTTTACTAAAAACTAAGAATGCAAATATCCAAATTAATATTCAAAGTATAAAATAAATGTATATAACAATGTTTATATTGCATTTAATTTGCAATAAGATTGGTTCTATAAAATATTTCAAGCTGATGTATAGTAACGGAGATAATTAGAAAATTTTCGAAATCCACGTTCGAACTCACCCCCCTTCCTAATAGTTCGATTTCAGTCATTAATGATCTTATCTTTCTTTTTACAGAAAACAATTAAATATCGAGTTTGGTAACAATCTCTCTCTCTCTCTCTCTCTCTGTCTCTCTCTCTCTCTCTCTCTCTCTCTCTCTCTCTCTCTCTCTCTCTTCTCTCTCTCTCTCTCTCTCTCTCTCTCTCTCTCTCCTCTCTCTCTCTCTCTCTCTCTCCTCTCTCTCTCTCTCTCTCTCTCCTCTCTCTCCTCTCTCACACACACGCACACCGACATACACAATTCCAGGCGCTTTTTCAAAAGAAAAACAAATCTAATGTGAAAAAAGAAATATTACGAAAACCAATTTATACGTAAGTATGCTGGACGGTGGATGGGGCACCTGTTGAACTATATTAATTCTCAATAAATATCCAACACCTAAGGAAAAGGATTATTAGGGAATTGCCGAGCTAACAAGCAATAAAGGTAATTTAGACACAACAATGAGTGGGCGAGGAGACAAATATGCGGGAGGACATATTAATGACGGAAAACAGAGAGAAGCTGCCAGGAATATATAAATACCAGAGACAGCATTCCCCAGCTATTATGGACCGACCGCTAAATATACACGAGCGTAATGCTGAATCAAACCTGCTTTCGTCCCTTATCAATCATGCAGTGATAAGGTTGGAGGCCGAACTGCATCTGGCAGCAGTCCGAATGACATCACTCACCGCTGCAGTCGTGCATTCTAGCAGACTGCATCCAATTCTCCGGTATAAATATAGGTGTCATAGGTCTCGAAATAAGTCCAGCTCTAAGCTTCGTCATAACCTTACAAAAGATCAAGCTGTATTTCAGACCTGCATACTCACCGAGAAGGAACGAAGGTGACTCAACAGGTGACATTCATTCTCCAAAAACATGCAGAAATGCTTTCATCCTTAAACAGAGATTCGTCGAACGTAGATAGTGTTATCAGTTATCACGTCTGATAAGAACATTTTGCAGATTTCTCTCTCTACGAATTTCCACAAATCCATCCTGCTAGAAGGTAGCGATAACGTCGTCCGTTATTTATAAACTCTAACTTTGTTAAACGTCGTTGACGGGTTGAATTAGAAATGGATCCAGCGGAAATATATAGATTAATTATTTACATCAGTTTTTTTTTATTATTGTTGGTTGTTCGCATAAATCCATATAACAAATAACTAAGTATACAGCTCACCACCCCAACTTATTTTTATATAATTAAAATATTATATAGACAATGCAAAACTAAACAAAAGTATCAGAATCTATTTAAATATCAAATTTTAGTTTTTGCATGTAACACTTAAATATTATTATTATTAATTATTAACGTCCACTTTTTGCAACTAAAGCTAATTGGTAACCACCCTTTTCTATCCAAGGTGCGATTTAATGAATTTCGTCGCCAAATAAATTCCTATTGCCCAGGCGGGAATCGAACTCACAACTCTAGGTAAACCTGGTAAACCATGTGAGTTTAAAGTCGACGGTTTAACTCACATGGCTAACCTGAGCCCCAAAACACTTAAATATGGACTTCATTATACGATGAAAGAAATTAGAAAACAAAAATTTGATAGAGAGGTAAGAGACAAATATATGAGTTTATATTTGAAAGGTTCCCCCTCCAATACGAATTTCTCACTTACAACATGTCAGTGGGACAAGACTGGACGGTAGATTAAAATTGTATTCTGCAATCTCAGACTGGCTAATAGTCTATTATTAGTCAGCTTAACAAGTTACAGGCTACCGAGGAATGGCTTTCTGACAACTCTGGCCTTTAATGAAATATCATCACTCACGATTTCATTGTTTCGAATGTAATTTTTCACTCATGTTGCCTTTATTGCTAGATGGTTTTATGCAGGAGGCAACGGGAAACCACGCATGTCCTCGTGACTCTTGTTCGTTTCAGTGAAAATCAGAATATCCTGATCACGAGATAAGTTGCCAGATGTTGCCTAGAGATAATACATTTGAAAGATTTTCATTTTTACTATCTCCTAGAGAGAATTGATGGGCTTCAAGCCGGATTTCATGAAGCGGTATGATTACAACCTCAAAAGCTGATTTCCCTTAAGAGAAATCCGCTAGACTGAAATATACATACATATATATCCAATGAACGGCCCACATTTGTGCCTGAGAACGTATTTGGGTCACCTAAACAAAGCCATTGCCTTGCGCAATATTTTACTTTGACGTTTTATTTCTCTGAGTTTTATAATATCGTGCAGGCTGATTTAGACTCTGCGAGATATCTCCCGTCTGATTTACAGCCCTGATAAGCAAGACAATATTCGCAGATAGAAATAACCTGAAGCAAATCCAGGGATTTCAAACAGACTCACACTCTCTCTCTCTCTTGCAATATGAATGCACTGACTTGTTTATTCAAGTATCACTGTTCTCATTCAAGAACACCTTCTATACAAGCACACTCTTATACAATGAAGAAATTCGTTTCGAAACTATAACAAAGTTTTATTTTTTTTTTTTTTAACAGTTATTTGTTTAATTTTGACATAAATATATGATGTTGCCAGGAGTCCGGCCATTTTATTTTAGTATCGTTGGGTACTCTATTTATATAATTTATACTATAATTTCTAAACTCTTATAATATACTTAATTTATACCAATTCGCATGCAACCATATACAATAGTTCTGAAAAAGAAAGAAAGAGAAAAACAATCAACTGCTAAGAAACTGAGAATAATATACTCAGAATAAAAAAAAAAAATGTTATTTCCCTTTTCAATACTGTTAATATTTAGCATATATTCCAATGAAAGTTCGTCCGTTTTTAACTGTATATAATTGTAAATATTGATCTATGTGATTTACAAGTGACAGGGCCAATGTAGAAATACGGCTTCAGACTATTTATAAATGTATTTTTCTGTAATCGTTGAATAATGGTAACATTACTAAACTGAAATGAGTGAAGAAAGTGAAATATTTTGCAATAGAGTGAAGAAAGTAATCACTTTCTTCACAAGTGAAGAAGGTGAATTGCCTTCTTAATTAGTAATAATTATAAATTAAAAAATAATTTGAAGTTGGAAATTAAATGCTTTTAAATTTTAAAATTTAATTATAATAATAATTACCTTCCTTGTTTATAATCTGCACTTGTTTATAACTACACTACTTCACAATCATCACTAGTTGTTTTATAAGCATACTTATAACCTTTCACAACCATGCTTATAACCTACCAACAACATACCATAATCTTCACAACATCCTAATTTTGTTCATATTCTGGTTAGATCTGATCATGTATTACAGGATTACAGAAAAAAATTAATATTACACTCGTGACGAAAGTAGAATTTACAACTCTCGTGAAATTACTACACTCGCTTCGCTCGTGTGGGTAAACGTTTCACGCGAGTTGTAAAATGATCGACTTTCGTCACTTGTATAATAAATAACTATATTACACCACTTAAATATTTCGTCTGATTTTATGATATGGGATATTTCAATGTATTCGCTATTACAAAATCTCATTTGGCTTATGGTCCTTAAATTTTCTATTCACTGGTTTCGGATGTGAAAAGTTACATAATAGAATATAAAAGAGATTGTATTTTGAGTTAAGTGCCCAGTCAATATCTTTGCAAAAAAAATTATTTGTGTTTTTTACTATTATAAAAAAATATTATTTCTGTGTGTATATATATATATATATATATATTTTTTTTTTTTTGGTGATTTAGCCACTATTTTTTAGGACTAGCCATTATGGGACAAAGAAATGAACACTCACTTCAGTTCGTAATATCCTTTGAATATTCATTAATATATTTCCTTAAAGATAAAAAAAAAAAAAAAAAAAAAAAAAAAAAAAAGTAATCATTTTTGTTTTAATATTTCTTCTGAAAGACAAGCGCCAACATACTGTTAAATGAACTCAATATGTAGTCTAATACCTTCTTTCGTTAGTAATTAAGATACTTTACATTGAACTGTTAATCGAATTTATTATTATTCATTTTACATTTATTTAACAAACTAGGGTTTTAAATATATTTTAAAATTAGTACTTTAAGGTTGTTTCATAAAAGTATTGTATTTTCAAAAAAATATTTGGAAACATTTACCCCCTTTTTCCACATAGCTCTGAGAACTTTGGCAATATTCTTTTATCTTTTCTTGTAATCATTCCTTTAAAACAGTATTTGCTAGTTTCCAAAAGGGTTTCTGTTCTAAAAAGTTTTGAGCAAATAAAGAAAAATATAAAAAAGTGTTTTCTATTACCCAATTCTTCACAGAGTTCATACTGTAATAACGTTTCTCCTCATTTATCGAACATTTCAAGGGAGGTATTATATATGTGGGGTATTTAATAATATATAAAGAAACGAATTGATGTTATAGCAAAGCAAAATTGTTACCAGCAAAGGCATAAAATCTTCATAATTTGAGTCATGTAATTCCCACATTTTAATTCCTTCATAACAGGAACTATGTACACCCCCACCCCCATACACACGAACACAGAATTTTGAAACTTCGAATTACAAGAATGTTTTTCGTAACATGAAGCTGTGCACCTCATCTTTTCATCGTTTCAGCTAAGTGGGAGAGGGGGTTAAGGGGGGGGCGTCAAAATTTATGTCCTTTACTCAAAATTTATTTGATCTATGCCATACTCATTCAACGCTCAAGATCATAATCTTTAATGGCTGAAATCAAACACAGGAAGTTTAGAGAAGGAAGTAGAAATGTCAAAATATCTCCGTTATTAGGAGCAGGATTGAAAAATGTTATAGGCTCAAACTTGTTAAACTATTGAATTATCTAGAATTAATGGACTATGCGTTTTCTAGTAAATCAGCTAAAGGGAAATCAGCTATTGAGGTCGTACTCATGACGCTATTATCTAAAAATATCTCCAAATGTCCATCGATCCTACCCATGAGATGATGAAAATGAGGTCCGTAAAAATTATATATATATATAATATATATATATATTATATATATATATATATACTAGCACAGATACCCGGCTTCGCCCGGGAATTGATTTGAGGCTGAATGGTGATAGTATATTTTTGGCTAGGCTTTACTTCGCACAATATTTTGACATTTACCCGTCCCAGTGTTTAGGGTTAACACCCGTCGTTTATGTGGATTTGTTAATAATAAAATTATTTTTTTATGCAAGACTTCACTGTTCTCCATATTGCCATATTTCCCGTTTCCTGTGAATTATGCATAGATTTGAATTATTAATGAGAAAGTATTGACATACATTTGAATAATTTTTTTCATTTGAGGTACCTGGTAGTTCATATTGAAAAGAAGTGTTGAGAAAATATCTCTAAATAACAAATTAAACAACTTTTGTTATTTGCATATTTGCCGAAACCCCAATAGGAAATTACTATTTTAATTTCAGGCCTCCCTTACAACTCCCACTCCTGCCCGTCCCTAGAAATAGTATGGCTTATTATAAGGAAGGCGTTAGTGCTAATTCAAATACCGAGTTTGGTTTAGTTCGGTTGAGTCTTTTGTGCCAACTAAAATTGTAGACTCCCGCTATAGATTTTAGCGTATAACTCAATTATACTACCGTATACGCCAAAAGTGCATATAACAAAAGTTACTCTAAATAACAAAATAAACCACGTTTGTAATGTGCATATTTGCCAAAAACCTAATAGGAAACGAAATATCACTATATTTAATTTCAGGCCTCCCTTATAACCCCCACTCCTGCCCGTCCCTAGAAATGCTAGAATGGCTTATTATAAGGAAGACGTTAGTGCTAATTCACATACCCAGTTTGGTTTAGTTCGGTTGAGTCTTTCGTGCCAAATAAAATTGTTGATTTCCGCTATCATTTTTAGCGTAAAACGCCTTTATACTTAGGTATACGACAAAAGTGTATATAACAAAAGTTACTCTAAATAACAAATTAAACAACTTTTGTTATGTGCATAATTGCCGAAAATGCAATAGGAAACGAAATATCACTATTTTTAATTTCAGGCCTCCCTTATAACCCCCACTCCTGTTCGTCTCAGAGAATATTAACATAGCCTAAAGTCTAAGTTGGGTTAGTAGTAATATACATACCAAGTTTCATAAAATTCGGTTCAGCCGTTTATGCGTGAAAAGGTAACAAACAAACAAACAAACAAATAAACAAACAAACAAACAGACACCAAAGACACAAAATGCAGTTATGGTGTCTATGACATGTGAAACGAAAAGTTATCGTGAAATTTCGCGAAAAAAATCAATGTACAGACAGAGGTTACAATTTTATATATATATAGATATATCTGTTAACGCTCTAGCGGTCGCAATTTTTGTTTGATCGTTATCAAACTCAAAATTTAATCGTTTTATGTAAAAAGAAAGATCAAGTACGTTATTGGCTGAAATCGGACCAGTGGGAGGGGGGGGTTTAGAGGGGAGGCTTTTCGAAAATTCGAAATATCTCCGTTATTATGCATCGGATCGAAAGATTGTATATAACCAATCTTATTGCAAATTAAATTTACTATAAATATTGTTATATTTTTTCTATCTTGAATATTAAGATATTTGATTTTTAGTTTTATACTCATAATAAATCAAATTATTGGAAGTTTAAATACCAAAAATTGTATTCAAGAGATCTTTATTATACGAGATACATGCAAATATGCCCTGGTGGCTCCCCCCCCCATCTTAAAGTTTTGGAACACTAAAATTTGATTGATTGAGATAACAATTATTCTGACTCATTATTAATTACAGTACTAGATATAGTAAAAAATTCTCAATAAAATAAATATGTTATATTCTGATATATTTCAGTAATTGTTTTTCTTACCGGTGTGAGGCGGGCCGACCCGTTTGTTTACATTTCTAACCTAACGCTTCCTGTCGGCAGGTTATTGAAATTGGATGAAACATTTCTTATTTCCGTTTGTATTTATTCACGGTGTTGTTGTGTTAGCAGTATGTATATTTATCTATTACTATACTTCACGTGGGAAATCTGCTTAGTTTACGCAGCCCCTGAGTGACGGACCTTTTAGCTTTCAGTAAACCATACTCATCGGATTACAACTGACTAATTGGGAATGTAGGTTGATATGAAATCATCAGTGAGTCATTCAGTGCGTGGGGAAAATGCCAAATTTTCGCAGCTACAGCGTAACAGAACTTTTTAATTTCATCTACCCCCCAAACTCCCCCTCTCCTGTGGCGATTTCAATGAATGATGCACAACTGCATGTTACAACAATATCAAATTCGAAGTTTCAAAATTCTTTTTGGGTGCGTGGGGTGGGAGCGTATTCAACAGAATTTATTATATAAAGTTTTCATCAAGCATATGCATTAATTTTTAATAATACTTTTTTTTACATATTTATATTTAATTGTGATATTATAAAAAATATATATATATATATATATATATACTGTAACGGTCGAGCCTGTGGTTTTCCGCTGTCTCTATATCTATGAGATCAGAGTGATTAGTACTAGGCTTTAAACGAGGTAGCAGCACCTGTCAAGGGACTGACAGAGGAGCCCTGTGAGCCCAAGGGTCAATCTCGCAGGACAGGAACAGGCAGTCGACTCCCAAGATGCAAAGAGAGAGTAAGTGTTTCTTTAATTATCTAGTCTAATTGTGCTATATCTCTGATTAAATAGATAAATTAGCTCTTATAGCAGAGATGGTGGAAACGATAATGCTTGCCATGCAATATATGACCCTGAGAAGTAGCCGGTAAATAGATTAAATTTAAATATATAATAATTATAAATCAACTTTCATTATAATATATATATATATATATATATATATACATATATATATATATATATATATAACCCAGGCACTGCTTAAACTAAGCAAATTTTCCACATACCATTATGATACACTAGTGAGCAGAAAGCACTAATAACTAGCAAAAAAATGAGTTAAAAAAATGTATAGAACAGCAATTGTATACCATCACAAGACATTTTTCGAGTAAAAGGTCCCCCCCCCCTTAACTCGCACTCCACTATAAGTCGGTTTCGACGAAAAGATGAGGTGCATGTTACGGAAATCTCGATATTGAATTTTCAAAATTCTATGTTTGTGTGTGTGGGACAGGGGGAGGGCTGAACACAGTATTACCAATCCGTTTACGACGGAATTAAAATGTGGGACTTATAATGACTCATTTTAAAGCACGGATGATGAGGAAATGAAGGTAGAATGAGGATTCGAAGTCATCGCATTTAAAAGTTGAGTCAAATTGAATTTATGTAATATTTCAAGAAGATAACAATCAACCATTAGAACGTTCGTAAGCATAACTAGACGAAATAGCAGGAAACGGCATATTATATACATGTTTATTATAGTATACTAGATAATGAATACAGAGGAAAAATATTCTTCTTGTCAGTTCTCTGTATAAAGATTCATACATTTTTCTCATTTGTCATGACTCCCAATGCAATTATGTGATGGATGATAAATGCACTTATTTCGATTAAATGCGATAGGAAAAACATTATTAAATTTACTTTAAAAAAATCTATTAATTTCTTTATATATTGTTATATAGTACACTTATCTAATACAATTAAACAATATATAATACAACACTTATATAATACAAACTAAATTACTCGATAAATTATTTGAATTCAGTTAGGACATTATCTCCGATCTATCAATCAAAAAAGTCCGTCACGCAGGGGCTGCGTAAACTAAGCAGGTAGTTTTACAATAGAGAAATTTCAGAATAGAGAGTCAAACAGTTACGGGAACGGCCCGAACTAGCTCTTGACGGAAACTCACGACTAGACCCGAAGTCAGCCGATCTCATCTCAGAAGCTGAAAACAGAAAAATGCAAATATCTCGGTTAACATCAAGATAGAGAATACATGTATATAAAAATATTTATAGCAAATGTAATTTGCAATAAGTTTGGTTCTATATACTTTTTTGATCCGACGTATAGTACCGGAGATATGTCAATTTTTCGAAAATCCTCCCCTCTAAACCCCCCCCCCTCCCACAGGTCCAATTTCAGCCATTAACGAATTTGATCTTTATTTTTGCATAGAACATTTAAATATCGTTTACTAATTGCATTTAATGGGAATTCTTGCCTGTCTCCTAATGCAATCATTATATTATTATCAGATACCGTATTTATTAGAAACAATGAACACACACCCGCCAAACTGGTATCAAACAGGCTAGTAAATAAATAAATTCCCTCTTATTACTTACTTAAATAATAAAGCAAATTAGTAAGTAAATTCCCTCTTATTACTTATTTAAATAAAAACCGGGGCTCAGGTTAGCCATGCGAGTTAAAGCGTTGACCTTTATCTCACATGGTAAACCTAGAGTGGCGAGTTCGATTCTCGCCTTGGCAAAGGAAATTATTTAGTGACGAAATTCCTTAAATAACGTCCTAAAATCCCACCCTTGCTAGAAAAGGGTGGTAACCTGTAGATAACCCTTCCCAATTAGCCTAAGTTGCAAAAAGTGGACGTTAATAAATAATAATAATAAATAAAAACCGAAATAGGTAAATAAATTCCCTCATTACTTTAAATAAGTAAGTAAATTAGTAAATAAAGCCCCTCTTAGTCTTTATTTTTTAAAAAAATTCTCTTTCTTAAGGGTGTAACATCAGTGAAGAAAATAAATATATGTACTACGTGAAATGGGTTATGAAAGGTCAAAACGAAAAAATCAGTTCATATTGTGAAAACCGAAACTTTTTGCTATTATAATTCTACCATTATTCGTACAAGAAAGAAGAACAATCACATTTCAATTCATCCATTCTCAAGAAACAGAAACGAATTTTATTTTATGAAATTAATAAATCATTCTTTACACATTTAGTTCTTTTCAATTTAATTCATAAAATGTGGACTTCAAAAAATTAAATCCCTTTGAGATATTGGCAGATTTCCTTAAAGGGATATAAGGAGTTTCGTCCTTGTCTCAAAAATGTTTATTTGATATACACTACACTCGGTATTTATCCACTTTCGTCAACTCTAAAGGTCATATTTCTTATTGCTTAAGTCGGAGTTGGAAAAGTGGGAGTTTTTGGAAATGGGGGGGGGGAGGATTCTAAATATCTCGTTTACAATCTTGATGGTACTGGTGGTTTTTCAATGCGTTTTTAGCAGATTTCCCTTCAGGAAAATCAGCTACTGAGGTCATACGCATGACGCGATGTTTGGAATTTTTCTTCAAATGTCCAATATATATATATATATATATATATATATATATATATATATATATATAATATATATATATATATATTGTCCTTTACCGCCCGTGCGGTCGCCATAATTGTTTAATCGTTGCCAAGATCAAGTTCGTTATCGGCTGAAATAGGTCCAGGGGAAAGGGGGTTTAGAGGGGACGAATTTCGGAAATTCGAAACATCTCTGTTACTATAAGTTGGATCGAAAAAAGTGTATAGAACAAATCTTATTGCACATTAAATCAACTATAATTATTGTTTATACATATTTTCCGTGTAATCATTATTAACCGAGATATTCGGATTTTTTTAGTTTTAAGCTTTCAGTAAACCCCCTCTCTTACTAGTGTTATATTAACAATAAGCTGTTATTTCATGAACCACTTCATTACAAGGATAAATACCAAATATTGTTTTCATTGAATAAAAAAAATATTCTGATTCATTGTAAATTACGGCACTATCTTTAGTAAATTGTTTGTCTTTCCGGTCTATCTATCTATTCAGCGCTACGAGGTCGGTTGGCTTCTTTGTTTACAATTCAGCCGCTTTCCGTTGTTGAGATCATTAACTTCTATTGTAACTTGAGTAAATATTTCTTATTAGCGATTGTATTTATACACTTTGCATTCACGGTAGTGTTACCTGTTTGTATATTTATCTATTAACCTATGCGTGGGAAATCTGCTTAGTTTACGCAGCACCTGAGTGACTGGCTTTTTCTTAACTAAAGTATTAAGCGAGTTACGCGTACTTTCTTGTTTACAGAGCCTCCATTGCCCCCCCCCTCTCGTCGGGATTTTACATATAAATAGAGAATTTGTGGTGAAATGAGATCAGTAGTCTATTATACCAGCATGTTGGAAACGGTAGTATTACCTGTATGTATGTATATCTATTAACCTATGCGTGGGAAATCTGCTTAGTTTACGCAGCCCCTGCGAAGAGGATAGTCTAACTATAAGCCGACTTTTTTTTCTAGCAATTCAGTAACAAACGTGCGGACAGAAAAGATTTCTTAGTGTTGATTGATAATTGAATAAAAACTGACCCCTCTCCAATTTAAACAAAATTTCAGACAAAATCTCAAAGTTTTATGATTTACCTTGTGTTAGTATACACTCTTTGAAGTATAAGGGCGTTTATTTCGTAAATATTCCGTACACTTTTAATGTGTTTCAAATATTTCACTTATATGCAATATATTATTAATATATAAATAATAGCCTAATTTATTCGTTTCAAAAAGAAAAAATAGTAAAAAGGAATTATGTTAATGAAAAAATAAAATAAACTTCATCTACACACAGGAAAAGAAATAACGCAAAGTTGTCTTAAAAAAATGAAAATAAATCAATTTTTTCATACTTTTCGGTCAAATTGATTAATCATAATGTTTAAAGATAATTTTTCGTTATTTATTTTATTTTTCCATGTATTTATTTTCTTTTGAATAGTTGAATAGTTATTTATTATACAAGTGACGAAAGTAGATCATTTTACAACTCGAGTGAAACGTTTACCCACACGAGCTGTAGAGTTGTAAATTCTACTTTCGCCACGAGTGTAATATTAAATTATTTCTGTAATACATGAACAGATCTAACCAGAATATGAACAAAATTAGGATGTTGTGAAGATTATGGTTGTGAAAGGTTATAAGCATAGTTATAAAACAACTAGTGATGATTGTGAAGTAGTGCAGTTATAAACAAGTGCAGGTTATAAACAAGGAAGGTAATTATTATTATATTTAAATTTTAAAATATATTGATTATTTCCACCAATAATTCATTCACATTTCAATTTATTTTGTTAAAATAAATTCTTACAATGTTAAGAAACATTTAAAAGCATTTAATTTCCAACTTCAAATTATTTTTTAATTTATACTTATTACTAATTAAGAAGACAATTCACTTTTTTCACTCTATTGCAAAATGTTTCACTTTCTTCACTTATTTCAGTTTAGTAATGTTACCATTATTCAACGATTACAGAAAAATACATTTTTACTTTTAATGCCTTTATTACATTTTCTATTTTTTTTTATTTATTTTTTTTTTTTTTATAAAATCACCATAAACATATTTTTTCTCTTTCATCCTCCAATATTTAAATCGAACGAGATGTGTAGTTTTCTATAATGCCATTTAGGAAAAGTAAGACACGCAGAGGCTGCGTAAAATAAGCAAATTTCTCACGTTCTGGTATTACACATCTCGCCCCATATTCAAAGTGAAAACAAGAAAGTGCTAAAAGCTCCATCAATATATGAGCTAATAGAAAATTTATAGATCTGCAATTATAGAGCATTAATAGTTTAGAAATTTTGGTTCTAGAACATGTTTCTATCCGGATTATAATAATGGAGATATTTTGAATTTTTGAATTCCGCCCTTTCTAACCCCCCTCCCCCCAATCTGAACACGTTTTTAGCCTTAATATATTATTTTGAATGAAACTATCACATATCGAGTAAGGTAAAGAACAAAAAAAAAAATCCGTCACGCAGGGGCTCCGCAATCTAAGCAGAGTTCCCACGTGAAGTTTGGTAATAGAGAAAGATACATACTGGTAAATGAACACCCCCTTGAATATATTCAAAGGGAAATAAGAAATGTTTCATCCAGTTTCAATAAACTGCCGACAGGGAGCGTTAGGTTAGAAAAGTAAACAAACGGGTCTGCCCGTCTCACACCGGAAAGAAAAACAATTACTGAAATTATCACAATATAACATATTAATTTTATTGAGAACTATTTACTATATCTAGTACTGTACTAGAGACCTTAATAATAAGTCAGAATAATTGTTATCTCAATCAATCAAATTTTAGTAGTCCAAAACCTTAAGACGGGGGGGGGGGGGGTCACCAGAACATTTTTGCATGTATCTCGTATAATAAAGGTCTCTTCAATACAATTTTTGGTAGTTAAACTTTGAATAATGTAATTTATTATGTAGCAGAGTATTGTTTACGTAACATGAGTAGAAGTGCCAGTTTGCTGATGGCTGAAAACCAAAAATGCAAATATCTCGGTTAATATTCAAGATATAGAATCAACCTATATAACAATATTTATAGTAGATTTTATTTGCAATAAGATTGATTTTATACACTTTTTCGATCCGACCTATGGTAACGGAGATATTTCGAATTTTCGAAAATCCTCCCCTCTAAACCCCCCCTTCCCCTAAACCGATTTCAGCCGTTAACGAACTTGATCTTTCTTTTTACATAAAACGACTAAATATCGAGTTTGGTTACGATTAAACTATAATTGCGACCGCTAAAGCTGTAACTGACAATATATATATATTATATATATATATATATATATATATATATATATATATATGTATATATCTATATATATATATATATACCGTTTTGAACGGACCTCATTTTCGTCATCTCCTGGGTAGGATGGACATTTGAAGAAAAATTTCGAAAATCGTGTCGTGAGTACAACCTCAATAGCTGATTTCCCTAAGGGAAATCTGCTAAAACATTTTTGAGTTAATAGTAAATGTTTACATGGTGCCGTCAACACGTAACGTATTTGCATGTACCTCACACAGTAACAGTTCAATGGAAACAATATTTGGTAGTTTGCTTAGAATAAAAGGTTCAAGTTATAACACCTTATTAATATTATGGCATGAGTGGGAGTATTGCTTTACTCAGGGCCGAAAACAAAAAAAATCGATATATCAGGGTTAATACTAATATTAATGAAAACATATACATAACAACATTTATAGGAAATTGCATTTACAATAAGATTGGTTCTATAACAAATATTTTGATTTCCAACGTTTAATAATGGAGATATTTCCGGAAATATCCCCCTCTATAAAACCCCTCCCGTCCCCCCGTACGATATTAACCATTAACGAACTTAATCTTTAGTATATTCTGGAAACACTTATATATCGAGTTCGGTAAAGATAAAACAAAACTTAAGACTACTAGAGCGGTAGTAGACGAATATATATAAATTTGAATCTACCTCATTTTTATTTCGTCATCTCCTTGATAGGATGCAAGGAGATTTGAGAAAGTTTTTCAAAAATAGCGTCATGAGTACGACCTCAATAGCTGATTTCCCTTAATGGAAATCTGCTAATACCAAAACATGACAGCAAAGAAAATTAAGAGGATTTCATAATAGAGACAGGGCAATTTCAGAATGAAAACAGTCATCAAGTAAAAAAACAATATCGATTATTTTTATAGAGTATTAAATAATTAATAAAATAAAGTTATTCACCTACCATTAATGTGTAATCCATAAACTCCGAGAATGTGCGCCACTGCAAATTTTAAAAGCCACCAACTGCAGATTAATTATAAACACTTACTAAAACCATCACATATTAATAAACCATAGAGCACACTTCCACAACTCATATTCACAGGGAGGATTTCGTAGAACTATGGAAAAATAGTTATGTATATATTTAAAAAAAACTAAAAGAAAAAATATTGTAAGATTTTCGGCACTGCTTTCGGAGATTTCGGACGGAAGACGGGATGAGACAGATAGCTGGTATTTATTGAACCTGAGTGAAATACATATTTTAGGTTACCGATTCGTAAGGTTGGGCCGAATAATAAATTGTAGGTTGTGGTATAGAGAGAGAGGCGGCCGCCGGCAGACTGAGGCCAAACCTTACATCTCAGGCAATACACAAATATCTCAGGCCTTCTTATCTTATCAGAATCAGCTTTAGCAGACCTACCTGCTCGTTTACTAACTCAAAATGGCAAATTGTCTGTCAGGAGTTGTCGAATAAAAGTCACTAAATATCCTGGAATTTCAAGTCTTGAAAAAACTTTATTATTGAGTTAATGATTTTAGTATACATCTGTGAATGGGCAAGGCCTATCAAATACAGCTGTTAGAGTGTAGATATGTGGTCTGCATATTGTTCATCCCATTGACTTGAAGAGACCGAAATACCTTTGCGAAATGCAAGGCCGCAAGTAACTTGCCAGATGACAGGTACACTCTTTCCAGATAGATACTTTACTTTTCTGTCATGTGATATTGAGTTTTTATGTACTGTTTAATACTTCCGCTTTTAGCAGATTTCACTATTCAGGTTATACTCGTGACGGAATTATAGAACAATTTCTTCAAGTGTCCAACTATCCCCTGCCACTGGATATGACGGAAATGATGCCCTCTTAAGGCTATATATATATATATGGGGGGCTCAGGTTAGCCATGTGAGTTGAAGAGTTAGCCTTAATCTCACACTGTAAACCTAGAGTGGCGAGTTCGATTCCCGCCTGGGTAATAGGAATTTATTTACTGACGGAATTAATTAAATAAAATTCCTAGTCCCGCCCTGGATAGAAAAGGGTAGTAACCTTCAGATAACCCGTCCCAATTACTCTTAGTTGCAAAAAGTGGACGTACATAAATTATTTAATTTTATATATATATATATATATATATATATATATATATATATATATATAGAGGATCGGTTCCTTTCAACTGATTCGTACTTCTTAAATACGTGATTAACTCGTAAATACGTGATTAACTCGTAAATACGTTTACTCGTAAATAACTTAAATACGTTTACTTTTTCATGTTCGTAGTTTTCGCAACACTGCCGCCTACTTAAGCATTTTCGTCCTGAATAGGCTCAACATCGCCGTTACCATACTTGGCTAGTAGCTCTAGGTGTACCACTTCCATTTTAGACCTCGGATTGTGGTATCTCTGAATCCTGTAGACCACGTCGTTCAATCTCTTGAGCACCTTGTAAGGTCCCTCCCAGTGCGTTTGCAATTTAGGCGATAATTCTTTCTTGTGTTGTGGGTTGAATATTAGAATCATTTGTTCTTCAGTGAATCCCTCCGTATTTGCGCCTCGATTATACCTGGCTTTCATCTTTTACTGGTCATATTAATCCGGTTGCGGACAAGCTCATGCAGGTCTTCTTGTGCCTGGGGAATGTTACCATTGCCATCGTTGGATAGTTCGGGTTGGCACCAAATTCATTTAAATGGCCAGTGAGAAGATGAGGAACAAAATAAAACATTTTGAATAACTGAATACTTGAGTTGCGAAAAAATGAATAGAATAACAATTGTGGTGCATCAATGTTTTAAAAATATTGGTCCTATAGCATTTTCTAAAACCGACCCATAATATGACAGTATTTGGAATTTTTGAGTTCCTCTCCCCTCCCCCCTAAACGCCCACTACACGAGGTCCAACTTCAGCCATAGATATATATATATATATATATATATATATATATATATTATATATATCCAACTGGCTTTAAAAACGTTGGAAGCGAAAAAATATTGCTCTTGGAATTTCTTACGAAAAACGCTAATTAGAAGGGAAGGAAAAGTACGTACTTCACACCAGCTAAGAAAGATGATGCCTCTTTAACTATTGATTCAATTATTTGTTTAATAGAGCTCAGTAATAAGGTAAGTGGTTCTCTATGACTACATTACAGAGCGACGAGGAACAAATATCAAATCAAGAAGATGCTAACAGTAGTGTCGTTCAATGTGAACTATGTAAGAAGGTATTGACAAAACGAGGTCTGAAACGACACGTTTCACGCAGTCATGGAACAGACACAATCGGAGAAGCAGCACCTTTCCGATGTAGCATATGTGGTGGAATGTATAAAAATACTCGCATTCATCTAAGCATAGCCCATCCTGAAGCTTATAGGCTTAGCCAGGTTAAAGAATCAAATTGCGAAAGTGTATTCATTTTAAACGAAACAGATGATTCTAACATGAAAGTTAGTCTAAAAAATTGGGAACCCAAATTCAAAAAACTTCTATTGGCCGACAGAAATGACGAACTACTGACCTCGACACTCTTGGATTTTGTTGGGCTTCCTTCGCTCAGAGCAAATGTGTAGAAAGGCTCCAATTCATCCAGCCACGAAATATTATAAAGCTCGAAAAAAATACAAATGGTAATCTAGACCGCTTCACTTATTCTAGGACAAATAATCCAATAAAAAGAAGTAAAAAAGAGTCAGAACGTCGCAAAAATCGTTATAAATACGAATTGGCTCAGCATTACTACTATTATCGACGAAAAAAAGTAGTACAACAAATATTTAATGACTCGAAGGAAAATGCTATGTGTCATATTAATGCCAACACAAGTTACGATTTCTTTAAAAAACTAATTGGAGACGAAATGACTGCCAACTTGACAACTATAATCCCAATGCAGAAACTAATGAAGATATTATTCTTAGTGACGAAGATATTGAAATTGCAGCTAAGGGTATATCATTAGATTCTGCCCCAGGGCCTGATGGTATTTTTGTTAGAACAATAAGAGACTCTGGATGCTATAAAACTATAACATACATAGCTAATTACTTGCTGAAATGGAATGTAGTTCCTGAGCTGTTTCAAAAAGGCAGAACTATCCTAATATACAAGTCTGGGGACAAAAATGTTGTTTCAAATTATCGACCCATAACTATTTATAGTACCCTAAGAAGAATTATTGAACGAGCAATTGACAAGAAAACAAAGCAATATGTTGAAACTGTCTTTTCCTCAAAGAAGGTTTGTTGCACGTCCAGCAGATTTTATAAACTCATCAATAATCAATGCCTGCATTCAACGAGCTAAAATGAAGAATGAAGACTGCTGTATTGTTTATCTAGATGTTACGAAAGCTTTCGACAGTATTGGACACAAACATATAAAGAAAAACCTTAGAAACGTTTCCAATTCCAATGAACATTAGGAAATTGATCGGCACTCTGCTTACGGAAAACAAAATCTATATATCAGGGCCAAAAGGAAACAAGAGTGATTCAAGTAATGAAAGGAGTGGCTCAAGGGGCGCCATTATCGCCTTTGCTATTCAATCTAGGAATAGATTTTGTTTTACAAGAATTGGCTGAAAACGAAATAGCAACCGAATATGGATACAATCTCGTGAATGATTTGCCTAATTTAACCTGCTGTGGATTTGCAGACGATATAGCTATAATTGCAAAAGACCTTCAGTCTGTAAAACACCTTGTAGGACAAACCATAGATGCGCTGCTGAAAATTGGACTAACAGTCAATGAAAAAAAGTCCGTCACGCAGGGGCTGCGTAAACTAAGCAGATTTCCCACGTGAAGTTTTACAATAGAGAAATTTCACGAGAGCCGAGCCAGTCAAAGAAACAGCCGAACTAGCTTTTGGCGGGAAAGTAACTCTCGTCCGTTAGGCTCCGAGATTAAATTAAAAACAATTCAATCTCAAAAAACAACAAGAACACAAAAGATGGACTTACCGCTACTGATAGCAGCGCTCTGAACACTAAATAGTACGACAGAATATCTATTATTTGTAAGACTTAATACTGCTGTGAATATTAAGTAAACAAATAAAGGGGGAGTCAATAGGTAAGAACCTTCCTGATAGCAAACAAACTGAGTTGTAAACAATCAGGTTAGCCAGCTTTTAGCGGAAACAAAAGCAATTACGGAAATATATTTGAAATATAAGTTATAAATTTTATTCATAACACTTTATTATATCTACTACTGTAATTAATAATAAACCAGAATAATTTTTATCACAACCATTCCAAATTTAGGAATCCTGGAAGAAAATAGAAATGGGGGGGGGGGGGAACAAAATATAATTCAGACGGTTAGGAGATTTTCACATGATTAAGGAACAAGCAGGTTAGCCAGCGAAGATTTACAATAGATAAATATACATACAGGTAACACTTCCGTGAATAATTACAAACGGCAATGAGAATTTTTTCAGTGAATTTACGATATAAGTTAATAGTCCCTACAACGTAATACGGCTGGATTGTAAACAAACAGGTTTAGCCAACCTTGTAGTGCAGTATCGATAGATAGACCGGAAAACCCTTTTTGTAGTCCAAGAAAAAAGGGGGGGGGGTTCAACAGAACGTATTTGTTTGTACCTCGTAAAATAAAGCTTTGTTGAAAACAATATTTTTTATTTAACCTAATAATGAGGTGGTTCATTAGATTCCAGCTCATTATTAATATGTCCCTAGTAGGAGTGGGGGTTTACTGAAAGCGGAACTCATTACTAAAAATTCAAATATCTCGGTTAGTACTCATTATACAGAAAATATGTATAGAACAATATTTATAGTAAATGTAATTTGCAATAAGATTGATTATATACAATTTTTCGATCCGACATATAGTAACGGAGATATTTCGATTTTTCGAGAATTTTCCATTCTAAACTCCCTTACCACTGATCCGATTTCAGCCGTTAACGAACATGATCTTTCTTTTTACATAAAACGACTAAATTTCGAGTTTTGTAATGATCAAACAAAAATTGCGACCGCTAGAGCGGTAACAGACAAATATATATATATATATATATATATATATATATATATATATTATATATATATAGATATATGTATACAGTTTTGAACGGACCTCATTTTCGTCATCTACTAAGTAGGATCGATGGACATTTGAAGAAAAATGTCGAAAATTCCGTCAATGAGTACAACCTCAATAGCTGATTTCCCTGAAGGGAAATCTGCTAAAAAAGCAAATCAGTTGTTTATAACAAAAGGCAAATTAACAAAAACAGATATAGAGACTATTGACGGCATGAAAATTGAAAGTTTGCTACCAGTCGAGATAATAAAAAATCTTGGAGTGAATTTTCAGGAAGAGGTCCGTCTCGATACTGAAGAAATTATTGACTCTCTCGTCGACAAGCTAAATAAACTATCTAGCAGTTCTTTACTGAAGCCGGATCAAAAACTAAACATATTAAATCAATATATCTGGCCAATTCTCACGTACCCTATGCAATGTGCCCCACTCAAGGATCTCAAGCCCACTTTCTTGCAAAAAATCGACAAAATTGTCCGAAGCTGTGTCAAAGAGATATTAGGTTTACCTTCAGATACTCCAGACAGCATGTTGTACTCTGCAAGAAATGTTAGAGGTTTGGGGGTATTCAAAGCACAATGGGAAGCATTCTTGCAACATATAAATATGTGCATCACGCTTCAGAATGACGGCAATAGGTATGTACAAGAAACAAGAGACTTTAACCAAGAAATAAGGACATGCCTCGAAAATTTGAATCTGACAACAGTAAAAGAAAATTATAATGTGCGACAGTTAAGGAAAGATTTGCACATCAAGTCATTCATCGAATGGTCGTCTCCCCCTGCAAAAGGAAAAGGAGTTGAAACATTCAGCGAATGGAAGCCAAGTAATTCCTGGATGTTTAACAAAAAGGGCCTATCCTGTTCTGAGTGGACAACAGGTGTAAAGATGAACGTAAATTTAGTGCCAGTACGCTCAATCCCTGGTAGGAATCTAGGAACAACCCGCTGCAGACATTGCAGTGAGTATGAAACCCTCCCTCATGTTCTAGGTTCTTGCCAGTGGGGAGAGCTGTTGCGCAATTTACGTCGAAGTCCGCTCTGAAATAGCAACACTCATCAAAAAATATCACCCAGACTGGGAAATATTTCAAGAGGTTAGTTGCTTGTCAGAAGATGGCTCTCAGAGACGTGCCGACATCATTATAATTAATAAGAAGGGCAAATCAGGACATATACTAGATCCTATATTAAGGTATGAAAAAGGTAATTCTCAAGCAATTGAGGTTGATTTAGAGAAAAAAAAGATTTACGAACCTTGCTGTAGGTATCTAAAAGAGAAATACCAAGTTCAAAATTGGAGCATTGACGGATTGCTGTTTCGGGCAAGAGTAGTAATCCCAAAAAAAGACGGCCAACTTACTCATGAAGACTCAAGAAATATGCCAAATGTCTTCATCAATTATAAAGAAAAGTGTCAGAATGAATAATAATCACTTGTACAAAATAAAATAAAGCTCAACATAAGCTGTCCTCTAAAACTAGTCACTCACCAGCTCAAAATTTAGTGAAATCAAATTAATTCCATACAAAAAAAAAAAATGTAAGCATATATATATATATATATATATATATAAAACATTTAAAAAACGATTAGGAGGCTGACCAAAACGGGTACCCTCAAAATGGGGGCGGCTTGTTATTTGATTTGATATACATATATATATATATATATATATGTGTGTGTGTGTGTGTGTGTGTGTGTGTGTTTGTGTGTGTGTGTGTGTGTGTGTGTGTGTGTGTGTGTGTGTGTGTACATTGTAACCTCTGTCTGTACATAGATTTTCGACATTTCAGGATACTTTTTCGTTTCTCATGTCATAGACACCATTTTGTTTCTTTGGTGTGCGTTTGTTTGTTACCTTTTCACGCATAAATGGTTGAACCAAATTTTATGAAACGGTATGTATATTACTATTAACCCTACTTAGATTTTAGGCTATATTAATATTCTCTGAGAGGAACAGGAGTGGGGATTATAAAGGAAGCCTGAAATTAAAAATAGCGATATTTCGTTTCCTAGTGGTTTTTTGGCAAATATGAGCATAAAAAAAGTTGTTTACTTTGTTATTTAGAGTAACTTGTTATGTACACTTTTTCGTATACCGAATTATAAACGAGATATACGCTAAAACCTGTAGCGGAAGAGAACAATTTTATTTGGCACAAAAGACTCAACTATTAGAACTAACGCCTTCATTATAATAAGCCATACCAACATTTCTAGGAACGAGCAGGAGTGGGGGTTTTAAGGGAGGCCTGAATTTAAAAATAGCGGTATTTCGTTTTTTATTCGTTTTCCTGCAAATATCTAAATGACAAAAAGTTGTTTATTATGTTATTTAAATTAACATTTATTATATTCACTCTTGCCGTATAACAAAGTATAAACAAGATATACAGGTTCAAACGGGAGTAGGGGTTATAAGGAAGGCCTGATATAAAAATTCGCGATATTTCGTTGTCTATTTGTTTTTCGACAAACGTGCACATAACAAAAGTTGTTTACTTTGTTATTTACAGTAAGTTTTGTTTGATACATTTTTTCGGGAACAATGTATGAAGCAAGTAATTTGCGTAGAAATATTGATATGCTCAATAATATTTTGACCCTAAACACTGGGACGGGTATTGTTAAAACATTGTGCAAAGCCTTGCCAAAAAAAATACCGTCACCATTCTGCCTCAAATGAATTCCCGAGCGTAGCCGGGTATCTGAGCTAATATACACACTCACACACACACACACACACACACACATATATATATATATATATATATATATATATATATATATATATATAATTTTTAACGGACCTCAATTTTCTATCTATCTATCTATCTCATTAAAGTGTGAAAATGAAAGCGTATATCTGTGTAAAGTTAAAAATAGGGCGATTAAAGCAAAACAAAAAAAAAACAAAAAAAAAACAGTAATTGAATAAGTACTTGAAATACCTTTTAACTTGATATATGGCTGTATTGTGGCTAGTAAATAGCACAGCTGATCCGATAAAAGGATATGGCCGCGAATAGATTAGACAGGCAGTGAGAAATGGCTGTTTACCGCCGAGTCTATCACTCCAACATCTAGTGGAGCTATGCCAGCTAGATCTTATGACGACACCATCTTTTATCTATCAACTCTAAATATATTTGGCACAAATAGAATGTCTTTTAATTGGTGTCCAATTTATAAATTTGCCGTGAATCCCGTCCCTGCTCCAGTATTAGACATTTTATCTCCTTCACAAAGAGGTTTCAGTCTTAAGTCGCTCTCCTTTCGGCATGTTCCCTTTTTAGGAGATTCCCCTTAACCCTAGAATGGTAGTGAACGTAAAAATTACGTATTATCTGGTTTGAACTGTTATCAAAGGGCCGTTAACGACCCCACCACCCACACCCCTCAGCTATGAGCCCTCCAGACAGTTCGGCCTTCACCTCTGCCAAGTGCAGCTAAGTGAACCTTCCCACTCATCCAATAATATTTTTTGAAATAAAAACGACACATAATATTTACGTATCAATACTATTAACAGCAACTTTTTGGCACGTAAAATTTACGTATCGCTACTAATAACCGGTTTTTATGCCATAAGATAGTTAATATTATTCTCAATTTATTTTCTTCCAATTTATTTTTATATTCCAATTTATTTTCTCTTAATGTTTTTAACTTTTATTTTTGAACATAAAAAAGACAAAGATGTATAGAACGAATATAAATAATCTGTTTGTAGTTTCGAAAAAATATTCAATGGATGAAGAAATCAGAAATTTGTTGAAAGAACTCTGCGATGATTCAGATGGGGAAAATGACAATTATGAAATAGATGGATATGGATACGACAGCGATGATTATCCAGAGTATTCTTTAAGTGATGAGGAGGTTGAGCCTTCGGAAATGATTGCAACACAGAGTGGGCTAGATAGCGATGAGAGTGAGAACATTTTAGAAAACATCAAGGCAATCGAAGAAAGATAACAAACATAGAGGCAAAAAAAAAAACCTGAAACCTCTCAACCACACAATATTTACAGATCAGTCACAATAAATGTAGAAGGTGGGGTTGTGCTTGTTAAGAATGTATATGAATGGAGCACACAGCCTCCGGAACGTGTTTCGAACAAAGCGCCTGAATGGAATGTCGTGCTCATTATTACATATTAACGTAGATATAAGTTAAAGATAAGTGTATGTTTTAATAAAATAGTCACATACATTAACAAATTTTGAATAATTTTACCAATACCCTGTAGCACACGTAAAATTTACGCATCACTACCATTAAGTGGGGAATAATATCACTACCATTCTAGGGTTAAGAGAAATCAGCTATTGAGGTCGTTACTCATGGCGCAATTTTTGAAAACTTTACACAAATGTCCGCCGATTCTACCCAGGAGATGAAGAAAATGAGGTCCCTTCAAACTAAGCAGATTTCCCACGTGAAGTTATACAATAGAGAAATCCAATCAGTTACGGAAACGTCCGAACTATCTTTTGGCGGGAAACTCACTCGCCCGTTAACCGCCCACATTTAATAAAAATTCAAATATTTCGGTTAATATTCCAGATAGAGAATAAATGTATAGAAGAATATTTATAGTAAATTTAATTTGCAATAAGATTGGTTCTATACAATTTTTTGATTCGACGTATGGCAACGGAGATATTTCGAAAATCCCCTCTGTAACCCCCCCCCCTCCCACTGGTCCGATTTCAGCCATTAACGAACTTGATCTGTCTTTTTGCATAAAACGTTTAAATATCGAGTTTGGTAACGATCAAACAAAAATTGCGACCGCTAGAGCGTTAACAGACAAATATATATAATTTTGAACGGACCTCATTTTCGTCATCTCCTGGGTAGGATCGATGGATATTTTAAGAAATTTTTCGAATATCGCGTCATGAGTGCGACCTCAATAGCTGATTTTCCTTAAGGGAAATCTGCTAATATCTGGCTGTTAACGCTTTAGTGGTCGCAATTTTTGTATGATCGTTAACAAACTCGATATTTAATCGTTTTATGTAAAAATAAAGGTCAAGTTCGTTAACGGCCGAAACCGGAAAAAGGGAGAGGGGGGTTTAGAGGGGGGGATTTTTGAAAATTCAAAATATCTCCGTTTTTTTTCGTCGGATCGAACATGAAGAAAACCAAGCTTATTGCAAATTCAACGATCTACAAATGTTGTCCTATTCATATTTTCTGTATCATAAATATTAACTGAGATATTTGGATTTTTAGTTTTCGGCTTTCAGAAAACCCCCGCTTCTACTCATGTCATATTAATAATAAGCTGTTATATCGTTAACCACTAAGTTACAAGATAAAATGCCAAATATTGTTTTCTTCTGTAATCGTTGAATAATGGTAACATTACTAAACTGAAATGAGTGAAGAAAGTGAAACATTTTGCAATAGAGTGAAGAAAGTAATCACTTTCTTCACAAGTGAAGAAAGTGAATTGCCTTCTTAATTAGTAATAAGTATAAATTAAAAAATAATTTGAAGTTGGAAATTAAATGCTTTTAAATGTTTCTTAACATTGTAAGAATTTATTTTAACAAAATAAATTGAAATGTGAATGAATTATTGGTGGAAATAATCAATATATTTTAAAATTTAAATATAATAATAATTACCTTCCTTGTTTATAACCTGCACTTGTTTATAACTGCACTACTTCACAATCATCACTATTTGTTTTATAACTATGCTTATAACCTTTCACAACCATGCTTATAACCTACCAACAACATACCATAATCTTCACAACATCCTAATTTTGTTCATATTCTGGTTAGATCTGATCATGTATTACACGATTACAGAAAAAATTTAATATTACACTCGTGACGAAAGTAGAATTTACAACTCTCGTGAAATTACCACACTCGCTTCGCTCGTGTGGGTAAACGTTTCACTCAAGTTGTAAAATGATCTACTTTCGTCACTTGTATAATAAATAACTATTATTGAACTATATGCAAATAATTTCTGTTGACCCCCCCCCTATTTTTTTGTTCTTGGATTACTGAAATTTGAGTGATTGAGATAATAATTATTCTGATTAAGTATAAATTACAGCTCTAGCTATAGTAAATAGTTTTCAATAAAATTAACATGTTATGTTCTGATATATTTCAGTAATTGTTTTTCTTTCCGGTCTAGAATATTTCTATCTATCTATTCAGCTCTTCATGGTTGGCAGTCCTGTTTGTTTGCAATTCAGATACTATCCATTGAAGTGATTTTTAGTTATTAGTAGTATATTAGTATATTTGTTAGTTATAAGTATTGGAAAAAATACAGATAAAAATTATAAAGAAAATGTACCAAAATCTAAAATATAATCCTAGGTTCTAGGTACTAGCCATTTCACCACTCTCCTCATGAATCTAGAACATTCATCAGAGAAAGAATAAAATCGTGGGGCGTGTGAAATTTCTATTAAAAGTCATATCATTATATAATAAACCACTTTATTTGAAGCTTAAATACCAAATATTGTTTTCCAGAGACCTTTATTATACGAGACACATGCAAATACGTTCTGTTGCCCTCCCCCAACTTTTATTCTTGGACTACTAAAATTAGAGTGACTGTGATACAAATTATTCTGATTCATTATAAATTACTGTACTAGATATAGTAAATAGTTTTCAATCAAATTAATATGTTATATTCACATATAAGAAGAGGCGCAAGAATCAGAGGCAGCCCAAGGCATTTGTGGATGTACAAGTAAAAACAAATTCAGATTTATGAACCTGGCTAAGTCTCTATTACTACCGTGATTTAAAATGTACATTTTATATATGATTATATTAGTACTTTTGATATATTTTTACCATGCATAATGAATTGTGATGACTATTCCATATACATATATAAGTCATTTTAAACTCATGCTAAGGTAAAGACAATAACAAGGTCATATTGAGCTGTGATTCAATTTCAGTAATTGAAAGTGCGTGAAATGGTTTTCTATTAATTAATTCATTAATATTTATAATCAGAAATTTTTATCTAATGATTAACTTGTTATAAATATATTTTTTATTACTTTTTTATAAGAATAATTCTTAATAATGATAATATTTACTAACATCTATTTAATGTTACTAAGGCCAGTTGATTGAATTTCATTATAAAGTAAAATCACATTTCCCAAACAGGAATAGAAGCCACGACAAAGTTTACTAAACACCTTAACACACCTGTTATCCAGGTCTTTCTTCCCAAGTTAGTTTACAAATGTGTAACTTGACAAACATGGAAGCCTATATCCCTTATTAATTCCTTTCACAAGTATACTTCATCATACATAATGTTCTCCTAAATTAATAAAAAGAAAAAAAAATAGAAGCCAAATTTAATTTCCTTAGTCAATCTAAACATTAAGTAAAAATGAGCCTCGTTTCCCTCCCCCTCCCCACTAAATGACAATAAGACTTGGCAATAGAGATTACATAAAAGTAACTTTTCATTTTTAAATACAAAGGGGGAACTAAGTGATTGAGATAGTCACTAAATGAAATCACATTTCCCAAATTGGAATGGAAACCATGACAAGGTTTACTTAACACACATGGTTATCCAGACCTTTCATCCCAAATTGGTTTGCAGATATGTAAACTAACTAACATGTAAGCTTTTTTCTTTTATTAAGTCCCTTCACATGTATAATTCCTATGTAATCTTCAAATAATACAAATAAAACTGAACTTAAATTTCTTTTCCTTAGTCAATCTAAACAAAAGGTAAAACTGACCCTCCTGTGTATATTTTTTCTTTCGAAAATCAAGTGACCAACTAACCGTAGTTAGAGCCCTGCCCAGTTTATTCAAGTACCAAATGGTTTCGTTCAAACACCCATCAAATTAACTGCAATGCGAAGATAGTTTTTAAAAAAATTTCTTAAATACATATAACATCAAATTTATTAAAATTGGTTATAAACTGAATTAGAATTGATATTTGAATTATTATTATTATTTATTAAATAATTATTATTATTATTATCACTTTTTTGCAACTTAGGCTAATTGAGACGGGTGGGATTTTAGGATGTTAGTTAATGAATTTCATCACTAAATAATTTCCTTAGCCCAGGCGAGAATCGAACTCGCCAATCTAGGTTTACCATGTGAGATAAAGTCAACGCTTTAACTCGCATGGCAAACCTGAGCCCCCTACATTTGAATTAATGCGTCTTAAATACTTTTCATGGAGCTAAATGCATCTTTAGATTTGGCTATTATTTAATTTAATTTAGGGCTTATGTTGGTGTTTAGTGTTGAACCATGGACAATGTGAGTTATGGTGTCAATTTTCATCTGTGAAATGGAAATTGATTGAGAAACAAATTCACTTAATAATATCGTTAGTCTCACCTGGCTAGAAATGGGAGGTATTCTGTAAATACCCCCCTCCACCTTAGCTACATCCTGGAACTTGTCCCAAGCACCCTTAGTTACAACATAGAACTTAAAATTTATTTAATTATTAATGTTTGTATTAAACAATGCAAACATCACATAACAAAATATGTTGAGTGTAATGAAAATGTAATATTTTTATCATGGTAGAAGATGTGTTCTAAATTATATTTGAACCACAATAGTCCTGTTGACTCATACCTCCAAAAAGAATTATATCTCTTAAATACCTGTCCTCTGAAGAGAATTGTATCTTCCGATGCAATCACTTATAAAGTCTTTAAGTACAAGGGTAATTTAATATATCAAAATAAATAAAAGTTATATGAAAAAAAGGAATACTCTACAACAGTCATCATGTATTTTGTTTCAAATTAATACCCAAGTCCTAACTGAATGTTTTTATAAGTGGTTATCAGTTTGAAGTAGAAAACCAAAACTTTAGCTTATTTGTAGTAAAGTGAGCTGGCTGGTTACCACCGAAGATGAGGTTTTACAATTGTGCATACAGTCATTATGTTATTTATTTATTTTTTAATTGTGAGATCAGATTTTCTCTCAAATGATTAAATTAATAATTATTTACTGACCTCATAATCCATCCTGAATATCAGCGAATTGCAATACTCAGAATCAATTGCTTCATCTTTTGAAAGACCTTGGACTTTGTAGGATATGAGACCACACGCTACAGTCAACAGTTGCACTTCCACTTTTTCAGACCCCGAGCTACCACAAGTCCTTTTTCGCATCTTACAGTCACTACTGCATTCCAGCCTATTCTATTTGCCATTGCTAAAACAAAACTAATTTTCTTTCTGGGTAGTCCGCCGAATTCATTTCCGGTGCTGATGATATCAAGCTCACCATAAAATTCCATTAGTTCTGGCACTGTTTTATCAATTTCCTCAATAACACTGCTCAATACAGTTATCCTCAGTTTTCAGAGCACACTGTCAGGTTTCTGTCATACAAAATGTCCCTCTCTCTGCATCGAGGTTAGGAAGGTAGTTATTAAATAAACCTATATTTCGAAAACAAACATATTTTAACGAATTACAAAGGTCTTTCGTTTCGCAGAAAAACTTTTCAACTTTTAAGACAAGGCTGGTAAGTGAGAGAATTTGTCATTAGAACCGACCTCCTAACTAACTAAATAAATAATGTAATGTTGTTTTCTCTAAAGTTTTAATTTGTAGCAATCTGGCTGAAGAAATCTGCAGTGAAAGCTGAAAAATTATAATTTCCAAAACCACTTACAAAGAAAAAAGGGAAGGGAATTTCACCAACAATCAATGCTGTTCAAAGTATATTTATGAATATCTTTAAACTGAGTGAGGTGCTTTTAAAATTATAAAAACGGTGGCCTCATTTCTAACTGTAATGACGTTACAAAAGTTCACCCGTCTTTAAGAGGCAGCATTCTAAATTCAGACCAGGCTTGCGGAGCTAATGGTTGGCTGACCAACTATGGATCCTAATGTAGGTAGGATGAAATAATTGGCTACGCTTCCACTATGACAATTTCCAGTCCAGCTCCAAGAGCCGTCAGGTCAACATCGAAGACCTTTGGGCACTGATGATGATGCAAAGGATCGAAAATTAATAAATTGTCATAGTGGATTATTAGTAATTTATAAACAAGGATCTCGCTTCTGAATATGCTGGCTATCAACTATATATCTATCCGTGCGTGCCAATGTCCCTATTTTTATTCACTAAGACTTTCGCCCTTTACACTTGAAAATCAAAAGGTTCTCAAAAATGAACCTAATCATCATTCGTGTAACTAAGTGTTCAGTTCATCAACTTGTAGAGAGTTGGAGGTTTTTTTTAAAAAATATAATAAAGCTAAATATAAAAAGTCCGTCACGCAGGGGCTGCGTAAACTAAGCAGATTTCCCTCGGGAAGTTTAGTAATAGATAAATATACATACATACTGCTAACACAATTACACCGTGAATAAATACAAACGGAAATAAATGCTTCATCCAATTTCAATAACCTGCCGACAGGAAGCGTTTAGGTTAGAAAAGTAAACAAACGGGCCGGGCCGCCTAACAACGGAAAGAAAAACAATTACTGAAATATATCAGAATATAACACATTAATTTTATTGAGAACTATTTACTATATCTAGTACTGTAATTAATAATGAGTCAGAATAATTGTTATCTCAATCAATAAATTTTAGTAGTCCAAAACTTTAAGATGGGGGGGGGGGTCACCAGGACAATATTTGCATGTATCTCGTATAATAAAGGTCTCTTGAATACAATTTTTGGTATTTAAACTTCCAATAATCTGATTTATTATGTAGCAGAGTATTGTTTACGTAACATGAGTAGAAGTGGCGGTTTGCTAAAAACTGAAAAATGCAAATATCTCGGTTAATATTCAAGATAGAGAATAAACTTATAACAATATTTCTAGTAAATTTAATTTGCAATAAGATTGGGTATATACAATTTTTCGTTCCGATGCATAATAACGGAGATACTTGGTATTTTCGAAAATCCCCCCTCTAAACCTCCCCCTCCCTCTAGTCCGATTTCAGCCATTAACAAATTTGATCTGTCTTTTTACATGAAACGGGTAAATATCGAGTTTCGTAACGATTAAACAAAAATTGCGACCACTAGAGCGGTAACAGACAAATATATAGATAGATAGATCTATATATATAGATATATATATACAGTTTTGAACGGACTTCATTTTCGTCATCTGCTAGGTAGGATCGATGGACATTTGAAGAAAAATTTCGAAAATTCCGTCATGAGTACAAACCTCAATAGCTGATTTTCCCTCAAGGGAAATCTGCTAAAAATGCTAGACCCCACAGGGACTTACATGAAATTGTATTAAAGGATATGTTTCAGATTAAAAAGTAGTTTAAAAATTCATGTGATATTCTAAATGAGCTTTTGCTAGCATGGCTCAAAATATAAAGCATTAAGTTGCAGTCCATTTAAAAGTGGAACATGTATTAGAATCTTAGATTCATTACAAAGTTTTTAAAGGAGTGTCCATACCAGCTCGTGGGAAATCTGTTTAGTTACACAGCCCCTGCGTGGTAGGTTTTTGTATACTTCACGGAGAAGTAATGGTTTTTACCCAATATGAAAGAGGGAATGAGACTGGAAATAGGATTCGTTTGGCAGGGTCGAGTAGGATAATAAACAGTTGCAGATAGAAAGTTGGAAAGTCATCAATAGCTATTGATTGATGAGGGAATGGCTGTGACTAGTATATGGAGATACAAGATGAAACTGAAACAATTAAAATTATTTTATTTTATATAGTTCTATTATAAAATTCTTTAATATTTTTCAAATATTTTTTGTTTTGTTATAAATACAATTTATTTTAATGGGTACTCCTTTAAAAACTTAGTAATGAATCTAAGATTGCATTACATGTTCCACTTTTAAATGAACTACAACTTTAAACTATAGAGAAGTCAGCATTCCATTATTTATTTAGTCATTTAGGAGGTTGCTTCTAATGGCACATTCCCACTCTTACCAGCCTTGTCTTAAAAGTTGAAATGTTTTCAGTAAAATTGAAAAGCTTTGTAGTTCCTAAAAATATTTTTGTTTTCAACGCTAAGTGCATTTAGTGCCTACCTTCTTAACCTCAATGCTGAGAAATATAATGTATAACAGAAACCTGACAGTGTGCTCTCTCTTCTGAAAACTCAGAATTACTGTATTTGTTGATGAGATTGGTAAAACAGTGCCAGAACTAATGGAATTATATTGAAAAGCCTAACTCTTTGAAGAGAAGAAACAATTGATTTTGAATATTTCATTTCGCTGATATTCAGGATGATTTATATGGTCAGTAAATAATTATTTTTTTAATTATTTGGGAGAAAATCTGATCTGAGAGAAAATAAAATAACTTAATGACTGTATGTAAAATTGTAAAACCTCAACTTCAATGAAATCCAGCCAGCTCATTTTATTACAAATATGCTAAAGATTTGGTTTTATACTTCAAATTGATAAGCGTTTGTAAAAATATTCAGTTAGGGATTGGGTATGAATTTTAAAGAGAATACATGATGACATGAAGTGATTGTGTTGGAAGATGCAATTTTCTTTATAGGACAAGTATGTAAGACATCTACCCTTTTTGGAGGTATGAATGTATAAGATTACTATGGTTTAAATATAACCTATCATCTTCTATTATGATAAAAATATATATTTTATTATGGTACATTTTCATTATCCAGAACATATTTTGTTATGGCTATTTGTTTAATCCAAACATTAATAATTAAATAAATTTAATATCCAGTTCGTAGCTAAGGGTGATCAGGGCAGGTCATTTACAATATAACTCTCTTTTCTAGACAGAGTGGGACTAAGGATTTTATTAAATGAATTTTTTTCTTAACCAATTTCCATTTCACAGGTAGAAATTGACAGTACAGCTCATGTTATCTTTGGGCCGAAACTTTTCACCAACATAAGCGTCAAATTAAAATAAATAATAGCCTCATCTAAAGATGCATTTAGCTCCATGAAAATTATTTAAGACGCATTAATTCAAATGTCAATTCTACATCAGTTTAAAACCAGTTTTAAAAAATTTGATGTTATCTATATTTAAGTATTTTTTTAAAATATGTCTTTGCATTGCAGTTAATATGATGTTCCAGTTTTTGGATGTTTCGACAAAACCATTTGGCACTTGAATAAACTGGGCAGGGCTCTAATTACTGTTAGTTGTTCTCTTCATTTTTGAAGAAAAAAAAATAGGACTGTTATTTTTACTTTTTGTTTAGATTGATTAAGGAAATTAAATTTAGCTTCAGTTTTATTTGTATTATTTGAAGAGAAGATTACCTAGGAAGTAAGCTCGAGGAGGGAATTAATAGAGGATATACAGCTTATATGTTAGTTAGTTTACATATCTGCAAACCATTATGGGATGAAATGTCTGGGATAACTATGTGTGTTGAGTAAACCTTGTCATGGCTTCAATTCCAGTTTGAGAAATGTGATTTTAATTAGTGGCAAACTCAATCCCTTAGTTTCCCCTATTTTTTTAAAAAAGAATAGTTATTTTTATATAATCCCTATCGACTAGCCTTATTGTAATTAAATGTATATTAAGAATTATTATTATGGTGAATTGATCTCTTAGAAGTGTAAAAAAAAAAAAATAAATAAAAAAATAAAACCTAATGATTAGATAACAATTTCTAATATTAATATTATTATCGAAACTATTCCACATACTTTCATTTACTCCAATTGATTTACTTCTTTAGTTTGTCATTGATCTTGTATTTTTGAGGATTTTCATACCTACCTTGCTTGTATAAGTGTTCATTCATTAATGTTACTTCATTTTGTTCCTGTTCGCTTCATCTATTGACCTTACAAAATGATTGCTTCAATGCATTAGCAGATTTCCCTTAAGAGAAATCATCTATTGACTCATGACGCAGTTTTCGAAAAATTTACTCAAATGTCCATCAATCCTGCCTAAGAGATAATAAAAACGAAATCCTTTAAAAAATATATAATATATTTTTCTGCTACATCTCAAGCAGTCACAATTTTTGCCTTACCGTTATCAACCTGGATATTTAAATGTTATATGTAAAACTGTAGATCAAGATCATTAAAGTGTAAAATCCGACCAGTGGGAGGGGGTGCTTTATATAGTGGAATTTTGAAAATTCAAAATATCTCTGTTTTTAAAGATAATAGAAAAAATAAACATTCTTATTAAACATGTTATTGTCTATAAATGCTGTTATATATATTTTATCTTTATCTTCAATGTTAACTAGGATATTTTCATTTTTTATTTGAGCCTTCACAAAAACCCACTCTTACTCATTTTGTATTAACAATAAGCTATTGTATCTCCAAACACTTCATTCAAACTATATAATGTGACATGCATCCAAATTTTTTTACATCATCATAATATTGCATTGCTGGCTGGAAAATGCCCGATACTTAACCTTTTCAGTTAACGGTAAAGATAATGTGTTATTGGCTGAAATCGGACCTGGAATAGTGGCGATTAAGTGGAGGGGGTATTCAAAATTCACAAATATGTCCGTTATAGTCAGTCAGATCGTAAAATGTTATAGCACCAATCTTGTTAAGCTATTGATGTTCTACAATAGTTGTTTCATTCATTTTTTCGTTACTCAAGTATTGAATGAGTTATTCGTACTTTTTAGTTTTTAACCTGAAGGACACCCCCCCCCCCTATACCCCTTCTAATAATTGATTTTTTACATAGAAATAGAGAATTTGTTATGATCATGTTATGAGATCACTAGTGGGTTATCTGTTAAGTTGACAAACTTTTTTTTTTTACTATTTAATTAAAGATACTGCATCAGATTGTATGATTAGTTTTATAGATTTTTATATATGTATATATATATATATATATATATATATATATATATATATATATATATAGGGTGAGTGACGGGAACCAAGTGATTTTGAAATAATAATAAAATCTCTGTTTCTTAGCTAAGTTAAATTTTATTAATATAATATCTTACCTAAGAACATTGTATTTTAGTTTTAATAAATTTTTTTCATGAACGGAAAATTACCTCTGGCATGTGTTGGCCGTTTTCAATGATGCATTGTTGAAGTCGGTAAAATAAAATTAGCCTGAACTCTTTCCAGCAGGTCTTCATTGATTTGAGTGATTTTTTGACGGGTCGCTTCCTTTAATTCTTCTAAAGTACGAGGCTTGCTTTCGTAGACACGTGACTTAAGAAATCCCCACAGAAAAAAAATCGCATGTGGACAGGTCAGGTGGCCGTGGAGCCCATAAAACGTTGTCATGTCTTGAAATGAGATGGTTAGGAAAACAGACTGCGGAGAACTGCCATGGACGCTCTGGCGGTGTGTGCTGTAGCCCCATCTTGTTGAAACCATAAATGTTCATGATCTATACCTCTTCTTCGTAACTGCGGAATGAAAAAGGTGTTCACCATATTAATGTAACACTGAGAAGTTACTGTAACTGTAGCACCATTTTCTTCAAAGAAATAGGGCCAGTTCAGGCTAATTTTATTTACCCGGCTTTCAACAATGCATCAATGAAACGGCCAACACATGCCAGAGGTAATTTTCCGTTCATGAAGAAATTTATTAAAACTAAAAATGCTATGATTTTATGTACGATATTATGTTAATAAAATTTAACTTAGATATGAAACAGAGATTTTATTATTATTTCAAAATCACTTGATTCCCATGACTCACCCTATATATATATATATATATATATTATATATCTATATATAGATATATCTATATATATATATATATATATATCTACAAATTACATAAAATTGAAATTAATAACATTATGTTTAAGGTCAGACATGAAAAGTCACAATTCATCCATATGTCACAACCTTTTAATAAATAGGAAAATAGAAATAACTACCTTTATTGTCCACAATACTTACAATTTATTAATTATTAGTTTTACAAAGATTACTTTAAAGCCCTGTGCATTGATTGATACATATTTACATACAACTGTCTTACTCAATTTTAGTACTTCACTACGTATAGACATTTTAAATAATATTATTGATATTTGGTGCAGTTAAATGAATATTTTGACACACTCAATGAAATATTATAATATATATATATATATATATAAATATATATATATATATATATATTTTGAATATATGTATTCATGCTTAGTAAATATATTTAAAAGATCCATTGTTTCGAATGAGAATATATTTCATGTGTTATTTCTATATTATTTAATTAAATGACATCAGCCAAATCACACATTTCATTGTCATCATGATTTGAATTGTTATAGAAAAGATACAGTATTACGAGCTTTATGGAATTATTTTTATTAGAATAATTGGGTTCCATATTATTGCTTTAATATTAATAAAATACCCCATTGGCTCCTAAATAATTTCATTTTTTTTTTAACTGCAATCAATTTAGTTACTGAAGTCCAAGATATTATGTCTAATTTCATCTATGTTAACCTCTACAGCATATGTTCCTATGTATCCTATGCATATAAAGAAATATATCAAAATAATGAGTATATCTTAAAAAGTCAGTCATACAGGGTTGTATAAACTAAGCAGATTTTTCATGTGTGATGATGACCCACTGGCCATCTCATCTCACCATCTATCTTTATTTCTTCTGTAGTAAGAAGTTTTTTTTTGTTTTTTTAACAAAGGATTTTTAGTGGCTCAGTTACTTGAACCTTAGAATAACCCCTCTTATTATTGTAACACAATGATTGTAGAGCTGAAGTCGATAGAAGAATAGCACTTGCTAAACAAGCCTTCCAAAGTAAAAGAAGCATTTTAACTAATAAGCATATAAGCACAGATACCAAAAAAATGTTTGCTAAGCCTTTTGTATGGAGTATACTGCTTTACGGAATCGAAGGTTGGACTATCTACAAAAGGGTATACAACAGGTTGGAAGAAATGGAAATGTGGATCTGGCATAGGATCACTAGAGCAAGTTGGACTAAATAAAAAAAAAAAAACCAACATTGAATTTCTAAATGAGATAAGTGAGAACGAAAGTCTTATCAAGGCAATGGAAAAAAGAAGAGTGAAACTTCTTGGGCAAATCATAAGGCACAACTACTTCATTACAAATATATTTGAAGGTAAGGTCCTTGGTCATAGGGGAAGAGGAAGGCCTGGAAAATTCTATTTTGAAGACATCAAGCATGTTATGGATTTCGGTAAGTATAGTTATATGAAAAGAGCAGCTTCCAATAGAACACAATGATTGCAACTACAGGGCATAGTCTTTAGAAAATGATGAGGATTCTGGAGGCTGAAAATGAGAATAAAAAACTCAAATAACTGCTTAATATTAAAGAAATTTTAGAATAATAAGTGTTTATAAAGATACATTCTAAAGAAACATACATTTTTTGATCTGACTCATAGGAATTGAGAGATTTTCAATTTACAATTCCTTCCTCCTCTAAACACCTCCCACCATATTCCTAGTCCGATTTCAGTTATTAATGAATATGGGCTATAGTATTTAATGAAACAGATAAATATCAGTATAGTATTGATAAAATAAACATTTTCAAGTCAAGAACATAAAATCTTAATTGATGACATCTTCAAATTCAATGTATTTCCATATAGCTCTCGCTGTAAAAGTTCAATGAAGACAATATTTGGTATTTAAGCTCAGAATTTTCAAATAGCTTAAGTACATTTAATAAAGGCAGAAAGCTCTATCATCCCTTTCCAATGTTGTTAATGATCCCCCAATAAGCAAAATCATATATTTATTCATTTGATTAAATTTTCTCATTCAGATTTTTCTAAGACTTTATAGCTAAATACTCTATTCATTACAGAATTTTCATTGAAATGAGAAACAACACCTCATTAGCTTTGAGCCAATCAATTAAACAAATACTACTGACAATTTTTTCTTCTTTTAAACAGTGCATTCAAAATATTAATCTGTAGTAACAAAGCATATTTTTCAATCACCCACCTCTTCTTCATATGCAAAGTCTGAAAAAAAAAATTGAGATAACCACGTATGATTAATTTTTTTTCTAGAGAGCAATTCTGCAAAGCAACCCCTCAGGCAAACTTTAATAATGTTGAGAAGAATATGGAAGTTGATTTGTAGACTGATAATCCTAAAATATTTTTTACACTTATTTATTCTGTGCCATTATCAAACAACCTCTTCCTAAATTGAAGGGTCAGTACTTTTAGTGGGCTGCTAGCAATGTATAAGTTGCAGAAATATGTACTGGTTTTGGTCATTTTAGTTTACAGTTTGGTTTGAAAGATTTGAGACTCTGCTCATCAAAATTCTTATTTAGCTTTTATAGTCATAATTTTGGACGAACTCGAACTTGAACTTGTATAGAGAGTGCAGCATAGACTCTCAATATTGCCTTTTAAATTCCTGAAATAATTTATTTTCATTTTTCAAGAGGAAAAGGTTTTTGTTCGCATACATCTCTGTATAGCCATTCAATTTATTTACAACTGTTCACGGGATTCCCCTTTTACAGTTTTAGTTCGATCAAAAAAATTTGTATTAGTCGGAGTGAGCTTATAATACACTAGTTGACTAAAACAGAGCAATTCAGGCAAATACTAAGATAAGAAAGGTCAAAAGATTATAAAGAAAAAATAGAAGAGTGAGTATCTAACTATGCATTTGGCAGAAAGAAGGAATCATAAGTACTACTGTATTATTTCCGATAAGAGAAAGAATTTTAATCTTAAAACTTCATATGCTAAATAAATATATAAAATCCTTATTTACCTTATTATTGCTGCACTATTGGCTGGACACTTATATAATAATAGTGTCTATTTAAACAAAAATATTTATTTTATATAAGATATTTGAATGCACCAACATAATTATTATAAATCCAAACAATAAAAATAGTACAGTATATTTATGAATTGTTTAGAAAGAAGTAGGGAATAACAAGCTGGTCTAGACTTACAAAATTAGATTCTACTCAAATTCAATAGGACTTCTACGCTTTAACTTAGCCAGCAAGTCAACTCCCCATTTTCTTAATTGCTAATAGTTTATATTTGATCATATCGGTTTTTTGTTAAGGATTTTTCTTTTACTTTCTTTTTTCTTGTAAATCAAATTATTCTGGAAGGCAAAATGATATCCTCCCTACCCCTTCATTTATTATTGAGATGGTAATTTCCTTCCTCCCTAAGCTTATGCCAATGGTCAATAAAATCAATTAATATGACTCACTCATCTCATGACTGCTTATCGTCAGCAAAACTTACAGATAAAATCAATTTTGGTACTTATACCTTACCCAGTCAACAGTATTATCACTACTTTGAATAATATTTTGACAGAGTTAGTGATGGCTCAAAGAGGAGGGGTTTTTTTTTTCTTCTCAGAGTGACCCTATGAGAAGTTATTTATTTGTGTACACATTCCATTGCCACATAGTATATTACAAGTATTATTATGTTTAAATACACTTTTACAACGTATACTATTTAATGGATTATTACCATATAATCAAATATAATGAAATAAAAATAGAATGAAATAAACAATAATTAAAGTAAAATAAAAGTATGAATTAAGCAAGATAATTACAATTAAAATTAAAAAATGAAAAAGCAAATTAAATCATATTAAACTCAACTGATGTTAAGTTTTTTTTCTTCTTTAATTCTATTTATTTAGTCTATCTAACCTAAATATATTGAATTATAATTCTCTTTCCTTGTAATCAACTTTATATTCTAATGTATTTTTGCTACATCCATGAGTATACTTTTGACATAAGAGGACAGATTAGTGAGGGTTTTGGTGAGAGGCCATCTGCTCATTTCATGACACTGGGTTTGAAGACTCCCAATCACCCCGTGCCAAACTAGGTTAAGGGGAAATTAATTGCACTGCAAATCATTTTAATCAAACAGCTAAAAAAAATGTTGTATGTTAATTAATACGATTTACACCTGCATCATCCAGTGCAGACCAGCGTTGGGCAATTGCTAGAGTAAATTACCATTGAATGTGCGAATTGTTCTTAGAAAATGAGCAAAGAGTCATCACTCCTAAATTGTTTAGCCATGAAAATTGACTCATACCTCATTTAATCATGGTCAGCAAAGATTACAAAACTGCTAATTGTTTTTATTTTAATTAAATTATTGATTGTTTTTTGGAGTAGATGGCACATTAAAATATATTTAAGAAATGCCCTTTAAAATATATTTTTAAAAAATGACAAATTTATTTTTAAAAAATGACAAATTTATTTTTTCTTATTAAAAAAAAAGTTCTAAATAAAGTAAGTGAAAGCAGAAGTTTTAAATCGGCCATGAAGAAAAGAAGTGTGCAAGTTCTTCTTTGGGCACTTCATAATGCACAACAATTTCATCACCAGTATATTTGAAGGTAAGAGCATTGGAGATAGGGGACAGGGGAGGCCCAAAATATCCTAGGAATTCGGTGAGTAAATGATTGCATCTGCAAGGTGTAGCTTTAGAACATCATGATCAGAAAATAAATTATATAACTTTTGAAAAATAAATGAATAAAACATATTCCATTAGTTCTCAATAAGAAACATTAATAAATAAAAAATTTAGTTGTTACTTATTAAAGTAACCATAAGAGAAAAAAAAACAATATGCCATATTTAAAGACATTTTCTCTATAACTGTAGGCTACAAAGAAGCCGAACAAAAGAATTTAAAACAGAAGTAAAACTTCTATTTCATAAAAACAGTAAACAAATTAAAATAAAGAAAAATTCGTCAAGGTGTGGGGCTGCGTTAACTATGCAGATTTCCAACGCCCGTCATGAATATGCATTTTCCTCGAAACGTAAAAGTTCAATAAGAACAATATTTGGTAATTAGGCTTCAAATAATGTGCTTCATTATATAACAGCCTATTATTAATATAACATGAGGAGAAGGGGGGGGGGGTGTACTGAAGGCCGAAAACTATAAAATGCAAATATCTCTGTTAATAATCAACATAGTGAAAAATTGTTAATAATAACACTTATAGAACATTATATGTGTGTGTGTATATATGTATATATATATATATATATAGTTATTTAAATAGATATATAAATAATTTTAAATTTTTCGAAAGCCAAGTCATGAGTACATATAGCTGAATCCCCTTCCCCTTTCCCTTGGGGGAAATATCCTAAAATGCCAATATCGTGTTTAGTATTGAAGAAGGAGAAAACACGTACAAAACAAAATTTTTTGAATTGAATTTGCAATAATATTGTTTCTATATGATTATTTGAAGTGATGTACACCATTGAAGACATATTGAATTTTCGAAATTCCTCTCCAAACCCCCCCCCCCCGCAGGACCGATTTTAGCCGTTAACGATACATACATAAAAATGTAACCTCTGTCTGAACATTGTTTTTTTTGCCCGAAATTTCACGATACTTTTTCGTTTCACATTTCATAGACTCAATATCAGGAATTAGTTTCTTTCGTATTTATTTGTTTGTTACCTTTTCACGCATAAACGGCTGAACCGAATTTTATGAAACTTGGTATTTATATTTCTACTAACCCAACTTAGACTTTAGGCTAAATGAATAATCTCTGAGAGGAACAGGAGTGGGGGTTATAAGGTAAGCCTGAAATTAATAATAGCGATATTTCGTTTCCTACTGGTTTTCCGGCAAATATAAACATAACAAAAGTTGTTTATTTTGTTATTTAGAGTAACTTTTGTTATATACACTTTTTTCCTATACCGAATTATAAACGAGATATACGCTAAAACCTATAGTGGAAGTGAACAATTTTATTTGGCACAAAAGTATGTGCCAAATAAAAGTTATTGGCAAACTCGGTATGTGTATTAGCACTAACGCAAGTAAGACCTGAATTTAAAAATAGGGGTATTCCGTTTTCTTTTCGTTTTCCTGCACATATGCACATGACAAAAGTAGTTAATTTTTTTTTTTTGAAGTAACTTTTGTCTTATAACAATGTATAAACGAGATATACACTATAAACTAGTGGGAGCCAACTATTTTATTGGGCACTAACGATTGAACCGAACTTAACAAAACTCGATATGTCAATTAGTATTAATTCTTCCATGATTATAAGCTACATTAAAATGTTTAGGTTGGAACGGGAGTGGGGGTTATAAGGGAGGCCTGAAATAAAAACTCTTGATATTTCGTTGTCTATTCGTTTTTCGACAAACGTGCACATAACAACAGTTGTTTAATTTGTTATTTAGAGTAACTTTTGTTTTATACATTTTGTCTGGAACAATGTATGAAGCAAGTTATTTGCGTAGAAATATTGATATGCTCGTCAATTCTTTCCAATATGAACTACCAGTTACCATTAATTAATTTTTCCACCTGGAAAAATTAATTCAAATCTATGTTAATATTCTGACCTGAATAATTCAAAGCTATGCGTAATGCACAGGAGACGGGAAATATGACAATATGGAGGACAGTGAATTCTTACATAATAATTAAATATTATTATTAAAAAGTCCGTCACGCAGGGGCTGCGTTAACTAAGCAGATTCCCCAAGTACGCCACGTATTTGCATTTGCCTTAAAACTTAAAAGATTAATGAGAACAATATTTGGTATTTAAGCTTCAAATAAAGTGGTTCATAACATAACAGAATATTGAAAATATAAGATGAGTAGGAGTGGGGCTTTACTGAAGACCTAAATCTAAAAAATGCTAATATCTCAGTAAATAATCAAGATAGTGAACAAATGTACATAACAACATTTATAGAACATTGAATTTGCAATAAGATTGGTTCTATACAATATTTCGATCCGACGCATAATAACGGAGATATTAAGAATTTTCGAAATTCTCCCCTCTAAACTCCCCCTCCCCCTGGTTCGATTTCAATCATTAACGAACTTGATCTTTCTTTTTGTATAAAACGATTATATATCAAGTTTGATAACGATAAGACAAAAATTGCGACCGCTAGAGCGGTAACCGACAAATATATATACAGTTTTGAACGGACTTCATTTTCGTCATCTCCTGGGTAGGATCGATGGACATTTGAAGAAAAATTTCGAAAATCGCGTCATGAGTACAACCTCAATAGCTGATTTCCCTTGGGGGGAAATCTGCTAAAAAAAACGACGGGTATAAACCCTAAACACTGCGACGGGTAAATGTCAAAATATTGTGCAAAGTAAAGCCTTGCCAAAAAAATACCATCACCACTCAGCCTCAAATCAATTCCCGGGCGAAGCCGGGTATCTGAGCTAGTATATATAACGGACTTAGTTTACGTCATCTCGTAGATGAGATGGACACTGGAAGACATTCTTTGATAATCGTCTCGCAACTAGTGGTCAGAAGGAGATTTCCCTTTAGGGAATTCGACTAAAAATAAAGTTTTGAGAGATATGTTAGGCGCATTTTGTGGCTGTGGGTGTTTGGTCGTTAAGTGTGTTCCCTATTTAAGGCGAGTCCTAGATGACCATAAGGCTGTTGCCAGACAAGGCCTATTCGAGCAGGATATCCACTTATGGACCAGACTCTGATGACCAGACACAACTACTAAATATGGCAGCCATCCTAGGGATACCCTTGTGTTTATGGCCCGTCCATCTTTGGAGCCTCTTTACAAACAGACTATGGTTCTCGCCCTCTTCAAAACAGACATAAACTTAATTAGGTCTCCGAGAAAAAAGAACCGACGTAATGGGTATGTGTACGCTAAGCTCATTTTGAACGAGCTGATAGGACAAACAACTGATTTCATCTGACATTAATAAAAATCTCATCTCATAACATATTCTCTATTTCTATGTAAAAAAGTCCGCCACGCAGTAATCTAAGCAAATTTCCCATGTGAAGTTTTACAATAGAGAAATATGCATACTGGTAACACAACAACACCGTGATTAAATAGAAACGGTAATGAGAAATCTTTCAATTAATTAAAATAAATTCCCAACTGAAACGGCTTCTGAATTGTAAGAATAATTTATATTTTAATAACTCAAATTTTAGTAGTCCAAGAAGGGGATGAACAGAAAGTATTTGCATAAATCTCACAAAGTAACGAAGGTAAGGTAAGGTTAGAAACGACAGGTAAGGTTAGAACAAGCTTCCACCTGAGCCGATCAGTTACGGAAACGGCCGACCGTTTCCCTAATATATATATATATATATATATATATATATATATATATATATATATATATATATATAATTTTGAACGGACCTCATTTTCGTCATCACGGATCGATGGACATTTGGAGAAATGTTTCGAAAATCGCGTTTACGACCTCAAAAGCTGATTTGCCTTAAGGGAAATCTGCTAAAACGACGATAAAAACGTTGCGTATTTAGTATGCGTATAAAACGACGAGGGGGTTGGGTATTGAAGACTGAAAAAAAGAAACTATAAATAACTCACTTAATACTCGAGTTACGGACAAACGTACGAAACAACAATTGTAGAGCATCAATAGTTTAACAAGATTGGTTCTATAACATTTTTCGATACGGCTTATAATAACATAGATATTTTGAGTTTTCATAATTCCCCCTATTAACTCCCCTTATGCCACCCCCCCCCCCATTTAAGCCATACGCTAATATGATTTGTAGTGTATAATGGTTTAATTAAATATTGAATATGGTATAGAAGAAATGAATATTCTCAATTCACGTCCAATCCATAATTGTTAACGTCGTTACACTGCGTATTTGCACGTATCTCATATTGTAAACATTCAATGAAAACAATATTTTGGATTGCAATAAAATGATGATAGAAATGATATAGCAACCTATTTTTAATATGACATGTAGTGGTTGGCATTATTAGTATGATATATTTACTCCTTCATGTGCTTACCTTTTTTTGTAATTTTATATTATGGAAGATATTTCTTTAATATCTGATTCTTTCTCATATCCGTACTTTGTCTAAAGAATATAATAAAAGTTTGCCCTTTTCAATCGTTTTAGGTATGCTGTAGACCTATTCTATTTTGTGTTAAATTTTGAGTGACTTTAGATTATCGTAAAATGTTTGCTGCTGTCATTGAATATATCTTTGGCTAGGTTAATAGTTCTGTCATATCGTGGGGTAAGTGAAGGTTTTCTCGTTGGATGCAGTCTGTCAGTATGTGCTTGATCGTAAGGTGTTTGTTGCAGTATTGGCATATAGGGTTATCAGTCCTTGTCATTAAGTGTCTATGTGTCAGGTATGTGTGACCGATCCTGAGTCTGGCAAGAACTACTTCCTCCCGTCTAGTACTCCTATGGCTCGATGGCCACTCCTTAATAGTACTTTTGATACTCCGGAGGTGGTTCTTTACTTCCATCCATTCTGATTGCCATTTGTTTAGGATTCGATGGCGTATTGTCTCACTATGTCTTTGTATAATAAGTCTGTTTGTGTGTATTGAGTTTGTTTAGTAATTAGCTTAGCCTCGTAGTCCACTGCCGTACTAAGTCCAAGGTCCTCGTGTCCTGGCAGCCAATATAGGGCAATTGTATTTTGGTATGTTTGTTGTTTATAAATATCTTCTGTTATCTTTAGTGCTATTGGGTGAGTGATGTAAATGTCTCCGAAGGTTAATAATGAACTTAGTGAATCTGAACAAATTAGTGTGTGTTTGGGCTGTGATGTGTCATGTTTTTAAGCGCCAACCAAATTGGGTGCAGTTCAGCTCCAAGTATACTATAGTGGGATGGCAACTTTTCTGAAAAAAAACTTCTGTTTCTGTGACTGTTGCAGATCCGACTTTGTCATCGCTTTTGCTGTATCTTGAATACTAACCGAGACATTTTCATTTTTATTAAATCTGGGCGGCTAACGGACGGGTGACTTTCCCGCCAAAAGCTAGTTCGGCCGTTTCCTTAACTGGTTGACTCTCGTGAAATTTCTCTATTGTAAAACTTTACGTGGGAAATCTGCTTAGTTTACGCTGCCCCTGCGTGACGGACTTTTTGCTACTACAGCTAATTGTAACGGGTTATCTACAGGTCACCACCCTTTTCTAGCCAGGAAGGGGCTAAGGATTTAATTTAATTAGTTCACTAAATAAATTCCTAGGCGGGAATTGAGCTCGTCAATCTAAGCTTACCGCGTGAGAGGCCAACGCTTTAACCCAAATGGTGAAACTGAGCCCCCCGTATAATAATAGAAAACTCTAATATCTTTTGCTGCAATGTAACCGCAATACAAATAATTACAATTTCTGTAACAAATAGTTAACAATTTCTCATGAAGTCAGATAATAAACAAGTGTATTCATGTGATGAAACATTTAATACATTCTAAAACAATAGCGTACTCACATTTAGACAATGAGCCACTCCTTCGCTGTACTTCTGACGCAACTCTTGGAAGAAACTTCAATGAGAGGATTTTCTCTTCGGATGACTGAAGTCATTTTGGAACTAGCATGGGTGCTAAGGTCCACTTTAATACTTATCTTTTAGAACACATATAACAAAAAAGTGCTTCTTATCGACTCTGTGGAAGAGGCAATAAAAAAATCAACAAATAAATATAGTAAAAAATATTAGCAATCTATATAGGAAATATATCTCAGGAGATTTTAATACTATTCATAAGAATGGGACATATACTTCTGGAAGTTTTCGAAAATTAAAATTTAAAAAAAATTAAAAAACCCAAAAACATTAATATAAGTTGTAATGATCAGGTGAGCTCAAACGAGGTAAACGAGGGGGGGGGGGAGGGTGTGAATAAAAATAATACGATCTAAATAAAAGATAAAAAATAAAATATATGATACTAAATTAAATAAAGACAATGAGTGGATAGAAAAATATTTCACATGAAAGTGATATACAATATCTCCTTTCTAATGCATCGAATCGAAAAATGTCATAGGACGTAGTTTAAAGATAATTTTAAAATAAGAAAAGTCCGTCACGCAGGGGTTGCGTAAACTAAGCAGATTTCCCACGTGAAGTTTTACAGTAGAGAAATCTGCCTCACAACAACAGTAGTAGTAATGAATCTCTAAACCTATTCACGAGGGACGATTAGTGACAAAAACGGCCGCCCTAGCTCTCGGCGGAATGTCGCGAACATAGCCGACTCCTGCCGACCACACACACAATTCAAATGCAAATATCTCGCTTAATATTTACGATACAGAATAAATGTATAAAATAATATTCATAGTAAATTTAATTTGCAATAAGATTGATTCTATACAATTTTTCGATACGACGCATAATAACGGAAATATTTTGAATTTAACCCCCCCCCTCCCACTGGTCCCATTTCAGCCGTTAACGAACTTGATCTTTCTTTTTACATAAAACGACTAAATATCGAGTTTGGTAACGATAAAAAAAAATTGCGACCGCTAGAGCGGTAACAGACAAATATATATATATACAGTTTTGAACGGACCTCATTTTCGTCATCTACTAGGTAGGATCGATGGACATTTGAAGAAAAATTTCGAAAATTCCGTCATGAGTACAACCTCAATAGCTGATTTTCCTTAAGGGAAATCTGCTAAAAAAACGATTATTTACATTTTTTAATATCAATTACGTACGGGGAAATTTTATATTTTTTATCCCGCTATCCAGTAAATCCCCCTCTCAATTAGTTGATTTTTATCAAAAGTGAATGTCCACAACTAGCCTTTAAATCAACCCCTTAACTGGAAATATCAGCACTAATAAAATCGGTTTCAGTGTTATGTACGTACAGACGATGCCCCTAAACTAGTCAAAATAGGTTCAGGGAATAGAATTATTCAGTTGAAAACTGCAAATCTTCGCTGTTTAAACAACCCCCTATTCTTCAAATCACCTTCAAGAGCAGCTCAGGAACAACGAAGGAGGTTTATTAAGAAAGAAACTTCGTTCAATGAAAATAGGAGGTGTTTAGGAATTCACCAACCTGAATAGGGCTCTGGTTAGCCATGTCAGTTAGTGCGTTGACCTTAATCTCTACATGGTAACAATAGAGGGGCAAAGTTCGATTCCCGACTGGGCAATATGAATTTATTTCGTGACGGATTAAACAAAATCCTTAGTCCCACCCTGGCTAGAAAAGGGTGCTAACCTGTAGATAACCCGTCCAAATTAGCATACTTTGGACAAATAATTTAATTTTAGACCAACCTGAAGAGTAGAGCCACTTCCTATAATGTAAATGAGACCAAGGCAAAGTCAGCTATCTACTCCAGTGTACCGAACGGTGAATAGTGTCTAAGAGGAATCATATGACTTCCTAGAACCAAGGAGATTTTCAAGAAACAACACTCTTACCTCACTGGAAAATGCCAACAACATGAGTAGATGATAACACGGTTGCATCAGATGTGTGTCAATCAAAACAGTTCACTTGGTCAGTGTTTTCTAGTAGCCACGCCATTCTCCCTAAATGAAAACCTTTCCTTTTCCGGGGGTCTTAGTAACTCGTAAGATTACTGCGTTTCTGGCAAACAACTTATTTGGAGTTGTATGTCTGAAGGCGAATACAAATATCTTGACGACGTTGGTAGGCGTATTAAAATGTTTGACAATGTTGGTAGGTGAATGGAAAATATCTCGAAAATAACTATGTTTTATAAGTGAATAGGGATACCTAGACGACGTTTCGGAGACAAATAGGAAATATTTGGCCAAGTCGGGAGACAAATAGAAATGTTTTAACGATGTTCTGTTTGCGCATAGGTATACCTCGACGTCATCTGTGAAACCTATAAAAATACCTTAACGATGCCATGTAGGTGAATGGGAAATATTTTGAAGATAACGATGTTTTTTAAGCGAATAGGCATCCTTGGCGATGTTTCGGAGGCAAATAGGAGTACTTTGACGACGTCGGTAGGCGAATAGAAATTCCTTGACGATGTTCTGTTGGCGAAAAGGAATGCCTTGACGACACCTGGAAAGTGTATAAAAATACCTTGACGATGTCATGTAGGTAAATGGGAAATACTTTGATGATAACGATGTTTTATAAGCAAGAGGGTATACCTTGGCGATGTTTCGGAGACAAATGGGAGTACTTTGACCAAGTCGGTGGGCGAATTGAAATTCCTTGACGATGTTCTGTTGGCGAAAAGGAATGCCTTGACGACACCTGGAAAGTGTATAAAAATACCTTGACGATGTCATGTCATAACGATGTTTTTTAAGCAAGAGGGTATACCTTGGCGATGTTTCGGAGACAAATGGGTGTACTTTGACCAAGTCGGTAGGCGAATAGAAATTCCTTGATGATGTCCGGTTGGCGAATAGGAATACTTTGGCGATGTTCAGCTTGGGTATAGTAATATTGTGAGATGTATTTTGGCAAATGCAAGTACCTTGAGAATGTAGATAAGCTAAAAGAAAACATTGACGATGTAGATAAGCTAATATTATTATGATTTATTTGAGATGCCACAGCAATGGCGATTCATCTTTAAAACGTTTAAATATAATTTTACAAAATTAAATAAATATTAACATTTTATCAAAGCTAAATGTTACAAAAGTACCAAATAAATAGGACCATGCCCCTACAATATATGGCGATTCATATTTTAACATGTTAGAATATAATTTTACAATATTAAATAAATATTAAAATTTTTACACAGCTAAATTTTACAAATGTACAAAATAAATGGAACGGACAAAACTAAATATAAATTGTTAGTATATTTATTTATGAGGAAAAAATACAAAATAAAAATAACAAAAGCTACAAAATAAAAATAAAACAACAAAACGAAAAAAAAAAAGATAAATAAAAATAAAAGAAAAACTGTAAATAGTTAAACTGGAAGGAGGCAAAACTTATATTCCACAGTGCTTGCTATATATAACTTTCGTAATTGTGAATAATAGGTTTTATATCTCATCAAATAGTCCACTATATCTTAAATGCTTATAAACATCATCTATAAATTGGCTATTGTCGGCCAGATAAGCTAATAGAAAGCCTTGACGATGAAGATAAACTAATAGAAAACATTGACGATGTAGATAAGCTATTAGAAAGCTTTGACGATGTAGATAAGATAATAGAAAACCTTGACGATGTAGATAAGCTAATACAAAACCTTGACGATGTAGATAAGCTAATACAAAACCTTGACGATGTAGATAAGCTAATACAAAACCTTGACGATGTAGATTGTAGATAAGATAATAGAAAACCTTGACGATGTGAATATGCTAATAGAAAAGCTTGACGACGTAGATAAGATAATAGAAAACCTTGACGATGTAGATAAGCTAATACAAAACCTTGACGATGTAGATAAGATAATAGAAAACCTTGACGATGTGGATATGCTAATACAAAACCTTGACGATGTAGATAAGACAATAGAAAACCTTGACGATGTGGATATGCTAATAGAAAAGCTTAACGATGTAGATAAGATAATAGAAAACCTTGTAGCCGAACAGAAATGCTTTGAATAGGAATGTCGTGAGATGTCTTGATGCGAATACAAGTACCTTGACAATGTTTGGTAGGGGATTGGAAATACCTTACGGTCCCGATATGCTAATGGCAAATCTTGACGGTGTTCTGTAGCCGAATAGGAATACTTTGGCGACGTTCACCTGTAGAATAGGAGTTCATTGATGTTTGGTTACCCGTTTCCTTCACAGCCAAAAGTTAAATGCTTTTGCTTAGTAATAAACCATATTCCTTGCATATAAATATAAGCCTACGTACGGAACTGGATGTATTCCTTACCTCCATGAATGCTGCTCGAAGCCCTGACACTTGTCGCACGCTAAGCAAGGTTGTCCATCGTCAACTTCCTGCACCAGCACACCCTAAACACAAAAGAAATGTAAGTTAAAGTCACCACAGATATGGAATGAAACATAAACAACTTTAATATCAGAGAGAAATGAATTAAATTACATTTTTCACAACTGTTTCAACATTCTATTCATAACTACACCCTCCCCCACTTGACCGTTAACGATCCTGCTTTAGTCTTACACGAAATTCTTAAATATTGAATTTGATAATGATCAATCAAAATTGAGACCGCTAGACCAAAATCTCCCGTTAAGAGGAACGTGCTAAGAACAGAACTCATGTGTGAACAGTATATAATAGTGATAAAGACCTTTTGATGATTACTCGTCAATTATAAATTTATTGGACGATTTTCCTTCAGGAAAATCAGTTATTGAGGTTTATTGAAAACTTCCTTAAACGTCCGCCAAGAGATGATGAAAATGAAGTCCGATCAAAATTAGATATATATATATATATATAGATATATATATATATATATATATATATATATATATATTTGTCAGTTTACGCTCTAGTGGTCGCAATTTTTATTCTATCGTTACCAAACTCGATATTTAATCGTTTTATGTAAAAAGAAAATCAAGTTCGTTAATGGCATAAATCGGACCAGTGGGGGGTTGGTATAGAGGGGGTATTTCGAATATTCTAAATATCTCTGCAAATTTAATGGTCTGTAAATGTTGTTATGTATTGGTTTTCATTATTTTGATTATTAACCGAGATATTAGCATTTTTAGCAGATTTCCCTTAAGGGAAATCAGCTATTGAGGTCGTACTCATGACGCGAGTTTTGAAAAATTTCCTCAAATGTCCATCGATCCTACCCAGGAGATGACGAAAATGAGGTCCGTTCAAAAAATATATATATATATATATATATATATATATATATATATATATATATATATATATATATATATATGCCTGTTACCGCTCTAGCGGTCGCAATTTTTGTTTGATCGTTACCAAACTCAATATTTAGTCGTTTTATGTAAAAAGAAAGATCAAGTTCCTTAATGGCTAAAATCGGACACGTGGGTGGGGGGGGGTGTAGAGGGGAGGATTTTCGAAAACTCGAAATATCTCCGTTACTATACGCAGATCGAAAATTTGTACAGAATCAATCTTATTGCAAATAAAATTTACTATAAATAGTGTTTACAATTATTCTCTATCTTGAATATTAACCGAGATATTTGCAATTTTATTAAATCTAGCCGGCTAACGGACGAGAGCGACTTTCCCACCAAAAGTTAGTTCGGCCGTTTCCTGACTTCTCGGCTCTCGTGAAATTTCTCTACTGTAAAACTTCACTTGGGAAATCTGCTTAGTTTACGCGCCCCCTGCGTGACGGACTTTATTCTCATATAAATAGGGAATAGGCAGTGAGATGAAATAAGTAATATGCTCTGCCGGCAGGTGGGAAACCTGCTTAGTTTACGCAGGCCCTGTGTGACGGACATTTCTTCTCAAATGAGACACATATGTTTATATTCCAAGTCCACCTTCATAATCGCCAAACAGATAAACAGAATGAGGATGTGTGTAGGTTGACTTGGCTGATCAGGGACAACTTCTCTCAGTCTCTTCCCGTCATTCGTCCACCCTTCGTTCTCATTTTCCGAGCCAATTTCCCTCGTCTTGCTTCTCAATAATTTAAGGAAATACGCTCGAATCACAGTTCAATACTCTGGGGAGAGGCTGACGCTATAGACACCATAGAATATGATTCGATATCAACAAGTGTCGGTCCATCAGAAATATTATTAGTACAGACGTCCACGCATGAACTTATTATTGGAATAAGAATACGGACACTGGCTTATTGAAAATTTCACGGGTTGCCCCAATTTTTAGGTTGAGGTGGTACTCATGCTGCGATTTTCGAAACAATTCCTCAAATGTCCATCGTTCCTACCTAGGGGATGACGGAAACGAGGCCCGTTCAAAACTATATATATATATATATATATATATATATATATATATATATATATATATATTTGTCTGTTACCGCTCTAGCGGTCGCAATTTTTGTTTGATCGTTACCAAACTCGATATTTAGTCGTTTTATGTAAAAAGAAAGATCAAGTTCGTTAACGGCTGAAATCGGACCATTGGGAGGGGGGGTTTAGAGGGGAGGATTTTTGAAAATTCGAAATATCTCCGTTACTATACGTCGGATTGAAAAATTGTACAGAATCAATCTTATTGCAAATTAAATTTACTATAAATATTGTTATATAAATTTATTCCCTATCTTGAATATTAACCGAGATATTTGCATTTTTATGAAATTTGGGCCGATAACGGATTTTTGAATTTCCCGCGAAAAGCTAGTTCGACCCTTTGCCGTCAACGTTTGGCTCTCTTATGGAGATTTCTCTACTGTATAACTTCACGTGGGAAATCTGCTTAGTTTACGCAGCCCCTGCGTGACGGACTTTATTTAGGTTGAGGTGGTACTCATGCTGTGTTTATCGAAACAATTCCTCAAATGTCCATCGTTCCTACCTAGGGGATGACGGAAACGAGGCCCGTTCAAATTATATATACGTACTTGACTGCCCCAGTTTAAGCAGATTTCCCTCAAGGGAAATCTGCTATTGAGGACGTACTCATTACGATATTTTCAAATGTCCATCGATTCTACCTATTAGATGACGAAAACGAGGTCGACGAAAATTGTGTATATATATACGTAGAACGTTTTGACGGGCTTGAAGATGGTGTCATCGCATCTATAGCACAATGCCAGCTGTACTCGACCATTAGCCAGTGACGACGGTCTCCACCGGCAGGTATGACATAAGTACAGTATATATATATACTAGCTCAGATACCCGGCTTCGCCCGGGAATTCATTTGAGGCTGAATGGTGATAGTATTTTTTAGCAGTCTTTACATTGCACAATATTTTGACATTTACCCGTCCCAGTGTTTAGGATTGACACCCGTCGTTGCCGTGGATTTGCTAATAATAGAATATTTGTTCGATAAGGCTTCACTGTCTTCGATATTTTTATATTTCCCGTCTCTTATACATGTAAATATGGTGAATTTTTATTTCTGGCCTCCCTTATAACCCCCCTCCCGTTCGAACCTAAATATTTTTATTTAACTTATTATTATTGTAGAATTAATGCTAATTGACATACCGAGCTTTGTTAAGTTCGGTTCAGCCGTTAGTGCCCAATAACATAGTTGGCTCCCGCTAAAGTTTTTACGTATAACTCATTTATACTTAGGTATACGACAAAAGTTACTCCAAATAACAAAATAAACAACTTTTGTTATGTATATATTTGCGAAAAAACCAATAGGAAACGAAATATCGCTATTTTTAATTTCAGGCTTCCCTTATAACCCCCACTCCTGCCCGTCCATAGAAATGTTGGTATGGCTTATTATAATGAAGGCCTCACTGCTAATACACATACCGAGTTTTATTTAGTTCGGTTGAGTCTTTTTTGGCAAATAATATTGTTGACTCCCGCTATAATTTTTAGCGTATAACGCTTTTAAACTTCGGTATACGACAAAAGTGTATAAAACAAAAGTTACTCTTAATAACAAAATAAACAACTTTTGTTATGTGCATATTTGCCGAAAAACCAATAGAAAACGAAATATCGCTATTTTTAATTTCAGGCTTCCCTTATAACCCCCACTCCTGTTCGCCTCAGAGAAAATTAATATAGCCTAAAGTCTAAGTTGGGTTAGTAGTAATATACATACCAAGTTTCATAAAATTCGGTTCAGCCGTTTATGCGTGAAAAGGTAACAAACAAACAAACAAACAAACAAACAAACAAACAAACAAACAAACAAACAAACAAACAAACAAACATACACGAAAGAAACAAAATGCAGATATGGTGTCTATGACATGTGAAACGAAAAGTTATCGTGAAATTTCGCGAAAAAAATCAATGTACAGACAGAGGTTATAATTTTGTATATATATATATTTGTCTGTTACAGCCCTAGTTTGATCGTTACCAAACTCGATATTTAATCGTTTTATGTAAAAAGAAAGATCAATTTCGTTAATGGCTGAAATCTGACTAGTGGGAGGGGAGGAATTTCGAACATTTTTAATATCTCCCTTATTATCCGTCGGAACGAAAAAGTGAAGCTAACATATGTTATTAAAAATTTAATTTCCTATAAATATTGTTACATACATATTTTCTCTATCATGAATATTAACATAAATATTTGGATTTTTTCAGTTTTCAGCCTCTAGTAAAACCCCATTTTGAAGTCTAAATACCAAATATAGGTCTCATTGAATTTATACGTTTTTAGATAAATGCAAATACTTGACACACGTGGGAAATCTGCTTAGTTAACGCAGCCCCTGTGTGACGGACATATTTATTTGATAGTTGCCAAACTCGATATATAAGTGTTTCATGCAAAATAAAAGGTTAATGGAGCAAATCAAGCCATGTAACATTTACCCTCCGACGTTCCATTTGCCCCCTTACACTCAATAACGCACTAATTCCTCAAACCAATAGGACATACGGACTTGAACTTTGGGGTTCCACTAAACAACAGATCTAAACTATCACTACACAACAAACGACTGATTTATACGACAGTACTCAGACCAATATGGACATACGGACTTGAACTTTGGGGTTCCACTAAACCTTCAAATTCCTACAAAATCCAAACCCTCCAATCCAGAATACTCCGCAAAATTACAGATTCCCCATTTTACGTATCCAATTTAACTCTCCATAACTCAACATTCCTTTTGTACATGCCCTCACAAAATCCCGATATCAGAAATTCCACTCTCTCCTTCCCGCACATCCTAATCCTCTAGTCGAATCACTTTCATCTACCCATATTCCAGAAAACCCAAGACGACGACTGAAGCGTAAGTGGCCAAGAGATCTCCTTGTGTAGTGCTCAGAATAACTCCATGTAGTACCAGCCAATGTTCCCTCCAATGTGGGTATTGTCAATGGACAACTTCCCACCTCAAGTTAATAATAAAGCCAATTTTTATAACATTCAAATAATTTGCTTTTAATATTTATTTTTTTTTGTTGAAAATAAATGAATAAATATTTAAAAAAAAAAAAAAAAAAAAAAAAAAAGGTTAATGGCTGAAATCGGATATGTGGTCGAGGGAGGGGGGGGGGCTAAGCGGGGATTCCGGAAATCCGAAATGTATAACACCATTGATCGAAACTTGAATTTGCTATAAATATTGATATATACATTTATTCTGTATCTTGAATATTAACTGGGATATTTGCATTTTATAGTTTTCAGTATTCAATAAACCCACACTCACATCGGAATAGCAATACGATGTTATATCATGAACCACGTTAAATAAAAAATATCTTTTTTAAGAAAACCTTTATTATGCGAGATACATGGAAATTCGATGTTTGATGACGTAATAAATTAAGATTTTATTCGAAAATGTTTATTTGATCTATACGTTACTCAGCCATAATTCGGGCTCACGTTAGCCATGGGAGTTAAAGCGTTGACCTTTATCTCACATGGTAAACCTAGAGTTAGAGTTCGATTCTCGCCTGGGCAAAGGAAATTATTTAGTGGCGAAATTTATTAAATAACGTCCTAAAATCCCACCCTGGCTAGAAAAGGGTGGTAACCTGTAGATAACCCGTCCCGATTAGCCTAAGTTGCAAAAAGTGGACGTTAATAAATAATAATATACGTTACACGACATTTATCCGTTTCAGTCAACACTAAAGATTGTATTTGTTATATATAGAAATGGGATTTCATATTGGGGTATAGGGAAATTAAAAATATGCCCGCTAGTCGGATTCTATAATGTTTTGTAACCATGTCTAAATTCTTGTTAAACTATTGAAGATCTACTATTGTTGTTGTAGGCATTTTAGCAGATTTTCCTTAAGGGAAATCAGCTATTGAGGTCGTACTCATGACGCGAGTTTCGAAAAATTTCTTCAAATGTCCATCGATCCTACCCAGGAGATGACAAAAATGAGGTCCGTTCAAAATTATATATATATAAAATTGTAACCTCTGTCTGTACATTGATTTTTATCGCGAAATTTCACGATAACTTTTCGTTTCACATGTCATAGACACCATAACTGCATTTTGTTTCTTTCGTGTATGTTTGCTTGTTTGTTACCTTTTCACGCATAAACGGCTGAACCGAATTTTATGAAACTTGGTATGTATATTACTACTAACCCAACTTAGACTTTAGGCTATGTTAATATTCTCTGAGACAAACAGGAGTGGGGGTTATAAGGGAGGCCTGAAATTAAAAATAGTGATATTTCGTTTCCTATAGTATTTTCGGCAATTATGCACATAACAAAAGTTGTTTAATTTGTTATTTAGAGTAACTTTTGTTATATACACTTTTGTCGTATAAAGGCGTTACACACTAAAAATGATAGCGGAACCAGTGACGGACTTTTTTCCTCCATTCTGCCTTCTACTTATTGATTTTCTACATAGAATTATGGAATATGTTGTGAGATAACATCACCGCCGATCTTACCCAGGAGATAATGAAAATGAGGTCCTTTCTTAATTTTATATATTCGTCTGTTAACGCACTAGCGGTCACAATTTTGTTTTTACCAAAAGTTGCTATTTAATTCTTTTCCGTATAAAGAAAGGTCACGTTCGCTAATTGCTTAAATCCGACCTGTGGGAGGGGGGTTTAGACGGGTAGAAATTTTGAAAATTCTTAATACCACCGTTATTATGGGTCGGATCGAAAATTTGTATAGAGTAAATCTTATTGCAAATGAAATGTTTTATGCATCTTATTGTGTACGATTATTCACTATCTTGATTAATAACCGAGATATATGCATTTTCCTGTTCATGTCATGTTAACTACAAGTTGTCGTATCATGAACCACTTCACTCCAAGGTTATATACCAAATATGGTTTTCATTAAACCTTTGATCCATTAAGATGTTTTGTACTTTACTCGAAAATGTTTTTTTGATCTACATCATATTAAACGTTACCTCTCCACACTAATGATCAAATTGATTATTGGCTGAAAGCGGACCTCGCTTAGTTGTGTTATAGAAAGGGAGGAATTAGAAAATTCAAAATCTCAGAGCATAAATTGTTATAGAACCAATCTTGTTAAACTTTCTACAATTGAAAAGAAAAAAAACGTCCGCAGGGGCTGCGTAAACTAAGCAGATTTCCCACGTGACGTTTTCCAGTAGATAAATATGCCCAATAACACCTGTAGAAGTAAGCTATCTCTAAACCTATTCAAGAGGGACGAATAGTTATGGAAACGGCCGCCAGACCTTTCGGCGGAAATTCCCGAATTTAGCCGAATCCTGCCGACGGCACACAGAATACAAATGCCAATATCTCGGTTAATATTCAAGATACAGAATAAATGTATAGAACAATATTTATAGGAAATTTAAGTTTCAATACGATTGATTCTATACGATTTTTCGATCCGGCGCACAATAACGGAGATATTGTGAATTTTCAAACCCCCCCCGCTCCCACTGATCCGATTTCAGCCATTAACGAACTTGATCTTCCTTTTTACATAAAACGATTGAATTCCGAGTTACAATCAAACAAAAATTGCGACCACTAGAGCGTTAACAGACATATATATATATATATATATATATATATATATATATATATATATATATATATATATAATTCTGAACGGGCCTTATTTTCGTCATCTCCTGGGTAGGATCGATGGACATTTGAGGAAATTTTCCGAAACTCGCGTCATGAGTGCGACCTCAATAGCTGATTTCCTTTAAGGGAAATCTGCTAAAAGTCCTTCTCGCATGGGCTGGAACTAAGAAAATTTCCCGCGTGAAGTTTAACAATAGATACATCTACATACCGGTAATACAACACCACCGTGAATGTTAAGTGAATAAATACAAAGGATAATAAGAAACCTCCCGACGAAAAGCATCTGAAATGTAAACAAACAGTTCTGCCAACTTCTTACCGGAAAGAATAACAATTACTATAATATACCTGAATATAAATAAATATATTAATTTGATTGAAAACTATTTACTATATCTGGTAGTGTAATTTATAATGAATTAGAATAATTTTTATTTCAATCAACCAAATTTAAGTTGTCCAAAAACTTAAGAAGGAAGGGAGCACCAGAACTTATTTGCATGTATCTCGTATAATTAATGTCTCTTGAAAACAATACTGGGTATTTAAGCTTCTAATAATGTGGTTTATTACATAACCGAGTATTGTTTATGTAACATAAGTAGAAGTTTGTTGATGGATGAAAACTGAAAAATGCAAATATCTTGGTTAATATTCAAGATAAGGAATAAATGTGTATCACAATATTTATAGTGCATTTAATTTGCTCTATGATTGACTCTATACATTGTTTCGATCCGGGGTATAGTAACGGAGATATTTCGAATTATCAAAATTCTCCCCCCTCTAAAACCCCCCACCCGGTCCGATTTCAGTCGTTAACGAGCTTGATCTTTCTTTTTATATAAAACGACTAAATATCGAGTTTGGCAACGATTAAACAATAATTGCAACAGACAAATAAATAGATACATAGATAGTATATATATATATATATATATATATATATATATATATATATATATATATATATACAGTATTGAACGGACCTCATTTTCGTCATCTCCTGGGTAGGATTGATAGACATTTGAAGAAAAATTTCGAAATCGCGTCATGAGTACGACCACAATAGCTGATTTTCCTTAAGGGAAATCTGCTAAAATAATGTGAGATGTGACGTCATTTCTGTACACCAGAACTTGATAAATCTGCTAAGTTTAAACGTACCCTGCCCGACGGTCTCTCATCAGAGGTTGCTCAAAAGGCTGGAGTAAGACATTACGAACAAGAGGTGATGACGTAGTTAAGAGTTATTAGGGCTGAAATTTGAGTGATTGACCACCCACCAAAGAGGCAGAGACTTGAGTGGGATGGCAGGGAAAAGTGACAGCTTATGACGTCATTCATACAGCACTGCCTTCTATGGCTCTACACCCACGTCACATTCATAGCTTCATCTCACTTCTTCTTACTCATGCTACTCCTCAATGGATTTCTGTTTTAACCGCACGTTTTTTAAAGCAAACGATTTTCGACGAAAGTTGGAATTTAAAATATCAATTGATTATTATTAATGTTTATTAAAGTCCACTTGTGGCAGATTTCCCTTGAGGGAAACCAATTATTGAGGTCGTACTCATGACCCCGAAATACCCATCGACCCTACCTTCTAGCGGTAACGGGTAATTTTTGTTTGATCAGTTCCAAACTAGGTATTAGAATGTTTTATGTAAAAATAAATATCAAGTTCGTTAATTGAAGAAATTCGTCAAGAGGGAATAGGGGTTTACAAGGGAGGATTTCGAAAAATTCCGTTATTATGGGTCAGATCGAAAAATTGAATAAAACCAATCTTATTACAAGTTAAATGCCCTATAAATGTTGTTATATATGGTTTTTTCACTATATTGATTATTAACCAAGATATTTGCATTTTTTTTTAGTTTTCACCCCTCAGAAAACCCTCACTTCTGCTCATGAAATAATTTTTATTTATTTTGGAGTGTTTGCAGCGAGGCGATAATGCTCATCAAAAAAGAACAAACAAAAATAACAATGTATATAAACAAAATGCAAAACTGAAAACAGTAACAAGGAAAAATTAAAAAATACAAACTAAGAACGCAAACAAATAACAAAAGGCAACTAAATAACACAACTCAACCAAATAACAAAATGTAACCAAAGAGACAAAAAAAAAACAAATAAACAAAAACGAAACATTTAATTCAAAAACAAGAAATCTTGTAAGGAAACTAGATAATTAAAAACTATAATGACTAATAAAATTACGTGATCAATTATATACTTTTAATGGTTAAAAACAATATTTACTAACTGAGTAATGTACTACGATTACTATTACATTTTTTCTTTAACTCATAATTAATTTAACTATACTACTAAAATATTTGCATTTTAGCCGAAATCCCTTAAGGGGATGAACTCATGATGGAATTTTCCAAAAACCTCTTGCCAAATGTACTCGACCGTCAGCCAGTGAGGACAGATATGACAAAATATATTGAATTACAATTCTAATTGTTGTATTTTTGCTACACCCATTTCAATACTTTTGATAAACTTTATGAGTTCTTTATTATATTCATTGAATAAGATTAAAGGTGGTTCTGGCTAATTTGCTCCTTTTAAAATTTTGTTCCAGTCTATGTGTATGTGTAGATAGATTTAAATGTACAACTTCCAAAATATTTTGTGTAATGTTTTCTGTGGGTGGGTCGTAGGAGTTATCCAAACTTTCTTGTTTTCAGTATAATGTACCCTCCCCCCCCTATCAAACTGTTTCATTGCATAGAAATATAGAATTAGTGGCATGATGAGATCAGTATTGTGTTATACCAACAAGTGGGAAATCTGTTTCATTGACGCAGTTCTTTCGTCACGGACTTTTTTAAGCAATCCTAGGATTATTGTCGTATCTTGATCTTCTTCCTATAACTTCCGCAACGTATGTCTTTCGAAATAATTTTTCCTCTAACGTTTTTTGTGAGCGGGTCATGTATATTAGTTTTACGTATTGACTAACTCAGATTCGTGTTGTCCGTTTGTGACTTGGAGGCTCAGGTAGCCTCTCTTTAGGAGATAGTGCAAGAAGATGCATTTGAGTGCATGAAGTTGCATGGTGAGTGCACCCTTGACTGACATTTGGCTCGGACCTACTGTAATACTGATCCAGTGAGATATAGACGGATGACGAAATGCAGCCCAGCCTTGAGACTGCCCCGCCCTGCATACCTCCTTGGCTTGCTTCTAACTGTTAGCACTAGTTGTTTGCACTCCTACCAGCTACTGCACCTAGCATTTACGGTAATGCCGCTAAAAAGTACGTCCTTGGAGTCACCTCCGGCAAAGAGGAATCGAGGAGGCGATACTGCGGAGTATCGATGCGAACAAAATGCTTCTCTGTTGATTGTGTTCCCGGATTTCACATTACGGGAAATGTAGGTGGTACTCATGACGCTATTTTCAAAATCTTTCTTCAAATGTCCATCATCATGAGATGACGAAAATGAGTTTCGTTCATAATTTTATAAATATGTAGTGATGACTCACGTACTCGTAAGTGAGTCGTTCGCTATAAATAAAGTAGCCTCGCGGTATAAAAATAATACCAGATGTTTTTAAAATAGATTTAGTAAAAAAGATTAATCAGATTTTATAGTTATATTGTGTTAGCTGCGATTGTGTTAAGTGGCTGACGCAGAAACTGTTTTAATATTTTCAATATACAAGTTAAAAGTTGTTGTTGTTGTTGTATAGGGTTTAAGGGCGAAAAACTACCAGGTTATCATCGCCCTGTAATATTTATAATTCACATTTTGGTATCCTCATCCATATCGCCATTTTAACAATATAAACGAGGATATGAGCAATTGCACTTTAAATTTCTTTGTATAAACTCGTGTTTTTACAAAATTAAACAATTTATGGAGTTCTTTCGGGTCATCTCCAAGAGCCACTTCTATACTATTGGAAATATTGTATTTGTTTCTAATATCTGTATAGTTATGGCATTCCATTAATATGTGATATATAGTCAGTTCTGTGTTACATTTCTCACAAATCAGGGGTTGATCTTTTGTCATAAGATAGCCATGCGTAAGTCGTGTGTGCCCAATTCGGAGTCTTCCTAATACAACTTCATCTCTTCTGTTGTCTCTTGGCGAATAATTCCATGGACGGATGGTGGTTTTAATAGTTTTTAATTTATTGTTCTGGGTTTCATTCCACATGTGTTGCCAGTTTTTATTAATTTTTTTCTTTGAGTGGTTGGTAGAGTTCTGCAGATGTAATTGTTGTTGGGGTGATGGAGTCGAGTTGATGGGCTTCTCTGGCTGCTAAATCTGCTTTTTCGTTTCCATCTATTCCCACGTGGCTTGGAATCCACATGAAGTAGACGGCCCTTTTTAGTTCTCGGAGCATTTGTATTTGATTTTGTATTTTTTTTACTATTGGATTGTTTGTGAATACATCTTTGATACTCAATAGGGCACTCAACGAGTCAGTGCAAATCAGGAATTTTTCTTGAGTTGAGTGATTGCAAATGCAGTGATATAGAGCGAATTTAATTGCGAATAGTTCGGCGGAATAAATGCTGGTTAATTTGTTGAGTTTGAATTTTTGACAGGTATTTTCTTCGTAGTAGGCGCAGGAGGAAGACTCGGTAATTTTCGAACCATCAGTGTATATTATCTTTGGGTGTTGATATTTTTCTATTTTATTAATGAAAGCTTCCTTTATTTTCCAATAGTTGATCTCTTGAGACGATTTGTTTGAGTTTGGTGATTCCTGTATCTATAGATATTTCTTGAATTGTCCAAGGTGGAGTTGGGTCGAATTCATCAAGACTGTTTGAGTTTTGTATTAGTTTGTCTGTTATGTTATTCAGCCTAATTCCAATAGGTTTTGGTGTTGTGGGATTTTGGTCGTATAGCCGTGAGTAGAGAGGGTGGAATAAATTCTGAAATGTCGGGTGACCTCTCTGTGTCACTAGTTTGGATAAGTATGGACAAGTTTGGATAAGTATGGACAAGTTAAAAATGAACAGGACTATACATTTTTCCCCAGTCCACGGAAAATATATTACAATGTTTGAAAGGCTACGCCTTGTAGTTGCGATTATTGTGTACTTTCAGAAACTGCTTTTTTTATATTTCTACACCAATCCACGAAATCCATAAGATGCTTGAAGTCTTCAAAATAACATTTTCCAGTCCTCCCTCATCCCCCAAGCCGATGAGCCTTACCTTAAAATATATTCGATAGATTTCATTATCGTTGTGCCTTATGATATGCCCAAAAAGTTTCACTCTCCTTTTTTTCCATGGCCCAGTTACCGCATCATCTTTTGAGTAGTGGCTGTATCTTTAGAACAACGGCAACACTGACTTGGACAGAAGGCAACGGTAAACCACTGTACGAGTTTACTTGTTTGTTAGCGATATGGAAGTTCCTAATAATATATATACTCGCGTATATATAGTTGTCCCTCCTTTTCGGTTGGCATTATAGACCTTAAAAAACTTTAACCAAGTGATATTCGAGGTATTCCAAATCACAGTTTTTAAGCTCAATGATCAATCAACTCGATGTACCACCCCCGTTAACCAAGGAGGACATGCAATAATTTCCTCCAGTCGACTGACGGGACACCTTTATACCCGGGCCTTTCTGTTTATATTGTTGCGAGAATCGGATGAGTAGGCGAATACATAAAGAGAGAGCCGCGTGAAAGGAGGAACAAAGACTAGTGGAACGAGCGAATATAATTAGGGCCCGTATCTTCCTGGAACTTCTAGTCTATACCTTTCCTTGGCTAGGCCCTTCTACAGGCATATATATAAGGGACTCTCACGGTGCCCTCAGTTGAGTTGACGCTCGACGGTCTTCGAGGGATGTTCAGCGCTACAGTGCGACTTAGTGCAGCGCGGTAACGTGTTGTGCCGTGACTGTAAGCAACAGTTTAGTGACGTGTTTAAGACTGTGCAGTGCCGCGAAGTAAAGGACAATGCAGTGCCGTCGTTTTATGCGAAGTTCAGTGACCGCGAGTGAATTATTGGACTGTGAAATCTGAAGAACAGTGACACTATCAGTGTAATACTGCGAGTAGTAATAGTTAACCAAGAGTATTGTGCATCGTGAAAATAAATTGTGCAGTGATAAACTGTGAAACTTGTGTGTTTTTAATTTTGCAATCCAAAAGAATTCTTATTTTCGATGTTTATTACTGGTTTTGTAATAAACCGTAACAATATGTTGTCAGCCTGCCACAAGTCACAATCCCCTACTAAGTATCGACAACCAACATCCGCAAACGAATATAGTAGAGCGTTAATAGACAAATAAATATGGAATTTTGAACAGACCATTCGTCATCTACTATATAGGATCGATGGACATTTGAGGAAATATTTCGACAGTCCCATCATGAGCTCAACCTCAATAACTGATTTCCTTTAAGATAAATCTGCTAAAAACCTGATATTAAGTCTCTTTTTTTTCAATGCAGAGATAGCATAACAAATAAGGTCATACCATTAAAAGTATAACCTATAATTATGACCTTGCTTCAAGGGATATAGAGGTCATAAATGATTAATGCTATATAAATTATGTTTGTTTTTTCTTTTCGTGTTCATGTTCCGTTATAGCATTAGCTCACCAACATACAAAGTATACAAATTAATCTCTCATGAAATGGTTATACAATTATATGATAAACATTGTTCGTGGCAGTTAATAACTGTTCACCAAAAACCTACTTGTTACATCCTCCGTGGCAAATACAAAAAATCTCATACAAGAGCACGCCAGTTAGTTAGTTACATGGTTCATTTCTGGGTGAAATCAATAAGGTCAAATGAATTTTAACCTTCGCCGATTTTCAATAAAATGATGCAGCAAAACTTTTATATTTGATTTTGATTTCCTGAATTATATTATTGTTTTAAAAAGACAGTACTGGCAGCATGTAATAAGCAGATATCCCATGTGCGGCCCAATATTGATCCCATCTCAACATATATTTTATATTTCTAATTAAAATTCTGATAAGTAGAAAGACGGGATTACCGAAGGGTGAAAACAATAAATTAGCAATAACTTGCTTAATATTTGAGCAACAAAAAATTGTTTAGAACACCAATTGTAGAGCATCAATAGTTTAAGAAAATTGGATCTATAACATTTTTCGATATGACTCCTAATAACGGATATGTTATGCATTTCCGAATCCCTCCCCTCTCCTCTATTCCTCGTTCGTCTTAAGCCACTATCTTGTATGATCTTGTTGAGTAAAACAGGAAAATATCGAGTATGATATAGATCAAATAAAAATTCCTAAACAACCACAACGGTAAAAGCCGTTCGGTGTCTTTAAAAAATCTTTTAACTTTATATTTGTTTTCGCTCTTCTGTTTCTTTTTCTTCTTTTTAATTACTATATTAGCAGATTTCCCTTAAGGGAAATCAGCTATTGAGGTTGTACTCATGACGCGAGTTTCGAGAAATTTCATCAAATGTCCATCGATCCTACCCAGGAGATGATGAAAATGAGGACCGTTCAAAAGTATATATATATGTCTTTTAACGCTCTAGCGGTCGTAATTTTTGTTTGATCGTTACCAAACTTGAAATTTAATCGTTTTATGTAAAAAGAAAGATCAAGTTCGTTAATGGCTGAAATCGGACCAGTAGGAGGGGGGGGGGTATAGAGGAGGGATTTTTGAAAATTCGAAATATCTCCGTTATTATGCGTAAAAAAAATCGTATTGAACCAATCTTATTGCAAATTAAATTTACTATAAATATTGTTCTATACATTTATTCCCTATCTTGAATATTAACCGAGATATTTGCATTTGTATTCTGTGTATATTCGGCAGGGGTCGGCTATGTTCGGGACGTTCCGCCGAGAGCTCTGGCGGCCGTTTCCATAAAAACTCGACTCTCTTGAATAGGTTTAGAGATACCTTACTACAACAGTTGTTATTGGCCAGATTTATCTACTGTATAACTTCTCGTGGGAAATCTGCTTAGTTTACGCAGCCCCTGCGTGACGGACTTTTTTATTCCATGTTATATTTCCTTCAACTAATATAATTTTAATTGTTCTGATGTTTTCATACACTAATTTTCATAATTGGTTTAAGGACTCACCGTATTCCATTACTCATTTTAGACTTTATATTTGTTAGCAGATTACCATTAAGGGAAACCAGTTATTGGGTTCGTACTATGACGCGATTTTCGAAAAATTTCCTCAGATATCCGGTTAACGCTCTAGCGGAAGCAATTTTTGTCTGTTCGTTAATAAACTCGATATTTAAACGTTTTATGTAAAACTAAAGATCAAGTAGATTAATGGCTGAAATCCGACTGGTGGGAGGGTTGGGGGGGGGGGTTAGAGGGGGATTCCGAAAATTCGTAATATCTCTGTTATTATGCGCCGGATGGAAAAAATTTGTATAGAACCAATCATATCGCAAATGTATTCTTCCATAAATGTAGTTATGTACGTTTTTTCAAAGTCTTGATTATTTACCGGGATATTTGCATGTTTTAGTTTTTGGCCATCAGTACAACCCCTACTCCTACTCATGTCTTATTAAGTTATACGTTAAAACTTTGGCGGGAGCCAACAATTTTATTGGGCACTAACGGCTGAACCGAACATAACAAAGCTCGGTATGTCAATTAGCATTAATTCTTCCATGATTATAAGTTATATTAAAATTTTTAGGTTCGAACGGGAGGTGGGTTATAAGGGAGGCCTGAAATAAAAATTCACCATATTTACATGTATAAGAGACGGGAAATATAAAAATATCGAAGACAGTGAAGCCTTATCGAACAAATATTCTATTATTAGCAAATCCATGGCAACGACGGGTATCAATCCTAATCACTGGGACGGGTAAACGTCAAAATATTGTGCAATGTAAAGTATTGCCAATAAAATACCATCACCATTCAGCCTCAAATGAATTCCCGGGCGAAGCCGGGTATCTGAGCTAGTTAACAATAAGCTGTTATATTGTCCAGCACTTTATTTGAAGCAATTTTGTTTTCATGAAACTTTTACGTTTTGAGATAAATATAAATACTTCACGTACGCTGATAATCAGCTTACTTAACGCCGCCCTGCGGGGCGGACTTTGTTTTCTCTTTTTGTTTCTTTTAGCCGATTTCCCTCAAGGGAAATCAGCTATTGAGGTCGTCCTCATGACGCGATTTTCGGTATTTTTCTTCAAATGTTCATCGATCCCACCCAAGAGATGACGAAATTGAGGTCCGTTCATACTATATATATATATATATATATATATATATATCTATATATATATAAAATTGTAACCTCTGTCTGTACATTGATTTTTTTCGCGAAATTTCACGATAACTTTTCGTTTTACATATCATAGACACCATAACTGCATTTTGTTTCTTTGGTGTCTGTTTGTTTGTTTGTTTGTTTATTTGTTTGTTTGTTTATTTGTTTGTTTGTTTGTTTGTTACCTTTTCACGCATAAACGGCTGAACCGAATTTTATGAAACTTGGTATGTATATTACTACTAACCCAACTTAGACTTTAGGCTATATTAATATCCTCTGAGACGAACAGGAGTGGGGGTTATAAGGGAAGCCAGAAATTAAAAATAGCGATATTTCGATTCCTATTGGTTTTTCAGCAAATATACACATAACAAAAGTTGTTTATTTTGTTATTTAGAGTAACTTTTGTTATATACACTTTCGTCGTATACCGAGTTATAAACGAGATATACGCTAAAACCTATAGAGGAAGTGAACTATTTTATATGGCACAAAAGAATCAACCAAACTAAATAAAACTCGGTATGTGTATTAGCACTAACGCTTTTATTATAACAAGCCATGCCAACATTTCTAGGGACGGGCAGGAGTGGGGGTTATAAGGGAAGCCAGAAATTAAAAATAGCGATATTTCGTTTCTTATTGGTTTTTCGGCATATATGAACATAACAAAAGTTGTTTATTGTGTAATTTAGAGTAACTTTTGTTATATTCACTTTTGCCGTATACGGAAGTATAAATGAGTTATACTCTAAAAACTATAGAGGGAGTCCACAATTTTATTTGGCACAAAAGACTCAACCGAACTAAACCAAACTCGGTATTTGAATTAGTACTAACGCCTTCCTTATAATAAGCCATACTAACATTTCTAGGGACGAACAGGAGTGGGGGTTATAAGGGAAGCCAGAAATTAAAAATAGCGATATTTCGATTCCTATTGGTTTTTCAGCAAATATACACATAACAAAAGTTGTTTATTTTGTTATTTAGAGTAACTTTTGTTATATACACTTTCGTCGTATACCGAGTTATAAACGAGATATACGCTAAAACCTATAGAGGAAGTGAACTATTTTATATGGCACAAAAGAATCAACCAAACTAAATAAAACTCGGTATGTGTATTAGCACTAACGCTTTTATTATAACAAGCCATGCCAACATTTCTAGGGACGGGCAGGAGTGGGGGTTATAAGGGAAGCCAGAAATTAAAAATAGCGATATTTCGTTTCTTATTGGTTTTTCGGCATATATGAACATAACAAAAGTTGTTTATTGTGTAATTTAGAGTAACTTTTGTTATATTCACTTTTGCCGTATACGGAAGTATAAATGAGTTATACTCTAAAAACTATAGAGGGAGTCCACAATTTTATTTGGCACAAAAGACTCAACCGAACTAAACCAAACTCGGTATTTGAATTAGTACTAACGCCTTCCTTATAATAAGCCATACTAACATTTCTAGGGACGGGCAGGAGTGGGGGTTATATGGAAGGCCTGAAATTAAAAATAGTGATATTTCGTTTCCTATTGCTTTTTCAACAAATATGCACATAACAAAAGTTATTTGTTTTGTTATTTAGAGTAACTTTTGTTACATGCACTTTTGCCGTGTACGGAAGTATAAATGAGTTATACGCTAAAACCTATAGCGGGAGTCCACAATTTTATTTGGCACAAAAGACTCAACCGAACTAAACCAAACTCGGTATTTGAATTAGCACTAACGCCTTCCTTATAATAAGCCATACTATTTCTAGGGACGGGCAGGAGTGGGGGTTATATGGAAGGCCTGAAATTAAAAATAGTGATATTTCGTTTCCTATTGCTTTTTCAACAAATATGCACATAACAAAAGTTATTTGTTTTGTTATTTAGAGTAACTTTTGTTACATGCACTTTTGCCGTGTACGGAAGTATAAATGAGTTATACGCTAAAACCTATAGCGGGAGTCCACAATTTTATTTGGCACAAAAGACTCAACCGAACTAAACCAAACTCGGTATTTGAATTAGCACTAACGCCTTCCTTATAATAAGCCATTCTATTTCTAGGGACGGGCAGGAGTGGGAGTTGTAAGGGAGGCCTGAAATTAAAATAGTGATTTCCTATTGGGGTTTCGGCAAATATGCAAATAACAATAGTTGTTTACTTTGTTATTTAGAGAAATTTTCTCAACACTTCTTTTCAATATGAACTACCAGGTACCTCAAATGAAAAAATTTATTCAAATGTATGTCAATATTTTCTCATTAATAATTCAAATCTATGCATAATGCACAGGAAACGGGAAATATGACAATATGCAGAACAGGGAAGTCTTGCACTGACGGGTAAACGTCATAATATTGTGCAATGTAAAGCCTGCTAAAAAATACCATCACCATTCAGCCTCAAATGAATTCCCGGGCGAAGCCGGGTATCTGAGCTAGTATATATATATATATATATATATATATAGTATATATACGTCTCTTAGACGATTCTTGTCTTATCGTTACCAAAATTGATATATAATCGTTTTATACAAAAAGAAAGATCAAGTTCGTTAACGGCTGAAATCGGACAAGTGGGAGGGGGGGGGGTTAGAGGGGGAGAGTTTCGAAAATTCTTAATATCTTCGTTATTATGCGTCGGATCGAAAAATTGTATAGAACCAATCTTGTTGCGAATGTAATTATTTTCGATAAATGTTGTTATGTGCATATTTTCACTATCTGGGTCATTAACTTTCTTGGTTATTTGGATTGTTTAGTTATCGGTCTTCAGTAAAGCCCCACTCCTACCCATCTCATATTGAGAATATTCTATTATGTTATGAATCACTTTATTTGAAGCTTAAATACCAAATTTTGTTCTCATTGAACTACTAAATTTTGAGATAAATGCAAATACATGGTTTAGTAGTACATGCATTAGTTAACGCAGCCCCTGCGTGACGGACTTATTGCTTTATGCGAGGAGATTCAGTTGTACAAGCCACGAAACCAACGAATAGATAGTTCCTCTTATCAACGAGAGGATCCTTCTTGTATTATCACTTGACATTTATTCTTTAATTCCACTTTCATCCTTTATTTTTTTTTTAATTTTTCTGACTGTTAGTTATTAGCAGATTTCCCTCAAGGGAAATCAGCTATTGAGGTCGTACTTATAACGCGAGTTTCGAAAAATTTCTTCAAATGTCCAACGATCCTACCCAGGAAATGAAGAAAATGAGGTCCGTTCAAAATTATATAATATATATATATATATATATATACATATATATATATATATATATATATATATTTTGTCTGTTCTGTTTTCTTTTGAAAGTTCTACTGTTCGGATGAATAAATCGCCTCGGTAACACAAATAAATAAATAAAATAAAAATAACTTTGTATGAATGACTTCCCACTCTGAGCTAGAGTCTGGATGGAATTACATTATAAAAATGTCGAAATTCAAGAAACTCAAGAAAAATTTTACAACCAGTCTTTTTCTTCTCAACTTTTCTTGATCTATGTTTTCTCCAAATAAATATTTCTGTGATAAAATTTCTTCATTTCTTTGTCCATATCCTTCAATTATAAATTCCACGACTGCTGTATATAAATATAGTTTCCCAGGCTAGAATGGCGTGGACGGTAATATTACATTATAATTCTATCGAGCAAGCGTTGCCCAAAAACGAATCTATTGTGCCTGATTGAGGTAGTTGACCCCTGTCTGTCCAGCCGTGTTGAAATAAATTGTTACCATCTTCTAGGTTATAGATGTGGATGTTTGTCGAACGTTTTGAACAAATCGCGTCTAGAGAAACCCATATTAGCAGATTTCCCAGAGAATATCTGGAAAAATCAAAAATAATGACTGCCTATTCACTACCTACCCCCCAATATGAACTTTAGAATCATACCTGATTTACAAGTACCTGGATATTTAATGATTATCTAAATCGTTAATTTGATCCAACTTATCAGGAATATTAGAATATGTTTTTATTACTGTAAAAGAAAGTTTTCCTTTATTTTAGCTTTTTTCTTTTGATTTTGATTTTGAATATACAAAAAAAAATCCGTCGCGCAGGGGCTGTGTGAACTAAGCAGATTTCCCTTGTGAAGTTACGGAAACAGCCAAACAAGCTTTTGGCGGAAACTCTATACTAGAACCGAAATTAGGCGATCACATCTCGTCCGTTATCCACACACACTTAATATAAATGCAAATATCAAGGTTATTATTCAAGATAGAGAATAAAAGTATCTAACAATATTTACAGTAAATTTAATTTGCAATAAGATTGGTTCTATACAATGTCTCGATCCAACGCATAATAACGGAGTTATTTTGAATTTTCGAAAGTCCTCCCCTCTAAAGACTAACTCCGACTGGTCCGATTTCAGCCATTAACGAACTCGATCTTTATCTTTAGATAAAACGGTTAAATATCGAGTTTCGTAAGTATCAAGCAAAAATTCCGACCGCTAGAGCGCTTACAGACACACACATATATATATATATATATATATATATATATATATATATATATATATATATACACACATATATATAAGTTTTGAACGGACCTCATTTTCGTCATGTCCTGAGTAGGATCGATGGACATTTGAAGAAAATATTTGAAAATCGCGTCATGAGTACCCTTTAGGGAAATCTGCTAAAAGGTAATTTATACTTTTATGGATGTTTAAGTCAGCTATTAACTATGATCATCTTTTTTCCTAAGAGAATATGCAACGACTTATTTTTACTTCAACTATTTTTAATAGCTATATTTTGTCATTTATTAACATTAGTATAATCAATGACTAACAATTTATAACAGAACAGAATTATATAAGCTGAGCCCCTATTCAAATTCCAAAGGGAAACATTCATTGAGCTTGAACTTATGGCGCAATTTTCGTGAAACTTTTCACATGCCCATCCATACTTTTTCGCTTTACATAAAATTGAAACGGTATGAACAATTTTTGGCTTTGGTGCCTGTTTTTTTGTTTATCGCCTAAACTACTGAACCGAACACAAACGACTGATCCGAACTTAAGAAAACTCGGTATGTGATTTAGCATTAACTCCTCCCTGATTAAAATTGTAATTGTAAAACTAAAGGTCAAGTTTGCTAACCTCTGAAATTGGAAAATGGAGGGTTCAAAAAGAGGGGGGATGCAAAAAATCAAAATGTCTCAGTTATTTTGAGCCTAATGGAAAAATGTTTATGTAAAAATCGATTGCGCGATAAATTCTTTAAATCACATTGTGAATGCAATTGCCTGAAATTGTTTGTTACTCTACTCTTTTTTCCCCCCGAACTCTAATTTTAATTTCTGTAAACCCCCACTCCTGCACTTGGAATGTTTACTTAAAACATCTGCTTCACTAAACATTTCATGTTCAGTTTAAATATCAATTGAGGTACGTGTGTATTACATCCACCACATTTTAGTTCCACTAGTTCCACGCTAGAATGCGCTACTGAAGTGCGACACTAGCTCTCCCAGGCTAATGAGGTTATCTATTGTCATAGTTGCGTTTGCTGTTTATTTGCGTTTGATGTTTATTGTGCTGTTTAGTGTTTCTTAGTCTTTTAAAAATGCCTCTTTGAGATTTGCCAACGACTGAAGAAGACGCTGTTAAATATTTACAGGAGAGGAATATTTTGGCTATCAGAAGAAAGTGTTCTAAATCACATTGTATGTAACTTTATAGTGGAAAAAAAAGTGTTTTTTGGAAGCGTAATGTAAGAAAGTGTGGTGAGCAAGTCGGCGTTCGGATTGGCACTTGGTTCGAAGGAAGTAAAATTCCATTTTGAAATGCATTGAAGTTCATTTACTGCTGGTGCGAAGAATTGGCATCTGTCAATTTTTGCAGAAAACAACTCAAAATTTCCAATAAGTGCATTTTAAATTGTATTTCCACACATTCCCGCCTAAATGTGAATAAAATGTTTTATTTTTAAAAATTGTGTTTTCTTTTATTTATCATTATAATTCCGTCGAAGGTTATAAGGTAAGTATAATCTCCCTTGCGGGCAATGAATCTTACTACTTAAAACAGTAGCGCACTCTAGCGTGGAACTAGTAGAACTAAAATGTGGTGGATATAATACACAAGTACCTCAATTAATGTTTACCTAGACAGACGTTATTATCCTTTAATGAAGCAGGAAAGTTTTTAATAGTAAAGATTTGAAGAATTATTTTTCAAAAACGATCATGTCGAACGTGTGATTTGTATATCGATATATCATTCGTGCTTTAGCTGTTTGTAGAACAAAGAGGTAGGTATCTGGAGGCTGTGTAGTGAGTAGGTGACGTCATAGGCTAGTGGGAGGGTATTGGCCAGCTGTTGCTCGTTATTCCATTAGTCCATCTCCTAACTTGGCCTGTGTCTGCCCCCGAGGCCACGGAGAACGTGACCTACAGACACCTACAGCTCGTCTTCATCCTCCCCACGCACTAACCACTTACGTCAATTCACACACAAATGACTAGCAGCCCTAAGAGCCTTACCGGGATCTCTATGGTCGAATAGAATCGACTTACTGTTGTCTGAAAGACTGAACAGAGTTCTCACATGCTGGAATGGCACCACTGATGGAAATGGACGAGTGATCTCATCTCATCATTTATTTAATGTGCCAAAGAAGTCTGTCACGCAGGGGCTGCGTAAACTCAGCAGATCTCCCGCGTGAAGTTTTACAATAGAGAAATCTGCATCCTGCTAACACTTATCGCCACCGTGAGTAAATACAAACGGTAGTGAAAAATCTTTCAGTTAATTTTAATAAGCTCCCAACGGAAACGGCTTCTGAATTGTAAACAAATAGGTCTGCCAGCCACTCAGAGCTGAACAGATAGATAAGGATATTATTCACCGGAAAGAAAAACAATTACTGATATACATCTGAATATAACGCATTAACTTTATTGCAAACTATTTACTATATCTGGTACTGTAATTATGAATCAGAATAATTTATATTTTAATAACTCTAATTTTAGGAGTCCAAGAACTAAAGAAGTGGGGGGGGGGGATGAACAGAACATATTTGCATATATCTCACAAATTAAAAACTTACACAACAAGAACAGTTACAAGGCGCTTACACGAGAGCCAAACAATTACGGAAACGGCCGAACTAATTTGTAAACTTACGACTAGCACTGACTATAGCCGATTTCATCTCTTCGGTTGTCCACACACACTTAATAAAAATGCAAATATCATTCATGATAGAGAATAAATGTATATAACAATATTTATAGCAAATTTAATTTGCACTAAGATTGGTCCTATACACTTTTTCGATCCGACGTATAGTAACAGATATATGTAGAATCCCACTGCTCCAATTTCAGCCATTAACGAACTTGATCTTCCTTTTTACATAGAACGATTAAATATCGAGTTCGGCAACGAACAAGCAAAAATTGCTTGATTTCGCTAAAACTAAATTAACAATGTATATTCTGAAAATACTGAGTGTTTGTACATATATATATATATATATATATATATATATATATATATATATATATATATAAGGCAATGAATGCGACAGCGGTGGATGGGATGGGGTGACAGAGTGAAGAAAGACGCTACGCAGTTGTAGGAAGTGGGCGGAACCGCATCGCTCTTGTAAGGCAGGGATAAATCCATTCAATATATATATACACTAGAGTGACTCAATTCTTAAGTATATTTTTCCTTAAACTTTATTTATAACAATATTTGTAATATTGATAAGACAAGACGTGTGGCCTTAGATGCAGCGGTAGCGGAGAGTAAATGTTTGTGGTGGAACCGCTTGCTAAGGAGCTAGTGATAACAGTTATCAGTAGTGAGTGAGTCAGCCAGGCAGTGGTCTAATGGAGATTTTATTGCTGCCTTAGCAGTCAGGGCTAATCTCAGCAAGGAGTCTATCTCCTTCACTCTCATCCTTCACTTCCTCTCAGGAAATGCCGGGGATTCTTAACTCGTTCTCAATTCTCAGATATGGTGACTATTGGAAATGTGGAAAAGGTTCTTATCCACACAAACTGGGTTATCTTGCCCCAGCCTCACGGTTTAATATAACCAAAGGTTGACTCAGAAATCAGCAGTAAAGGTTCAAGGATATAACATCTTCGATTAAATTATAAAAAAACAGAAAATTTTGCCAGAAATAAATTGGAGGAGCTGCGTAAACTGAGGAGGTTTCCCACTGCGGGTAGAATTCAACCTATGTGGTGAATAGAAAAAGTCGGACACTCAGGGGCTGCGCAAGCAGATTATATATATATATATATATATATATATATATATATATATATATATATAAATTTACAGTGCCTCGCTTCTTAATGTACAAACTGACAGAAAAATATCCCAAACTGACTGACGTGCTCTGGGTGGAGTAAGGCCAAAGTTGGGATTGTCACTTTTCAGCAGTTATACCACTAATCACCTCTTGGCAAATTTCTCATTAGTGGATAAATATAAAATGCCGGCCATGCATAGGCTGCGTAAACTAAGCAGATTTCCCACATGCTGTATTTCTTCTTACCGTATAAATCTAATGAGTCGAGTTTACAAATGGTCGAAACCAATAAAATACAAATAACTCTCTTAATATATGACTTGATCTTTATTTTTCTTAAAACGTTTAAATATCGATTTTGGTCAAACAAACATTGCGACTGTTACAGCATTGTGAGACATAAATATACAATATATAGTATTAAACGGACCTAATTTTTGCTATCTCCTTGATAAGATCGATGGACATTTGAGGAAATTGATTGTTCAACGTGCTAAACATAAATACAGTATATGAATGTTGATAATCTCACGTTTTTATTTTGTTTCCTGTAAGTTTACTTTTCAGTTTTTATTAAAATATATTATTTCAAATGTCATTTTTTAATTAAAAGATTGGCTAAATAAAGTTGATTCCTTTTATTATTAATATTATTCTGAAGTGGTTCAATAAAAGAAACACCGAATGTACTTTCATATAGTAATAAATTATTCAGTTTCATATAGTAATATATAACAATATTAGTTTCATATAGTAATAAATAACTCAGTTTCATATAGTAATATATAACAATATCAGTTTCATATAGTAATATATAACAATATCAGTTTCATATAGTAATATATAACAATATCAGTTTCATATAGTAATATATAACAATATCAGTTTCATATAGTAATAAATAACTCAGTTTCATATAGTAATATATAACAATATCAGTTTCATATAGTAATAAATAACTCAGTTTCATATAGTAATATATAACAATATCAGTTTCATATAGTAATAAATAACTCAGTTTCATATAGTAATATATAACAATATCAGTTTCATATAGTAATAAATAACTCAGTTTCATATAGTAATAGGTATATAACGCTATTAGTTTCAGTTTCGTACAGTAATATATAATACTATTAGTTTCATTAAAAAACTGACAATAAGTACAGGGGCTCAGGTTACCCATGTAAGTTAAAGTGTTAGCCTTAATATCACATGGTAAACCAACAGTGGCGAGTTTGATTCCCGAACGGGCAAAAGGAATTTATTTAGTGACAAACTCATTAAAAAAATATTTCTTAGCCCCACCCCGGCTAGAAGTTAGCCTAGCATGGTTAGCCATAGCATCAAAAAGTCCGTCACACAGGGGCTGCGTAAACTAAGCAGATTTCCCAAGTGCTGGTATAAGACTTGTCATCTCATATCATCTCGTATTCTCTATTTATATGTAAAAAACAGATGAGTAGAACGGAGGGAGTGGGAGTTACTAGAGGCAGAAAACAAGAAAGTACGATTACCTCGCTTAATACTTGAGTTACCAAAAAAATGCATATAATAAAAATTGTAGGAAATCAAAAGTTTAACAAGATTGGCTCTATAACATTTTATGATCTGGCTCATAATAAAGAAGATATTTCGAATTTTCTACCCCCCCCCCACTCCAAACCACCACTATTCCGATTTCAACCAATAACAAACGTGATCTTTAGTGTCGACTGAAACGGCAAAATATCGAGTATGGTATTCATAAAAATAAATAAATAAAAAAATAAAATAAAACATTTTCGGGTAAGGAACGAATAACCAATTGATGACGTCATCACATTACGTATTTCCATGTGTCTCACAAAGTAATAGTTCAATCAAAACCATATTTGGTATTTAACCTTGGAATTAAGTACTTCATGATATTATCAATTATAGTTTATATGACACGATTAGGAGTGAGTGTTTTCTTGTGGCCGAAAAGTTAAAGAAATATCTCGGTTAATATTCAATATACAGAAACACGTATATTGCAATAATTATAGAACATTACCTTTTCAATAAGATTGATTCTATACAGTTTTTCGATCCGACTCATAAAAACGGAGATATTTCGAACTTTTTAAATTCTCCCCCTCTAAACCCTTCCTCCCACTAGTCGGATTTTAACCGTTAACGTACATGATCTTCATTCTTACATAAAACGTTTAAATATAGAGTTAGTTTACGATCAGACAAAAATTGCGACCGCTAGAGTGATAACAGACAAATATACACACACACCATCATCTCCTAGGTAAGTTCGATGGAAAATGGCTTCATGAGTACTAACCTCAATATCTTATTTCCCTCTAAGGGATATCTGCTAAAAGTGAACGTTAATTAATAGTAATATCCATGCTAAGTACAAATTGCCTACGTTCCGTATTCTCGGCCTCAGACAAGCCCCATCATGAATCAGCCAGCTGTTCTAGGAAGGCCATTCAGAACATCTGGGCCGATGGACGCTGCATTGTATACCCAGAAGATGAGAGGACTGCTTTGAAATGCTATTTGTGTAGATGACTCTCTGCAAATGCAGATTAATCCTAACTATGACTGGACTGTCTCTAGCCTCCAAACACCAGGATCATATTGGCCAACTGTTGCTAAAATGTACGTTTACACTGGCCAGCGGCCATAATTTCCGTAATTAAATAACTAAAAAAAAATATAATAAGCTTCCAACGTCGCAGGAATCATAATGCCACTAATTCCCAGAAAATAATAAAAATGGATTTAATTTCAAGAAATTAATTTATTATTTAAGAATTTGGAAGTTTAAAAGGAGCAACAAAAAGTCCGTCACGCAGGGGCTGCGTAAACTAAGCAGATTTCCCTCGTGAAGTTTAGTAATAGATAAATATACATACTGCTAACACAACACCGTGAATAAATACAAACGGAAATAAGAAATGTTTCATCCAATTTCAATAGCCTGCCGACAGGAAGCGTTAGGTTAGAAATGTAAACAAACGGGTCCTGCCTCACACCGGAAAGAAAAACAATTACTGAAATATATCAGAATATAACACATTAATTTTATTGAGAACTATTTACTATATCTAGTACTGTAATTAATAATGAGTCAGAATAATTGTTATCTCAATCAATAAAATTTTAGTAGTCCAAAACTTTAAGATGGGGGGGGGGGGAGTCACCAGTACATATTTGCATGTATCTCGTATAATGAAGGTCTCTTGAACACAATTTTTGGTATTTAAACTTCCAATACTGTGATTTATTATGTATCAGAGTATTGTTTACGTAACATGAGTAGAAGTGGCGGTTTGGTGAAAACTGAAAAATGCAAATATCTCGGTTAATATTCAAGATAGAGAATAAATGTATATAACAATATTTATAGTGAATTTAATTTGTAATAAGATTGATTCTGTATAAGTTTTCGATCCGACGTATAGTAACGGAGATATTTCGAATTTTCGAAAATCCTCCCCTCTAAACTCCCCCTCCCACTGGTCCGATTTCAGCCGTTAACGAAATTGATCTTTCTTTTTACATAAAACGCCTACATATGAAGTTTGGTAAGGATTAAACAAAAATTGCGACCGCTAGAGCGGTAACAGACCAATATATATATATATATATATATATATATATATATATACAGTTTTGAACGGACCTCATTTTCGTCATCTACTAGGTAGGATCGATGGACATTTGAAGAAAAATTTCAATAATTCCGTCATGAGTACAACCTGAATAGCTGATTTCCCTTAAGGGAAATCTGCTAAAAGGCCGTTAAGCAGGGGTTACGTAAACTAAGCAGATTTCCCACGCGGAGGTTTAGAATACACAAATCTACATACTAGTAACACCACCGTGAATATTAAGTGAATAAATACAAACGGTAATGAAAAATCTTCCATTGAATTCACAATTTAATAATCTCTACTACGGAAAGAGTCTGAATCGTAAACAAACTGGTCAGCCAACCTCGCTAAATAAAAATTAAAACGAAATAACACAAAAGTATCTTGACGATTCTTCACTGGAAGATACCTCACACAGTTTCTTTTTACATGGAACTACGTAGGTGGAAATATGTATTCCTTTTACAAATTATAAATATACTACGTAATTAGTTTAAAATAAATTAATTCTAAGAATGTCAATTCTAGATATGTTGATTTTTTTGGGGTAAACTTTTTTTTTTATTGTAGAATACTTTTGTGTTATTTCGCAAGATATACATATGTTCTGGAGGCGCACTCCCCCCCCCTCCCCCGTCTTAAGTTCTTGGACTACTAAAATTAGAATTATTAAGATAAAAATTACTTTGATTCATTATTAAATGCAACACTAGATATAGTAAATAGTTTTCAAAAAATTAATATGCTATATTTTGATATATTTCAGTACTTGTTTTTCTTTCCAGTGAGACTTTGGTAGACCTGTTTGTTTACAGTTCAGACGCTTCCCGCCGGGAAATTATTAAAATTTACTGAAAGATTTCTTATTACCGTTTGTATTAATTTACTTAATATTGACGTTTGTGATGTGTTGCCATTATGTAGGTTTATCTATTGTTAAACTTCACGAAGGAAATCTTCTTAGTTTATGCAGCCCCTGCGTGACGGACTTTTATCACGTGGACGAATAGTTAGTGAAACGGCCACACTAGCGCTAGTGCGCTCGGCGGAAACTCCCAAACATAGCCAACCACACTCACAATACAAATCTAAATATCTCGGTTAATATTAAAGATACAGAATAAATGTATAGAACAATATTTATATTAAATTTAATTTACAATAAGATTGGTTCTATACACTTTTTTGATCCGACGTATGGTAACGGAGATATTTTGAATTTTCGAAAATCCCCCCCTCTAAACCCCCCCTCCCACTGGTTCGATTTTAGCCATTAACGAACTTGATCTTCCTTTTTACATAAAACGATTAAATTCCGAGTTTGGTAACGATCAAACAAAAATTGCGATCGCTAGAGCGTTAACAGAAAATATATATATATCTATATATATATATATATATATATATATATATATATATATATATATATAGATATATATATATATATAGATATATATATATAATTTTGAACGGACCTCATTTTCGTCATCTCCTGGGTAGGATCGATGGACATTTGAAGAAATTTTTCGAAACTCGCGTCATGAGTACGACCTCAATAGCTGATTTCCCTTAAGGGAAATCTGCTAAAAGAGTTATTATCATTATTTTTGGTTTCATACTTTTGTAAACGCCTACTTCTTCTCATCCGGTGTTCACTCTAAATACCCATGATTCCTTTAAGATCCTTCAAGTTCTCTGGGATATAAACTCCACAAAGAACATAAGTAGCTCAACAAAGCTGACAAACTTCTACGTCAGCCCAAAACCAATTTTCAATTTCATTCAAGCTCTTTGCCACCAGCACAGATAATGAGGTCAGGACAAGTCGTGATTATTTAATGAGGCGAGGAAACTCTAAACGAAACGATCTTCGGAGGGGATAGAGAGTAAGTCGCCGCATTCGTAGAATTGACCATGAATATCAGAGCGACCTGATATCATCCCCTGATATTGCCCCGTCCAATACAACCCCAACCTGTTCTGCATGAAACATGCAGGGCGCATTATCCCGAATCCAACGAATCTCTAACTCTGCCGGCAAAATCTCTTATCATTCTAATCAATTATGACTAGTTCAATTTCATTTTTTCTTCTTTTTCCCCTTTTTTCGATTCCCTTTTGAGCTCGTTACTGAAATATTCACCAGCAATCTACCTTCAATTATATACCCCGTCGTTTGAACTTGAAATAGACCGAAGAGGAAGCATAGTTCCTCTGGCCGGAATTCTGGACACCTATTCAATGATCTCACGTAGGAAATGTCTGCTGAAAGTGATATTTTGTATTTAGGCTTGAAATACAATTTAATGTGATACATTGACTTACTGTTAACGGGCGATGTATTTGGAATGGCACGGTGTAAAAGGTCTCAAATTACAATATTCTTTTAGAAATTGACTAAACTGCAAAATTCAGAGCTTGCACACGATTCAGTTTTTAAGTAAGTGTTGTAATTATACGAAATGACTTGAAATATAGCATAACATTTACAAATACATTCATCTTACATATTTTAATCCTGTATCACTCAAAAACAAATAAAAATAACAATTCATCAAGTAACTCTATTTGTCATTAATGTATGTGGAATATCGGATGCTTTTTTTTTTTCTCCTCATAGTAGCCCGTCATTTATTTGAGTACATGTTCCATTGCTCCATGACATATTATGGCTATATTTAAATAATCTTTTTTTTGCAATATTTACAATTTATTAGATTATTATCATAAAATAAAAATGAATAAAATTTTGAAATAATTAAAAATAAAATTAACAAATGAAATTAAACAATAAACTAAATAAACAAAATAAAATTTCAAAATCAACTGATGTTGCGATTTTTCTCTTCTTTAATTTGTCAGTCTATGTAAGGCACAATATATTTTGAATTATAATTCTCATTCCTTATAATCAACCTTAAAATTCAATGAATTTTTGCTACATCCATATCTATACTTTTGATAACTTTAAGATATTTTTATTGTACACATTAAAGAATATAAGATATGGTTCTGGCCAATTGCCTCCTTTTAAGATTATCTTGATTATTAAATTTGATCTATTTTGATTTTATGTTGAACAGTCATAGAGTATATGTAAAAACTTTTGTGTCGTCAAGTAGGTTTGTCATTGTCTTGAATTTTAAGTCTTGTTAAATAGAGTCCTGTCTGTCGATGTTACATTAGAAATTGTGTGTTTTTGTTATGGTGATCTTAATCGTGTTGTAGTCGTTGTGAGTTATATTTGGTATGTATTGGTGTAAGCTGCAAGATTACAGATTGCAGCACTTGACAATGGTAATAAATTTACCGAAACTTCGGTAAGCTGTTGTAGTTTTATTTCGAAAGACCAAATCAGATAAGGATAGCTCCAATGACGGACATCATCAAAGTCATTCATCAATAATAATAATATTTAATAATATGTAAAGAAAGTAATTGACTTAATATTAGTATATTTTTTATATAAAATAAAAATTGTTATCGAATCCTCTTATATCATGTTTACATTTAATGGAAATAAATACGTTTAGTTTCAATCAATTAATTACTCAATTGCCTCACGATACTGAGTGGATACGGTAAGGAGAGATAGCAAAATTGAAGCTTCATAACTGCAGAGTTTAATATAGTTGTTAATGTCCGGTTTAGAACTGGACAACTCCAGCTGGTACGGACCAGACTTCCAGCTGCCTCCGCTATCAGCTAGTTATAACTGAGACAATAAAATTAACTTAGAATAGAGCCAGCCAAAGAGTTATCAGAGCATGAAGAGATAAAAGGTTTTTTCGTCCAAAGCCCGGGCTGGAGGCTTAACAGAAGAATGCACCCATTGATCACGAACTCCCCCCGACTCTTCTTGCAAAATGCACTTTTCAAGCCTATGCACTTTCACGGAACAATGTTCGCAAAAAGAAAGTTTTACTCAATCATATTAGGTTCAGTTAGTTCGTGTAAGGAGAAGAACAATGTAGCTTCAACTGTGCACAGTTGTCTTAGAAATTGATCGACGTGATTGAATGTGTCAAATCCAGTAAATATTTTTTTTTTTTTGGAAACAAACCGTATTAAAGCTTCAAATAAAGTGGTTCGTAATATAACAGAGTATTGTTTGTGTGACATGAGTAAGAGTGAAACTACAAGCTTTTACTAAAGGTTGAACCCGAAAAAAATGAAATGAACAAAAAAAAAGTCCGTCACGCAGGGGCTGCGTAAACTAAGCAGATTTCCCTCGTGAAGTTTTACAATAGAGAAATATACATACTGCTAACAACCCACCGTGAATAAATAAAAACGGAAATAAGAAATGTTTCATCCAATTTCAATAGCCTGCTGACAGGAATCGTTAGGTTAGAAATGTAAACAAACGGGTCTGCCGCCTCACACCGGAAAGAAAAACAATTACTGAAATATATCAGAATATAACACATTAATTTTATTGAGAACTATTTACTATATCTACTAGTGTAATTAATAATGAGTCAGAATAATTGTTATCTCAATCAATAAAATTTTAGTAGTCCAAAACATTTTGAGATGGGGGGGGGGAGTCACCAGTGCAAATTTGCATGTATCCCGTATAATAAAGGTCTCTTGAATACAATTTTTGGTATTTAAACTTCCAATAATGTGATTTATTATGTATCAGAGTATTGTTTACGTAACATGAGTAGAAGTGGCGGTTTGGTGAAAACTGAAAAATGCAAATATCTCGGTTAATATTCAAGATAGAGAATAAATGTATATAACAATATTTATAGTAAATTTAATTTGTAATAAGATAGATTTAGTATAATTTTTCGATCCGACGTATAGTAACGGAGATATTTCGAATTTTCGAAAATCCTCCCATCTAAACCCCCCCTCCCACAGGTTCGATTTCAGCCGTTAACGAACTTGATCTTTCTTTTTACATAAAACGCTTAAATATGAAGTTTGATAAGGATTAAACAAAAATTGCGACCGCTAGAGCGGTAACTGACAAATATATATATATATATATATATATATATATATATATATACAGCTTTGAACGGACCTCATTTTCGTCATCTACTAGGTAGGATCGATGGACATTTGAAGAAAAATGTCGAAACATCCGTCATGAGTACAACCTCAATAGCTGATTTCCCTTAAGGGAAATCTGATAAAAAATCATATTGATGATAGAGAATAACTATATATATATATATATATATATATATAAAACAATATTTATAGTAAATTTAATTTTCAATAAGATTGGTTCTATATACTTTTTCGATCCGACTAATGATAAGGAAGGTATTTGAAATTTACGAAATCCCCCATACTAAACGACCTCTAATACTGGTCCATTTCAGCATTAACAAACTTGAAATTTAGTTTCACATGAAACACTTATATATGATAACGATCAAACGAAAATTGCGGCCTCTTGAGCGGTAACAGACAAGTGTGTATGTATATATGAGGTCCATTTTCGTCAATCATAATATTAAAGAAAAGAGATATTCGTATTTCCTCGTTTTCGGTCTTCATTAAACCCTCTTTCTTGTGTCGAATTTGTTTACTTGATCTATATCATAGTTAATATTTTACAGTTTCATTCAACACTAAAGATCATATTTGTTATTGGCTGAAATCGGACCCATTCTTTGTTTTCTGTATTTTTCAAAAACTCAGATATTAAGGAAATAATCGTACTTTCTGGTTTTGAGTTTTCATTAAACCCTCTTTTCATCGCATTCTTCCATTGGAATATAAAATATATGGTGAGATGAGACCAATAGTGGGTTATAAGTGCACGTGGGAAATCTGCTTAGTTCACGCAGCTCCTGTGTGACGGACTTTGATTCTACAGGCGAGGTTGTTTAAATTCATCGATCGTGATTGTAATGTAGCTAGTATTCGGTTTCGTATATGTCTCACGAAGTAGTCGTATATGGAGTGACGTACTAGTAATGTCATCTCGCCATTTATTCTCTATTTCGATCCTTTGTGCGATCACTAGGGTCTAATACCATCTCGTGGGTAATCCGCTTAGATTTGTGAAAGATTGCTGGATTGGGACACCTGTAAGATTTTGCTACGACACCTTGCTTTCCGATCATCCTGCAACTACCCCCTGCTACCTAATTTGTAGTCATATATCATAGGACTGGCGGCAGTACCTTGGTCAGTAGTTGGGGCCAGTCCACGGGAAATGAAATTTGACATGAAATAATCATTATGAGAAAGACACAGATTCCTACTTAGGAAGAGAGTGACCAAGTTGCTTACAAGAGAGACCACAGAACATATGGGCCACAGAAGGTTCGGCTCTCAGCTTCAGCAGCAATTGTTACAACTGCAACAATATTTCTTTGGAAAAATGTGGTAGATTGTGATATGAGATGACCAGTGAGTCATACGGAAGTCTGCTTAGTTCACGCAGTACCAAGACGGAATGAGTAGTTCTCATCACGAAGAGTACTAAGGGGCTGAGTTATATTATTGTTCGAGTTGCTATAGTTAGCTTAGTGACCACGGAGCGAGCTGCGAGCCTTTCATAACAGCTGTTTGGCTTTATTCATTCCTGATTGACTACAGCTGACTATGCATCTCCGGGGACTGCAGCTCTGCCTCCAGTCCGTGCAGCAGCCATCACGACTATGTCCCTTCGCCCTCCATCCTCTAGCCAGGCAGGCGTCGGCCCACAAACCCTCAGCTCATTGTCAGGGGGAGGTCCGAGGTGGATCCTCAAGCAAGGGGTGCGTCCGCTGGGCAGAATAACACACTGATGACGTCAACTGACACTCTTATCTCCGTTTCTCATTTACTGAAAATCTCTGTATTTCCTAAGAAGAAAAAAAAAATACTTCTACTCAACAGGTGTTCACTTTAAATACTTCAGTCTCCAAACACATCAAGTTCAACTAGCATTTGAATTCATTTTTACACAGCCTTCTTACAATGGACAATCGATTATGAGATCAGAATATCAGCGCGTCATAATTCAGTGAGTGGAAAATCTGTTTAGTTTACGCGGCCCTGAGTGACGAATTTTAAAAAAAAAACTTTGACTCCATTATTGAAGAAATATTGAAAGCCCGTTAACCCCCATTGATTTAAATGTGCAAAGTATCAATAACATTATCTGAACCTAGCTGAGGTAATGGGCTGTGCACTGAAAAGCTTCAGTGACTGAATAACGATTGTATTACCATATTTATTTATTAACCCTGGAGCAGTCGCGCGGTTGACAATTGTCACCCACCTGTCAATTTTTATGAGTCATTCCCTTTCACTAACTCCCACCATTCTTTTCCTTCCCGTATCTTCCAAGAAGACCCTATTGTTCGAATCTACAGTGTCGTCGTTCAGTTTACCCTTCACGTAAGAAAAGTATTCCACCTCAAACTAGTTTGGTTGACAAGTGTCCCCCACGCGACCGTTTAAGTTATTTTACCGGTAAGTAATTTTTTCTTTAGCAATTTGTTTTATGACATAGATATTTACCAATTTGTTATTCTTCATCTATTTTGATTGCTTTCTTTCAATAGAAATTCAAAAATTGTGGGACAATTCCAAGGGAAACGGCATGGAGTCATGTTACCTTTCAATGAGTAGGCAAAAATTTGCTTTTCTGCTGAGATTTTTACGATTCGATATATGCATGATAGAGTTTCACGTACAGAAATTGATAAATGTGCTCCAATCAGAGAGGTGTTTAAAATTGTAAATAATAACTTCCCCAAATTCTTCATTCCGAGTGAATATATCACCATAGATGAGCAGTTATTAGCTCTCCGGGGCAGATGCCCATTTAGGCAATACATTCCAAATAAGCCAGCTGAATATGGCATCAAAACATTCTCACTAGTAGATGCTAAAATGACATATACGTTCAACTTGGAAACATATGTAGGTGTTCAACCGGAGGGTCCATACCGGTTGAGTAATTCACCCATAGACGTTGTACTGAGATTGGTGGAACCGGAAAAAGGATCCCACAGGAATATAACTGGAGACAATTGGTTCAGCAGTATTCCTATGGCCAAAAAATTGTTAGAAACTAAAGGGCTCACATATGTTGGTACCCTCCGGAAAAACAAAACTGAAATCGCCAAGGAAACCAAACAAACACCGCTCTGCACTCTCGTCAATGTTTGATCTTCAAGTAGGCTGCACACTAGTATCTTACTGTCCAAAAAGGAATCGGGCAGTTCTCCTAATCTCAATTTTGCATCATGACTATTATATCGATGAGGAAACAGGTGAGTTGTCTAAGCCTGAAATCGTAACGTGTTATAACCACACTAAAATTGGGGTAGTACTTAAAAACGCTTTTGTTTGCTTTTACAATATATTTTTCAAGATTGTTTTTATTTATAAACCTTTTCTACCATTGCAGTAAGGCATAAAGATTAATGATTAGGTAAGTAATTAAATTATAGGATACCAAAAACAAAATCATTCTGTGGGTGACACTGGTCAACCATGCGACCATTCATGTAACTGTTAATCACGCGACTACTCAAGGGTTAATGTAGCTTTATTTAATGAGTGCGTCTTTAAATAAATTCGTATTGCCCAGTCGTGAATCGAACTCGCCACTTTAGATTTACCGTGTGATATTATTTTTTAGTTAATGCCCCACATTAAATGTGCTTGGCATAATCTCTGTTTAGAATAATATATTTTTGCCTTCATATAAACCTTGATATAGTAATTCGTTTATTTGGAAAATATTCCTTAAAGATCTGAGGTTTTCTCATGTACGTACTTTGTCTATTAGAATATAATAAAAGTTATCACTTTTAAATCTTCGTATGTTGTTGACCTATTCTATTTTTATTAGCAGATTTCCCTTAAGGGAAATCAGCTATTGAGGTTGTACTCATGACGGAATTTTCGACATTTTTCTTCAAATGTCCATCGATCCTACCTAGTAGATGACGAAAATGAGGTCCGTTCAAAACTGTATATATATATATCTATATATATATAAAATTGTAACCTCTGTCTGTACATTGATTTTTTTCGCGAAATTTCACGATAACTTTTCGTTTCACATGTCATAGACACCATATCTGCATTTTGTTTCTTTCGTGTATGTTTGTTTGTTTGTTTGTTTGTTTGTTTGTTTGTTTGTTACCTTTTCACGCATAAACGGCTGAACCGAATTTTATGAAATTTGGTATGTATACTACTACTACCCCAACTTAGACTTTAGGCTATATTAATTTTCTCTGAGACGAACAGGAGTGGGGGTTATAAGGGAAGCCTGAAATTAAAAATAGCGATATTTCGTTTTCTATTGGTTTTTCGGCAAATATGTACATAATAAAAGTTGTTTATTTTGTTATTTAGAGTAACTTTTGTTATATATACTTTTGTCGTATACTGAAGTTTAAATGGGTTATACGCTAAAAATTATAGCGGGAGTCAACAATATTATTTGTCAAAAAAGACTCAACCGAACTAAATAAAACTCGGTATGTGTATTAGCAGTGAGGCCTTCATTATAATAAGCCCTACCACCATTTCTATGGACGGGCAGGAGTAGGGGTTATAAGGGAAGCCTGAAATTAAAAATAGTGATATTTCGTTTCCTATTGGTTTTTCCGCAAATATGAACATTACAAAAGTGGTTTATTTTGTTATTTAGAGTTACTTTTGTCATATACACTTTTTTCGTATACCGTTTAATAAACGAGATATACGCTAAAACCTATAGCGGAAGTGAACAATTTTATTTGGGACAAAATACCCAACCGAAATAAATAAAACTCGGTATGTCTATTAGCACTAACGCTTTCATTATTACAAGCCATACCCACATTTCTAGGGACGGGCAGGAGTGGGGGTTATAAGGGAAGCTAGAAAGTAAAAATAGCGATATTTCTTTTCCTATTCGTTTTTCGGGAAATATGAACATAACAAAAGTTGTTTATTTTGTTATTTAGAGTAACTTTTATTTTATACACTTTTTTCGTATACCAAATTATAAACGAGATATACGCTTAAACCTATAGCGGAAGTGAACAATTTATTTGGCGCGAAAGACTCAACGGAACTAAATGAAACTCGGTATGTGTATTAGCACTAACACCTTCCTTATAATGAGCCATACCAACATTTCTGGGGACGGGCAGGAGTGGGGGTTTTAAGAGAGGCCTGAATTTAAAAATAGCTGTATTTCGTTTTCAATTGGGGTTTCTTTTATGCACATGACAAAAGTAGTTTATTTTTCTATTTAAAGTAACTTTTGTTATATTCACTTTTGTCGTATAGAAAAGTATAAACGAAATATTCACTAAAATCTAAAGCGAGAGCCAACAATTTTGTTGGGCACTAACGAATGAAGCGAACTTAGCAAAACTCGGTGTGTGAATTAGCATTAATTCTTCCATGATTATAAGCTATATTAAAAATTTTAGGTTCAGAGGGGAATGGATTATAAGAGTGGCTGAAATAAAAAACTCGCTTTTTTTATTTTCTATTTGTTTTTCGGCAAACATGCACATAACAAAAGTTGTTTATTTTGTTATTTAGAGTAACTTTTGTGTACATTCACTTTTGTCGTAAAATGAAATAAACACGGGATATACGCTAAACGGGAGTCAATAATTATATTAGTACTTATTTAATGTTTTTTAATAAATGAATATTATGACAAATGATGTTATGTTTTCATCTTATATGATAGTTCAAAGTATGATTCGGATTAGTGAGGTTATAAATTTTCGTCGCCCCCTCCTTATTTATTTATTTTACCTAGAAATTAACTTTGTAATTTATTTCCAATAGAAATATGAACTATAAGAGCATTTCCATTATTTAATTTGTATAATGTAACTTGATGTTATTGAAACAAATATGTGCTATCATAATAATTAAACGTTAATGGTAATGTCATTATGACAAAAAACAATATGCGTTTAAACTCGATATGATATGATATTTTCAGGGTACCACTATTATTTAGTTCCATCCGGTAGATAAATTATTAAAATAATGTTTTGAATCAATAATTTAAGTAGAAGAATTTTGAGAAGTCTCATGCGGGAACGGAAGATGAATGGAGCCTTACTAGATAATTGAGTTTACTAATTTCCCGTCTGGCATTACTGAAAGTAGTTTCCAGTGTGATTCGCTATTACAAATATAATCTTACGTTCAAAAACTTTGCCTTATATTATATGCGCTCGGATTGGCTTTTGAAAGGAAATATGTTCATTATAGATGATATTTAATTATAATAAATGCTACCCATGATTATGGTTTGAATTATTGAAAAAAAGGTGAGTCAAAAAGTGTAGAGGGATAAATTAGGAACACATTTTCATTTATTCTTCAAAACTAAAATTTCTATTATATCAATCCTCTGAAATTACACTTCAGGGTTGACTATTTCGGAAAACCATTACGTCTTGGATGGAAATGTAATTGTACACATTGAAGTCTTGCTATCAAAATACCATCTTTAGTAAGTCAACAATGATTTCCCGGGCATCGCCGGGTACCTTAGCTAGTATATATATATATATATATATATATATATATATATATATATATATATATATTTGTCTGTTACCGCTCTAGCGGTCGCAATTTTTGTTTGATCCTTACCAAACTTCATATTTAAGCGTTTTATGTAAAAAGAAAAATCAAGTTCGTTAACGGCTGAAATCAGTCAAGTAGGAGGGGGGGTTTAGAGGAGAGGATTTTCGAAAATTCGAAATATCTCCGTTACTATAAGTCCGATCAAAACATTGTATAGAGCCAATCTTATTGCAAATTAAATTTACTATAAATATTGTTCTATATATTAATTCTCTATCTTGAATATTAACCGAGATATTTGCATTTGTATTCTGCGTGTGCTCACCAATAGGCTATGTTCGGAGTTTCCGACGAGAGCTCTGGCGGCCGTTTCCATAACTATCGTCCCTCGTGAATAGGTTTAGAGGTTAGGTTAACTGTTTTTTGGGGCTAGAAACTGCTGGGCTATTACGCCCTATATAATGTTTTAGGTTTAGAGGTTTCTTACTACTACAGTTGTTATTAGGCAGATTTCTCTATTGTAAAACTTCACGTGGGAAATCTGCTTAGTTTACGCAGCCCCTGCGTGACGGACTTTTATTTTATATGTATTGGCAACTGTTTATGTGTTAGTATGTTTGAAATATATTGGCTGCTGTCAGTTAATAGTTCTGTCATATCGTGGGATATCTCAAGGTTTTTAGTTGGATGCAGTCTTTCAGTATGTGTTTTATCGTTAGGGGCTTGTTACAGGATTTGCATATAGGGTTGTCTGTCCTTGCCATTAAGTGCCTATGTGTCAATTATGTGTGTGTGTGTGTGTGTGTGTGTTTATATATATATATATATATATATATATATATATATATATATATATATATAAGAATCCGTAAGGGAACCTAGCTAATAATTTGACATTTGAGTATTCTAAGAGAGCGCTTAGCTTGCATAACTAATGAGGAGAAGAGGAAGGTATTGGTTATGCAATAGAGTGAAGAGTGCCAAGTAGGTAGGCAGGTCATCTCCAATGGTTGCACCACCTTCTACCTCTCTGCCTATAGTCTGCCTACCTCTTTGTGTCAATGCCTCGTGAATCATCCGAGAGAGAGTGGCGCTCTCTTCCGCTCTCTAAAACAACCTTGGGAGAGAGGACGGATAAAAATAAGACTTACTGAGTGAAAGGATGAAGAGTGAGAAAGAAAGGTGAGGACACGGTATAGCGTTTCTTCTTCATTCGATAGCTGGGGGCAAACACTTAGGAGGTGAACTTGTGAGGTTAGCTTCAACATATACTCTATATTTATAAATACAAATTCGTTAAGTAGATGCCAGGGTAAACTGACGACTGAAAACTAGAAAGTGTGAATAAATAGCTTAATAATTGAGTTACGGAAAAGCGTATAGAACAACAGTCGTTGAACACCAATAGTTTATTCACATTGGTACTATAAGATTTCACGATGCGACTCATATTGGTGGTATTACGAATTTTTGAATTTCCCAATGAGGTCTGTCCAAAATTGTATATATATATATATATATATATATATATATATATATATATATATATATATATATCTATATATATCTGTTTCTGCTCGAGCGGTCGTAACTATTGTTGTATCATTACCAAACTCGATATATAAGTGTTTGTTCCAAATCGTTAACTCGTCGTTCTTGCGTTAACTGCTCAAGTCGGACCAGGGAGGGCGGGGGTTACAGGGAAAGAATTTTTAAAATGAAATATTTCTGATCGAAAAATTGTATAGAACTAACCTTATTGAAAATTATTTGTACTATAAATACTGTTATATACATTTATTCCCTATCTTGGACATTAACCGAGATATTACAAGTTACAGTTTTCAGCTTTCAGTAAACCCCGACTTCTACTCAAGTCACATAAACAATACTCTGATAAATATATAATAAAACACTTTATTTCAAGCTTAAATACCAAATATTATTTGAGTTTAGACGGTGAGATGAGGCGATCAGTATGCTATTCCTACAAGTAAGAAATCTGCTTAGTTTACGCAGCCTCTGCGTGACGGAATTTTCTTTTTTACTAACTCCGTTCCCGAAACATGTAGCCCATATGGTCGACCATGCAATATTAAAAAGTATTTCAACCAACTTTCATCCTCGGGGAGTAGACTGCGTTTTCGGATCTAAAAGCTAATAGAATTTTAAAGCATGTTGAACAACTCATTTCACACAAACTCTATCAACTAATCAAAAAGAATTCATACACTAGCTATATCACCGTCCTTATTTTAGGCAACAGAAAAAAAAGTGTAACTTCGGAAAGTTAAAAAGTCCTTAATTGGTATTCAGTGGGGTGATGGTTTCCTAACTTCAAACATTTCATAAATTTAAATAACCTAAGGTAGGAACAAAAAACTACTCTAATACAATTAATGGAAATTATATAGGAAAGGGGGCTCAGGTTAACATAGTGAATTTGATCTTAATCTCACTTGGTATTTCCAGAGTCGTGAGTTCGATTCTCACCTGGACTATCAGAATTTATCTAATGACGAACTCATTAAATAAAATCCTTCGTCCACCCTAGAAAAAGGGTGGCAACTTCTAGATAACCCTTCCCAATTAGCCTCAGTATTACAAATTAGCCTTTATTAATTTATAAATTCGGTCACGGAGGGGCTGCTGCAGTAGCTAGGCAGATTTCCCACCTGTTGTTATAACATACTCTTGATCTTACCTGACCATATATTTCATATGTCTAAGTAAAATCCTAATGAGAGGTGGTGAGAGTTTACTGAAGGCTGAAAACATAAAATTTCAGCGACCTCTCTACAGATAAGAGCTAAAAAAAATGCATAAAAAAAGAAATGTAGAACATCAACAGCTTAACAAGATTGGTTCTATAAAATCTTTCGATCCGACTATTTTGAAATTTCGAAACACCCCCCCCCCTCTGTAAATAATGCTATTTCCGGTTTGAATCAGCCATTAATGAATATGAATATTATAGTTGAATTAAACGGTTATTATTATTTATTTATTAACGTCCACTTTTTGCAACTTAGGCTAATCGGGACGGGTTACCACCCTTTTCTAGCCAGGGTAGGATTTCAGGACGTTATTTAATGAATTTCGTCACCAAATAATTTCCTTTGCCCAGGCGAGAATCGAACTCGCCACTCTAGGTTTACCATGTGAGATAAAGGTCAACGCTTTAACTAGCTTGGCTAACCTGAGCCCCAATTAAACAGTTAAATATTGATTATAGTATAGGTTAGTAAAAACATTTTCTAGTCAAGACCGGAAAATCTTAAATGATAACATGTTTGTATATAACTCACACTGTAAAAGTTCAATGAACTCAAAAATAGGTATTTAAGCTACCAGTAAAATGGTTCATGGTATAACAGTTTATTGTTAATATGACATTGTAGAAGCGGGGGCTGAAAAATAAAAAATACAAATATCTCAGCTAATAATCAAGATATTAAAAAAAAAAAAAAAAAAAAAAAAAAAAACTGCTTTTATATATAGCTGCATTCAAAGGACATTAAACTTGCTATAAGATTGGTTTTATAACTTTTTCGATCAGATGTATAATAAAGGGGATATTTTCAATTTTCGAGATTCCTTCTATAACCCCCTCCCCTTCCCCTCATTTCAGCTCTCTCTCTCTCTCTCTCTCTCTCTCTCTCTCTCTCTCTCTCTCTCTCTCTCTCTCTCTCTCTCTCTCTCTCTCTCTCTCTCTCTCTCTCTCTCTCCCCATATATATCTTTTTTTTTTGTTTTGAACTCACGTCATTTTCGTCATCTACTAAGTAGGATCGAACGACTTCAATATATGATATGATTTAAGCGAAATCTACTAAAATAATTATATAATAAAAATAAAATCGAATTTCTGCAACATCATGAGGGGAATCCGCTGAATTTACGCAGGCCCCTGCGTGACGGACTTTTCCAAATCTGAAAGTTGGGCTTCCTGGGAAGTATCATATGGTCGAAATTTTGAGTGAAAGGATAGTAGGTGGGTACAGCTCTAAATGCCAGCTGAGCTGGTTAAAATGTCACTTGGCCCAAGCACCCAACCTTATTTAAGGTCCTTGTCAAAGCTTCCCCTAGCTAAGATATCTCGTATTATTCTGCTTCCGTCAGCTGTTGTTACTTCATAAGTCATTAAACCGAGACAAAGAAGGTCTCTATGCTGCAACTATTTTAGCAGATTTTGCCTTAACAATCTCGATGCTGACGGAGCTGAAGTGTGACTGGACGAACATTAGCCAATGCCGGAGCGATGTTGGACGCAATTGCATTTCCTTGTTCGAATGGTATATTTCGGTTTTAAATAGAACCATTTTTTTAAAAATAATTTGTCATATTTGATTTATCACTTTTTTTTGTTTAAGGCAAATTTTAAATCAATATATTGTTATAAAACACCTAACGTTTCCATCAATACCATATGTGACAATGGCTTTCATTTTCAATCTTATAATGTTATTTAATCTTCATATAGAAAAGACAAGCCTACTTGTACTCATTGGAACACTGGACTAACTATAAAACACCTACTAAAAGAAAACAGATTAGGAACTTACTTAAACATTCCACATGACTTAAACGAACTACTGACTGAGGGTAGCACAAATATTGCCACGATTCTTACGTCTTTAAAAACAATCGGACTGTTTGAAAATATTTAATTCCATATTTTAAACAATTTTAATGTGTTTGTGTGTGTGTGTGTGTGTGTGTGTGGGTGTGTGTGTGTGTGTGTGTGTGTGTGTGTGTGTGTGTGTGTGTGTGTGTGACGTGTTTAAATTTGAATGATGCCTGCTTTTATGAATAGTTTTTGCAACCAAAGTCACCAAGTTTAATTTTCACCTATTTATTTACCACTTTTATTTATTATTGTCTTTAGTTCTATGTTGTGTTCGTGTTTCTTGTTTCATTTGTATCCCGTTCCTTCAGTTTTGTTCGTTATATTATTTCGTGTTCCATGTTTTGTTATTTTGTTTACTTGTTTTTGTTATATTTTTCCCACTTGTTTAAGAAGAGCCAAGTCGCCAAAGTTGCGGTTCTCTATATAATAAATAAATAAAAATCTTCAAATTTTCTTGGCAAGGATCACCATTAAAAAACACATTTTTGCGTAAACTTTATTGATACTGCCCTACATGTTTCGTGGCGTACATTCCACCTCTTCAGGGACTCACTCTTTTCAAAATATAATAGCATTAATCTAGCAAAACTCTATGATAATTCTTTACTGGATAGAGTATAAATAAGTGTCTACTTACGTATATATTTACAAAATCTAAATACAGATTCCTATTTACATTTCTGAAGTGCTCGTTTCCATCTTACGTTCGTTGCGACTGCCATCGCTGGGTAGGTCGTTAATACTGAGGTTCCCGAAGTAGGTTAAGTCAGCTGATTACAAATCATTTATTTACATGTCAACCTTGAACTCGATTATTTCGCGACAAAATGTAACTTGGATTATTCTATTATAAGATAAAATGTTATAGAATATATGATTGAGGTATTTAATTTCTATTTTTTTTGTGTGTACAGCGTTTTTTCTATTTTTTTATTAAGTGAATAAAAACAATTTATTTGTTTAATAATTTGTCAAATTAGACTATTGATTTATCACATTTTTTGTTTATGGTAAATTTTAAATTAACATCTTGTTACCAAACCCCGAACATTTCCATCAATATTATATGAAACATTGACTATCATTTTCAATCTTATTATATTATTTGATAGTAAATAGTTAATATTTCAAGAATGTTAGTTATAATGTTTTGTGAAAGATATAAATATCTTTTTGGAATATGAAGATAAAAATTGGCATAAGATACGAGTAATCACATTTTAACAGATTTCCCTTAAGCGAAATCAGCTTTTGAGGTCGTACTCATGAAACGATTTTCGAAATTTTTCTTCAAATGTCCATCGATTCTACCCAGAAAATGGCGAAAATGAGGTCCGTTCAAAACTGTATATAAATATATATATATATATATATATATATATATATATATATATATATATATTTGTCTGTTACCGCTCTAGCGGTCGCAATTTTTATATCATCATTACTAAACTTGATATATAATCGTTTTATGCAAAAAAAAAAAAATATCAGAAATCGGACCAGGGGAAAGGGGAGTTTAGAGGGGGAGAATTTCGAAAATTCCTAATATCCCTGTTATTAATAGTCGGATCGAAAAACTGTTCAGAAATAATCATATTGCAAATGTAATTTTCTAAAAGTATTGTTCTATATATTTATTCTCTTTCTTGAATACTAACCGAGATATTTGCATTATTATTAATTGTTGGCCGATAACGGATGACTGAATTTCCCGCCAAAAGCTAGTTCAGCCATTTTCCGTAACTGTTCGGCTCTCGTATGGAGATTTCTCTATTGTATAACTTCACGTGAGAAATCTGCGTAGTGTACGCAGCCCCTGCGTGACGGACTAGTATTTTAATAAAATATGCTGCTTACAAATAATGTAATTTTTTTTTTTTAATATTTTTTCGTTTTGCAACAACATACATATAAATATTACAAGCAAATGATATCAGTGATAATAAAAATTGGCTTGATTTTTGTCTTGAGGTGGGAAGTTGTCCATTGACAATTCCCACTTTGGATTGCACTATATGGAGTTATATTGTGCACTACACAAAATCTCTGGGCCACTTACTCTTCAGGAGTCGTCCTGGTTTTTCTGGAATATGGGCAGGTGAAAGAGATTCGACTAAAGGATTAGGATGTGCGGGAAGGAGAGAGTGGAATTTCTGATATCGGGATTTTGCGAGGCTATGGACAAAAGGAATTTTGAGGTCGTTATGGGTACTGTGTTCTATATTTCAAATATTGAGGTAACAAATGGCATATGATGGTTAGATTTGCTTCAACGTTTCATTGAGGTTTTTAATTCAAATATTAGACAAAAAATGTTAACAAAAATAAACAACTTAAAACAAAGATTGTAATAAAAAAATGATGTACACTGAATGTGTTTTCTTTATACATCATTCTTTCCCATGTATAAAAAAAAATAGAATGAGCTTTTAATAGAAAAGAAATTATTGATGTGTTTATTTGTTGCAATGTTGTGAACTAAATAATTTAACTCCTTGTTCTGGATCAAATATTATTTATATATTCTTCATATTTTAAGACAAGGGTCTCCAGTAAAAAACATTTTTTTGGTGCAAACTTTATTGAAACTGCCCTACATGTTTAGTGGCTTAGTTGCCAGCTCTTCAGGAGCTTACCCCCAACTTTTTTCAAATAAACTGTTAACACCTGCAATGGGACGTACATTGGAGAATCCTCGGAGTTGCTGAATAAAAGGTTAAAGAAACACGTAAAAATTATAGACAATAATGAAAATAAAACTGCTTTGACGGATCTTTCTATCTCTAGGAAACACACCTTCAATTTTGAAAAAGTTGAAATAATTGATAAAGAAAGGAATAATACTAAACGAAAAATAAAATTGAATATTCACATCATAAAAAATATAAAAAGGGCAGTAAACAAAAAAAAAAAAAAAAAGAAAAACGAAATCAAATACCTCAATCATATATTCTATAACATTTTATCTTAAATTAATCGATTTTAAATTAACGCGAAATAATCTAGTTCAAGATTGAATTGTAGATAATCGATTAGTAGTCAGCTGACAACCTACCTCGGGAACCTCTCAGTACCACCTACCTCCTCGGTGAGCACTGTCGCAACGTAATGTAAGAGGGAAACGAGCACTTCAGAAATGTAAGTAGCAATTATTATTAGATTTAATTAACATGCCATTGATGTAGACACATACTAATACAATATCTAACAAAGAATTAGTAAGGGATGTGTTAAGTTAATGTTATTAATTTTTTATATATATATATTTTTTTTGTAAAGGAATAGCCCCTGAAAAGGTGGCAAATAAGCCACGAAACATGTAGGGTAGTTTTAATAAAGTTTGCACCAAACAAAATGTTTTTTATTCGAGACCTTCGCCATAAATTTTGAAGAATATATAAATAATTAGGTGTTTAGTTACTTCTGAAAATAGATAGAAGGTAAACTTACTCGCTCGAGAATTTGATGGTTACTATTTGTCTGATTGTACATAACCATTCTTATTGCTAATTAAATTACCTATAAATATTAACCGAGATATATGATTTTTTTTTTTTTTTAGTTTTCATTCATAAGTAAACACACACACCTACTCATGACGTATTAACAATAAGCTGTTATATTATGAACCTGTTTATTCTAACCTTAAATACCAAATATTATTTACAAGAGGCCTTTATTATGCGGGATATATACAAATTCGTTGTGGGATGACGTCATCGATTAAGATTTTATGTTCTAACTGGAAAAATTTTATATTATGTATAGCGTACTCGATACGCAACCTATTTTGTCAACACTAAAAATCATATTTGTTAGAGGCTGAAATTGGACCTGGAATAGTAGGACTTTAGATGGAGGAGGGAGGGTTCGAAAATTCAATGTATCCCCGTTAATATGAGTTGAATAAATCATATAAAAAAATCGCACCAGAAATAAGGGTATGAGGAGATAGAGGGAAATTTCAAAATATCTCCTGCATTGTAAGTCGTAAGATCAATCTCGTTAAACTATTTAAGTTCAAAAATTGTTTAATCTATACATTTATTCATAACTCATGTATTAAGAGAGTTATTAGTATTTTCTTGATTTTAGTCTTCCGGCTTTCCTTATAGAATTTTTACTTAAGAATGGAGAAATTCCGTCACGCAGGGGCTGCGTAAACTAAGCACGTTTCCCACGTGGAGTTTTACAATAGGAAAATCTGCATACTGGTTACACTTAACATCACCGTGAGTAAATACAAACGGCAATGAGAAATCTTTCAGTTAATATTAATAAGCTCCGAATGGAAACGGCTTCTGAATTGTAAACAAATTGGTCTGCCAACCACTCAGAGCTGAACAGATAGATAGACATATTCTTTACCGGAAAGAAAACAATTACTGATATATATATCTGAATATAACATATTAAACTTATTGCAAATTACTTATTATATCTTGTACTGCAATTTATCTTGAATCAGAAAAATTGATGTATTAATAACTCAAATTTTAGTTGTTCATGAACTAAAGAAGGGGGGAGCCGGTCAACAGAACGTATTTGCATATATCTCACAAATTAAAAGCTTCACGAGAGCCAAACAGTTTCAGAAACAGCCGAACTAGTTTTTGGCAGTTTCCGTGGAATAATACCGACAATAGCCGATCTCATCTCGACCGTTATCCCTCACACTTTTTCAAAATGCAAATTTTTCGGTAAATATTCAAGATAAACAATAAATGTATATACAATATTTGCAGTAAATTTAATTTTAAACAAGATTGGTTCTATACAAGTTTTCGATCGGACGTGTAGTAACAGAGATATTTGGAATTTTTGAAAATCCTCTCCTCCAACCCCCCCCCCCTTTCACTGATCCAATTTCAGCCACTAACGAACTTGATCTCTATTTTTAGATGAAACAATGAAATATCGATTTTGGTAACGATCAATTGTGACTGCTAGAGCTTTAACACACAAATTCCCTTATTTCCTTAAGGGAAATCTGCTAAAAGTTTGGTGAGATAAGATTAGTCGTGTGTCATTCCAGCACGTGGGTAATCTGCTTAGTTTACGCAGCCTCTACGTAACGGACGTTTTACATTCGGCCACTAAATTCCTCATGTACAGCTATATGGGCGTCATTATACGGGAAATAGTGGAGATTTGGAAAGTAAATTATTGAGATAAACTGCGTTTCGTTTCCGCGCTTGGGAAATCTGCTAAGTTAACTCAGCCCCTGCGTATTGGGCAATTAAAAAAAAACAGCAAAAAAATGAGGCATTGATTATTGTTGACCAAGGACGATGCGAACCAACAGAAGCCATTAATATGATGATGAGAGACCCATTTTGATTGGCTGAAATCGTTGATGTCACAATCAATGTAATTGCTCAATAGTCACCCACTGCTTAAATACTCCGGCCTTGGATAGAAGAACAATGCAGAATTGGATTGAGAAGAATCTCTAATGGCTTGGGATTGGTAAGTAGAAATTATCGATGCATACTCGACAATATTCTTAACAAAAAAGTCCGTCACGCAGAGGCTGCGTAAACTAAGCAGATTTCCCTCGTGAAGTTTTACAACAGATAAATATGCATACTGGTAACGCCAACGCAAATATTAAGTGAATAAAACAAACAGTAATGAGAAATCTTTCATCTAGAAGTTAATTGCTCTACAGCGGAAAGCGTCTGAATCATATACAAACTGGCCAGCCAACCTGAATTCTAGACCGGAAAAAGTCCGTCACGCAGGAGCTGCAGAAACTAAGCAGATTTCCCACGTAAAGTTATACAATAGATAAATCTCCATATGAGTACCGATCAGTTACGGAAATGGCCGAACTAGCTTTTGGCGGGAACCATATCTCGTCCGTTACAGTTAATAAAAATGCAAATATCTCGGTTAATATTGAAGATAGAGGATAAATGTATATAAAAATGTTTATAGTAAATTTAATTTGCGATAAGATTGGTTCTATACACTTTTTCGATCCGATGTATAGTAACGGAGATATTTTTAATTTTCGAAAATCCTCCCCTCTAAACCCCCCCCTCTCTCACTCAGGCTACTAATTCAGGCTAGGTTTCTGGGTGTATTAGTATTCTCTGAGACGATCAGGGGGGGGGGGTGGGTGTTATAAGAGAAGTTTGAAATAAAAAATAGCGATATTTCGTCTCTTATTCGTTTTTCGGCAAATATGCACATAACAAAAGTTGTTTATTTTGTTATTTAGAGTGACCTTTGTAATGTACTCTTTTGTCGTATGCCGAAGTATAAATGAGCTATACGCTATAAACAATAGTGGGAGTCAACAATTTTATATGGCACAAAAGACTGAACCGAATTAAACGAAACTCCGCATGTAATTTGGTATTAACACCTCCCCGATTATAAGTTATATTAAAATTTCGAAGTGCGAACAGGAGTGGAGCTTGTAAGGGAGGTCTGAAATAAAAAATAGCAATATTTCGTTTCCTATTGCTTTTTTGGCAATTATGCACATAACAAAAGTTGTTTATTTTATTATTTAGAGTAACTTTTGTTATACTCCAAGTATAAACGAGATATACACTGACAATTAAAACGGTAGCCGACAATTGTATTTGGGAACGATTGAACGGAACTTAACAAAACTCGGCATGTGATTTATCATTAATTCTTAAACGATTATAAGCTATATTAAATTTTTTAGATTCAAACGGGAGGGGGGGGGGGGGTTATAATAGAAGCCTAAAATAAAAATTCGCGAAATTACATTTTCTGCTCGGTTTTCAGTCACTGTTGGTCTTTGTACAGTATCAAGGGAAAGGAAGTTTAATTCAAACATAGTTTGGCGGACAGATACTTTCTATAATTATGAATTATATATATAAAAAGAAACTACATGCACACGAGACGGGATTTATAAACATATTGTGGACAGTGAAGCCTTACATAAATAATTTTATTATTAGCAAATCTACAGCAACGACGGGGATACATCGGGAAATGTTAAAATATTGTGGAAAGTAAAGGCTTGCCAAAAATAATACCATCATCATTAAACCTCAAATGAATTCCCGAGCGAAGCCTATATATACACACAATTTTGAACGGGCCTCATTTTCAACATCTCCTAGCTAGGATCGATGGACAATTGAAGAAAAAGTTCGAAAATCGCGTCTTGAGCACGACATGAATAATCGATTTCCCTTAGGTGAAATCTCCTAAAACATTTATATCCGTAAGTCTAGGGAACATCCGCTCTGCAGATATCACAAACATCAGCATTTATTTCCTTTATAATTCCTTCCATTTTACCTCTCCTTGACATTTCCCCAGTAACTGTAGACTGTTACTCAGCTCGATTTTTAGTTTGTAATTGTTATTATCAATAAAAGTGCATTTTAAAAAGGCTTTCACGCATACTTTATACTTAACTGGCGCCCGAGTATAGGGACTTAGCAGAAGTTATCATTTTCAAATGTGATCTATTTCCCACAATTTTGAAAACTTTTGATTTTAACCCTTAACTGCTTATTACTCAAAGTGAAATAACCATAGTGAAAGACTTTTTGAATAGCATTTTTTATTTATAATAACAATTATAAATACAGCTACTGGGAAAATGACAAGGAGAGGACTATAAAGGAAATAAATACTGATGTTTCTGATGTCAGCAGAGCGGACATTCCCTAGATATGTACGTATGTTCTTGAGAGTCCAAACATGACAACGGTAAGAAGCAACCTTTAGCCCTAGAGAAATAGGTACTGCAGTGTAATATAAATCACCCCGTTAGATTGACCTTTTAAAACATCAATGATTCTAGGAGAAGGTTAACGACTACCTCGAGCAACTTATCGCTGATATTTTAAATGGTTTCGGAATGTCTTGTTAAATATAGAAATTACGTCCCACAGGGCCTCGTGGAAACTAAGCAATTTCCTAAATGTTTGAATAACAAGCAGTAGATAACATCTAAGGATGTACAATCTGAACAGAAATGGGGTTTTACTGGAGGCGGAAAAAAGGAAAATACAAATAGCTCTCCATATATTGTACATACGGAAAACATAGAATAACAAATATAAATATTCGTCATTGTTAGGATTTTGGCTATCTGCTCCAGAGGTTGGAATTTTTGTTCTGCAAATTTTCGATAGAACTACGTCCAAATTCCAACCGCTGGAGCAGATAGCCGAAATCTTAACAATGACGATACTTCCCAGCGATGCAGCCTCAAATATATATATATATATATATATATATATATATATATATATATATATATATGAATATATATCTGATTTACCATAAGGAATTTCTTCCATAAATGTTGTATATATTTCTTTTCTATTTGTCGAATAGTAAACGATATATTTAAAGCATTCAAATTTTTAGCAGGTATCCCTTGAAGGAATTGAGCTTTTGAGGTTGTACTCATGACGAGATTTTCGAAAAATGTCCACAGATGGCCCTCGATTCTACGTAGGAGATAATACGAAAATGCGGTCCGTTCTAAATTATCCTTTCTAACCCCCCCCCATCCTAGTGTTTGTTTCGATTTCAGTCATTAACGAACTTGACCTTTCGTTTTACATAAAACAATTAAATATAGAGGTTGGTAACGATAAAATAAAAATTGCGTCCATTAGAGCATTAACAGACAAATATATATATATATATATATATATATATATATATATATATATATATATATATATATATATATATATATATATATAGTTTTGAACGGACATCATTTTCTCCTGGGTAGAATCGATGGACATTTGAAGAAAAATGTCGAAAATCGCATCACGAGTACGACCTCAATAGCTGATTCCCTCAAGGGAAATCTGATAATACATATAATTCACATGTTAAGAAAAATATAAACAACAGGAAAATAAAAGTGAATATGCACATTATAAAAAATAGAAAAAAAGGTGACCAAGAAGAAAACAGAGATGAAACATGTGAATTATATATATTTTAGCAGATTTCCCATAAGGGAAATCAGCTATTGAGGTTGTACTCATGGCGGAATTTTCGAATTTTTTTTTCAAATGTCCATCGATCCTACCTAGTAGATGACGAAAATGAGATCCGTTCAAAACTGTGTATATATACATATATATAAATATATATACATATATATAAATATATATACATATATATAAATATATATACATATATATAAATATATATACATATATATAAATATATATACATATATATAAATATATATACATATATATAAATATATATACATATATATTGGTCTGTTACCGCCCTAGCGGTCGGAATTTTTGTTTAATCGTTACCAAAGTCGATTTTTAGTCGCTTTATGTAAAAAGAAAGATCAAGTTCGTTAACGGCTGAAATCGGACCAGTGGGACAGGGTTTAGAGGGGAGGATTTTCGAACATTCGAAATATCTCCGTTACTATACGTCGGATCGAAAAATTGTAGAGATTCAATCTTATTGCAAATTAAATGTACTATAAATATTGTTATATACATGTATTCTCTATCTTGAATATTAACCGAGATATTTGCATTTTTATTAAATGTAGGCGGCCAACGGACGAGTGACTTTCCCGCCAAAAGCTGGTTTGGCCGTTTCCTTAACTGCTCGGCTCTCGTGAAATTTCTCTATTGTAAAACTGCACATGGGAAATCTGCTTAGTTTAGTTTAGCCTGCGTGACGGACTTTATTAATTTATTAGACACTTTAAAGTGATTGTTGTTTAATTATAAATTTCTTCTTTACTTTTTAGACTACTCTTCGTTAGGGACATTCCATATTATTATTTGATGGCGCATCTATCTAAATCAGCCGACTTGACCTGCCATACTTGTAAGCCGTTTTATGACGTACGCCTAGTGGAAGGTCCTGTGTTACAATGTAGCCGTTAGTTTCGTTACCTCATTACACCGTTTGTTCTACTGACGAGGCGAAACTAGTAAAGAAATAAAAATGGTATTGATAGTCATTTAAGGTTTTCGTTTTTTGTAGACCTTCCCACATGGATTGGTTAATTGAAATTAAATACGTCGTATTTTCACAAGGAAATCTGCTCAGAGTGCCCAGCACATGCATATCTGTCCTCTTATTAAAGGCTTTATTCAAGGGGGAATAGAATGGAGAGACACATAACCTATCATTGCCGCCCTGTTCAGCCGACCGTAACCCGATTAAGGTAAACCCTAGGAATTCCAGGCCTATACATTTTTTCTGTCTTCACTGGCTTCTCCTTCATCCTGGCTGGAGGAATCCTAACCAGAAAATACGATATTCAAGTCCGTCAAAAACTATTTGCATGCGCGTTCCTGTTTACGCTCAAGCTCTATGTTTAAATGTTTTCGTTAATAGCTGAAAACGATGAATGAAATCTGAGGGGCTGCACAATTTAAGCAGACTTCCCTTGTGCCAGTAAAACACACTATTGATTTCGTATCACAACATATTCCCCATTTCTATGTTTAAAAAGTCCATCACGCAGGGGCTGCGTAAACTAAGCAGATTTCCCACGTGAAGTTTTACAATAGAGAAATCTGCCTAATAACAACAGTAGTGGTAAGTAATCCCTAAACCTTTTTACGAGGGACGAATAGTTACGAAAACGGCCGCACTAGCTCTCGGCGGAAAGTCCCGAACGTAGCCGACTCCTGCCAACCACACACACAATACAAATGCATATCTCGGTTAATATTCAAGATAGAGAATAAATGTATATAACAATAGTTATAGTAAATTTAATTTGCAATAAGATTGATTCTATACAATTTTTCGATCCGACGCATAATAACGGAGATATTTCGAATTTTCAAAAATCCCACCTCTAAACCCCCCCCCCCGCTCCCACTTGTCCGATTTCAGCCATTAACGAACTTGATCTTTCTTTTTACATAAAACGATTAAATATGAAGTTTGGTAACGATCAAACAGAAATTTCGACCGCTAGAGCTATAAGGAAAGCGTTAGTGCTAATACATATACAGAGTTTTATTTATTTCGGTTGGGTCTTTTGTCTCAAATAAAATTGTTCACTTCCGCTATAGGTTTTAGCGTATATCTCGTTTATAATTAGGTAAACGAAAAAAGTGTATATTACAAAAGTTACTCTAAATAACAAAATAAACAACGTTTGTTATATTCATATTTGCCGAAAAACCAATAGGAAACGAAATATCGCTATTTTTAATTTCAGGCTTCCCTTATAACGAACTTCCTGTTCGTCTCAGAGGATATTAATATAGCCTAAAGTCTAAGTTGGGTTAGTAGTAATATACATACCAAGTTTCATAAAATTCGGTTCGGCGTGAAAAGGTAACAAACAAACAGACAGACACGAAAGAAACAAAATGCAGTTATGGTGTCTATGACATGTGAAACGAAAAGTTATCGTGAAATTTCGCGAAAAAAAATCAATGTACAGACAGAGGTTACAATTTTATATATATATATATATATATATATATATATATATATATATATATATAATTTTGAACGGACCTCATTTTCGTCATCTCCTGGGTAGGATCGATGGACATTTGAGGAAATTTGTCAAAACTCGCGTCATGAGTACGACCTCAATAACTGATTTCTTTAAGGGAAATCCGCTAAAAACAGATACAGAAGTATTAGTGAGCTGTGGGCGGTGGGTTTACTGAAGGCTCAAAACAAAGCAGTACAAATAACTTGCTGAATACATGAGTTAAACAAAAATGGAAAGCTCAACAATTACTACATTAGCATGGATAGTTTAACAAGATTTGACCTATAAAATTTCACGATTCGACTCATAATAAATGAGATATTTTTGAATTTTAGAATCACCCCAACTCTAAGCTGTTTCCGGTCCGATTTCTATTTATAACAAATATGTATGATCATTAATGTTGATGAAAAGGTTAAATATCGAATATGGTATATATCAAATAATCATTTTCGAGAGAAGAACATAAAGTTTAAATTTATAGCGTCATCGCTCAACGAAATTTCATATGTCTCGCATAATATAGATCTCATGAAAACAACATTTGGTATTTAAGCTTAGAGTAAAGAGGTTGTTGATATAACAGTTTATTGATTATTATGGCATGAACAGGAGTGGGTGCTTTTACTGAAGGCTGAAAACTAAAAAATTCAAATATTTACGGCTGGCTGTCCCTTCCAGTTGAATTATTGCATCCTCGATAGCTGGCGGCTGTGTTGGTGTTGATAGAATCATGCAAGTTCGCAGAAAACAAATATTAAGACAAACACAATATTTTTTCTTCCGCATTGAACTGCAATAATTCGTAAATGTTTTTGTTGTATGTTTGCATGCTACACTCGGAACGCAGTAGAGCATGAGATCCGGATTAGCACGAAAACGGGAGTGGTTTCCAATTGCCCTAGACAATGGAATCTGCCAGGAGAGAGGATTTCCCTAGCCGTTATAAGCTATGTAGGGCTGCGTAAACTAAGCGGATTTCCCTCTTGAAGATTAACAGTAAATAAATGTACTGGTATCACAATAACACCGTGAATATTAAGTGAATAAATACAAAAGGTAGTAAGAAATCATTCAGTAAAATTTAATAATTTCCTGACGGGAAGCATCTGGTGTTTTTTTTAAAAAAAAAGAAAATCAGGCATACCAACCTCTAACCGGAAAGATGAACAGTTAATGAAATATATCTGACTATAACATATTAATTTTATTGAAAACTATGTACTATAGCAAGTGGAGTAATTTGAAATAAATCGTAATAATTTTTATCTCATTCGCTCAGATTTAAGTAATCCAAGAACAAAAGAAGGGAGGGGGAAGGGGGGGGGCAACTACAACTACAGTTACAATTACTAACTGTAGTTGTTTTTGGAACTACTGATTTTCTTAACTACTAACTGTAGTTGTGAAATTTCAATTATAATTACTTTAATTGAAAAATGTAGTTGCCCATTATCAATAACTAATTACATTAGTAGTTGTAATTGTAACTATATTTCAACTAATGTAGTTATAACTTGTAATTGTAATTACAACTTTGCCCAACTCTGGTAAGAATCCACGTTTTACTCCGTGTATAACTTTTAGTGTGATTGGGTTCTGTGAGTTTGTACTTTTGACTATCGGGAGGACCCCTTTTGAAACTTTTGCAGGACATAGAAGCATCTGGTCTAGCCGACCACTAAGGCTTTACATCAGAATCCACACTCCTTCTTCCCGTAACTATCCCTCGCAGTTACTAGATATGGCACAACTAGGAAACGTGAAATCCTGGAATTCGATAGGGCCCCAATATCCCCAGCCGGTTTAGAGGCTCACACTTACTATTTTAGCAGATTTCCTTAAGGTAAATCAGCTATTGAGGTCGTACTCACGACGCCATTTTCGAAACATTCCTTCAAATGTCCATCAGTCATACCCAAGAAATAACGAAAATGAGATCCGTTCAAAATTACATATGTGTGTGTGTGTATATATATATATATATATATATATATATATATATATATATACACACATATATATATTGTCCCCAGTTAAGGGAAATCTGCTAAAATAAACAGTTGTTCGTAGCTGCTCAAGCCTGAATCTTATATTTCAAGATTGTGAGGGAGAAGGTTAGTCATCTGGTGTAGTAGCTATTTCACCGTTGCCAATCAGATGATAGCCGTGAAGTCCACTACCAGGGTCAGGCAGACACCTAACGCCCTCTGCCTCTCTCGTGCCGAATTGATCTTTAACCATCCAGATAGGCAGATAAATAATAAATTATGGGCATAAATAAAATACCTTATTAGCATAAATACAATGCTGAGGATATTGTATAAAGTTTTCCTCCCAGCTAACCTTTAACTCACAAAATGTAATCTTAGTCCCCAGTAAATTGTAATAAAGTCCGTCATACATGGGCTGCGTGAAACTAAGCCGATTTCTCAGTTGCGACACCATTTGCTAAAAATTTAAAGGTTCAATGAGGCCAATATTTCGTAATACAAATAAAGTGAGTAGGAAAATACATTAGTAGGAGTAAGGGTTTAATGAAGGACGAAAACTAAATTATTCAAATGCCTCGGTTATAAATCAAGATAGTGAAAAACATGCATAACAACATTTATAGAACATTACTTGTGCCATAAGATTGGTTCTATACAAGTTTTTGATCGACGAAACAACCGAGATATTAAGAATTTTCGAAATTCCCCTCCCTCAAAACTCTCCCTCCAACTAGTCGGATTTCAGCCATAAACGAACTGGACCTTTTTTTTTTTTTTTTACATAAAAGGTTTCAATATCTGGTTTGGTAATGATCAATCAAAAGTTGCGACCACTTGAGCGTTCACAGGACATTTGGGGACATTTTTTTAAAAATAATCTTGTCATGAGTACTACCTCAATACCTGATTTTCCTTAAAGGAAAGGTATTCAGACGCATAAAATTTGAAAGGAAGTGGTTCGGTTACTATTAAAGCATTATCTGACTGGTTAAAGGCTAATAAACGTGTCGAAAACCAATATTCCAGATTTCAGTAAATATTGCTCACCTTCTTCTGGAGTGATATCAACCAGCACCGGACTGGCTAGGGCCGGCAAATGCCCCTAGGGCAATGGCCTCAAATGAAAAAAAAGGTCCGTCATGCGGGGGCTGCGTAAACTAAGCAGATTTCCCACGTGAAGTTTTACAATAGAGAAATCCGCCTAATAACAACAGTAGTAGTAAGGAATAACTAAACCTATTCAAGAGGAACGAATAGTTACCGAAACGGCCCGCACTAGCTCTCGACGGAGAGTCCCGAACATAGCCGACCCACACGCATGCATACAAATGCAAATATCTCGGTTAATATTCAAGATACAGAATAAATGTATAGAACAATATTTATGGTAAATGTAATTTGCAATAAGGTTGATTCTATACAATTTTTCGATCCGGCTCATAACAACGGAGATATTTCGAATTTTCAAAAATCCCCCCTCTAAACTCCCCCCTTCCCACTAGTCTGATTTCAGCCATTAACGAACTTGATCTTTCTTTTTACGTAAAACGCTTAAATATGAAGTTTGATAACGATCAAACAAAAATTGGGACCGCTAGAGCGTTAACAGACAAATATATATATATTTATATATATATATATATATATATATATATATATATATATATATATATATATATTAACGGACCTCATATTCGTCATCTCTTGGGTAGGATCGATGGACATGTGAGGAACTTTTTCAAAACTCGCGTCATGAGTACGACCTCAATAGCTGATTTCCCTTAAGGGAAATCTGCTAAAAGGAAAAGCCTAAATTTAAAAAGGCATTAATTTTATATTAATTAACACCCCAAATAATATTTATTTACATTTGTAAATACATCGCTGAGAGATATTTCCATTAGCAAATGTTACTATTGTATTTTGCACTTCATGCTATTCTTACAGATTTTAAAAATGAATAATGTTTTGTTAGGAGATAATAATGATTATGGAATTATAATGATTAATAATGTCCTTAATTATTATTACGCGTAAATCTAGAATTATTAATTTTTGCAATGGCCTACAAACCTACAATAAATGGTCTTATGGTAGCAACTCATCACATACATATTGTGCCATCATATTAATAAAATTGGCAACCCTGCTTGATTTCGGTAACAGCTGCAATCTGCCAAAGGGGGCGGGGTAGAAAATTCCTTTCGAATGTACTTTCTGGGTACTCCGTCTGAAAATGAGTTCAAGGTTATACGAAAGACTGAGATTATTAGTAATTTAGAAAAAGAGATAAATCGATGTCAACAGAGTGTTATTCTGCCCAGCGGACGCACCCCCTGCGTGAGTTACCACCTCGGACCTCCCCTACCTGACAATGAGCTGAGGGTTTGTGGGCCGACGCCTGCCGGGCTAAAAGATGGAGGGCGAAGGGACATAGTCGTGATGGCTGCTGCACGAACTGGAGGCAGAGCGCAGTCCCTGGAGATGTATAGTCAGCTGTAGTCAATCAGGAATGAATAAAGCCAAACAGCTGTTATGAAAGGCTTGCAGCTCGCTCCGTGGTCACTAAGCTAACTGTAGCAACTCGAGCAATAATATAACTCAACCTGTTAGTACTCTTCATCATGAGAACTACTCATTTCTCTTAATGAAAAGTCCGTCTCGCAGGTGCTGCGTCAACTAAGCAGATTTCTCACATCCTGGTATGACTCACTGGCCGTCTCATATAACAATCTACAATATTTTTGCAGTTGTTACAGTTAGCTGCTGAAGCTGAAAGCCGAATCTTCCATGTCTGGGTCACTCTCTTCTAAGCGAAGAGGTCCCTTGATTCAAAGTAGGAACCTGCGTCTTTCTCATAATGATTATTTCATGTCAAATTTCATTGCCCGTGGACTGGCCACAACGACTCTCCAAGGTACTGTCACGAGTCCTATGATATACGACTAAAAAACAGGTGGGAGAGGGTAGTCACAGGAAAAGAATGCGTCGTAATGAAATTCGTCTTTACGGCGCAAAGTAATCCCCATCCAGTGATCGTGATACAAAAAATCCTGGAGTGCTTATTGTTCATTTTTGCAAAAATTGGTACATTCATTCATTTAACCCGGTAGTGCGAACATGAAAAAACCTCACATTAGTGAGAACGTTGGGTCATATTGACCCGCTAGTCATTAAGGGCGATTCAAAGTACACTTAATTCACATTATTTTATTTTTATTTATTAAGTGTCTCATTCAATTAATATTTAAATATAAATTGCATAATAAACATCTTAAATAAATAAAAATCTTATTTTGTTTTAATGTTCAAAAACTGAACAACACAATAGATATAATATAAAAATTAAAAAATTTAAATCCCTTCTACTCAGTAGAATATTTACAATATATGCCCGCATGATTCAGAAAAATGTAATTGAAGCATTTCTTACCAAAATGTTTTGACTTATTGTCCTTACAGTCAATGCAGTGCCCCTTTTTTGGGGTCCGGTCTGCCTCTTTGTGGAGGCTATTACTCTTGCAATTTTTGTGCTTGTAATTTAATGGAAGGATCTCCAACTTTATCATCACTTGATAAGCGATCGTTTCCTTCTAAAATCGCGTGTATTAATTCAATATCTTTCGGATCGTTAACATTGTAATACCGTTTAGATATGCTGGCCATGTTAATAAATGTCACGTTGGGTTAGAAAGACCCACTAACAATTTGGGGAGAAAGAAACACCACGTTCCAGTAATAAAAAGCAACTAAATATTCCCAGCTGACCAGCCGGACTTAATTTGAAGGTAGACTGGTGGACAAGTTCAGAAGTAAAGGAATGTAATTTCCTTTATAATGAAATAATTGGTAAACTTATGCATTGCTTGAAAAAGAAAATTGTGAAAATTAATGGCGAAAAATACTACAACCGTTACAAGTTAGTGGCCTTTAACAAAAGTAGGCTCCAAAACATCTTCAAACAAGGCACGTTACAACTTCTAAATGGGGGTTTACTGAAGTCTGAAAATTTTAAACTGCACAAATCTCGGCTAATATTCGAGATAGGGAATTAGTATATAGAACAACATTTATAGAAAATTACATTTGTAAAGAGATAAGTTGTATAGAATTTTGGGACTCATAGTAGCTAAGATAGTTTTATTCTTTTTTCTTCCAATCTAATCCCCAGCCCCTCCTCTCGGTCAGATTTAAGCCGTTAACGATCAATTTTATAGTACTTAGCTTAATGAGTTTGGTAACAGACACACACACACACACACACACAAACACACACACATATATATATATATATATATATATATATATACACACATACAATTTTGAACGGTTCTCATTTTCATCTCCTATATAGGATCGATGGACATTTAGGACAATTTCGTCGTGAGTACAATCTTAATTGCTGATGACTTCCAGGGGGAGTAGTGCTTAAAGAGGCCCAGGTCCTTCAAAGCTTGTAGCACCAAATCAGTTTAAGCTATTGGGAATTCGATGGGAGACGTGTGTGTTTGGCCCTAGGTGAGGAGCGGGGCCTGGGAGAGGGCTACAGATGAGCTAATCAGCTGATTACACTTCACCTCACTGATAACAGCTCTCCCTTATCACTATCCTCATTTTTTAGATTAAATAATAGCTATTTCTTTTCTATAATCTAATTGTTCTATTTTAAGAGCATTCCTATGATTAATAATCGACTGCTCGTTAATAACCAAGACATATATAATGATTGTTTAGCTCCTATCAGAGTTCCACATAACTCAACAGTAAAGGAATAAATATATATTATAATGGGATGTATGGCATGTTTCGCATGAACCACATCGAAAAAATGTCAAAAATTGACAGATTTTTTTTTTTGGGGGGGTGGATTACTCTAAACTCCCCAATTCTTTAAACATTTGCCGTGTTTAGGCCAAAAGTCAATGAATGCCAACGTGGACTGTAATAAGTTGTCCAAGTGTTTAATTATTTAATCAAACATGGCCAACATTTATTACAGAAGTGTATCATCAAAAATCAAACATAATAAAAAGCCATTTAAATACGATGTAGTTCGGGTACACAAAACATTCTCTGAAACCTCCGTAGTATTTCCATTAACTCTATGTCAGAAGTCAATCTATCCAGATAATAGCTATTATAAATTCTTTTTTAAAAAAGGTAGGCTGTTCATATGTCCTCCGATTCTTGGTAGTCGATAACAAATATGTAGACCATTCAAGTTTGGTGAAATTGTCTAGCCATTAATTACATAATAGTATGTAAGCACACTTATCTATAACGGACATAAACACAGATTCATATCATAATGAATTAATATTTCGTCCTTGGTCTGATATATTTTTTGAGATGGATACTATTACATTTTTTTTGTTATTTTGACAAATTCCCTTAAAGGAAATGAACTATTTAGTAGCACTTATGACGAGGAACAATTTTCTCAAATGTCCAACGGTCCTAGCAACGGAATGACGAATATGAGGACCGTTCAAATATATAAATGGAGCTGTAAACATATATATACATACTTCATCTTTAGTTTTACATAAAACCTTTAAATATCAAGTTTGACAAAAATCAAACAAAAGCCACTAGAGCGGTAAGAGACAAGTATGCTCATAAATCTACACACACGTGACTGGTACCGCTCTAGCGGTATTTGTTTGATTTTTGCCAAACTTGATATTTAAAGTTTTTATGTAAAGCTAATGATCAAGTTCGTAGTAGAGGGCTGAAATCGGACAGTGATGAGAGGAGTTTAGACAGGTGAAATTATAAAAATTCGATATATCTCCGGCACTATTATGTTGGAACGAAAAATTCTATAAAACCAATGTTGTTGTAAGTATATTTATTTATTTAATATTTTTTTTTCAAGTTCGTTTACAGCTGAAATCGGACAAGGGGGAGAATTTCGAAATATCTCAGTTATTATAGATCGCATTGAAAACTTAAATGAAACCAATCCTATTGTAAGTTGAATTGCCTATAAATGTTGTTATGTACATATATTCTCCAATATGAGTATTAAGCGAGATATCTGGAATATTTAGTTTTCAGCCCTCAGTAAACCACCACTCCTACTCATTTCATGTTAAGAATAAGCTGTTATAATATGAACCTCTTTATTCTAAGGTAAAATACCCCTCATTCTTTTCATGAGACCCTTATTATGAGGGTTAGATACGAATTCGTTGTATGATGATGTCATTAATTAAGATTTTACCTTCTCGTCTCGAAAATGCTTATATGATCTATACCCTACTCGACATTAAACTGTTTCAGTCAAGTCTAAAGATCATGTCTGTTAATGGCAGAACCATGGATAATGGGGGTTTAGAGGGGAGGAATTCGAAAATCCAAAATATCTCCGCTTTTATGTGTCCAAGCGATAAATGTTATAGAATCAATCTTGTTAAAGTACTGTTTGTTTTGTTTACTTTTATTTAAGTCCACTTTATGCAACTATGGCTAATCGGGACGGATTATCTACAGGTTACCACCCTTTCCTATCCGGGTGTGCCCAAGGAGTTTATTTATTGAGTTCGTCCCAAATAAATTTCTACGGAATCGAACCTGGGCCCCTTTTAAAATGCTGGTGCTCTACAATTGCTGTTTTTCATACCTTTTCGTAACTCAAATATTAAGCGAGTCATTCGTATTTTCTGATTTTCAGTCAGAATATGTGATGAGACGAGATCAGGAGTGTGCCATACCAACAGGTGGGAAATCTGCTTAGTTAACGCAGCCCCTGCGTGACGTACTTTCTTGAATCGTCGTTGGCTTTTTAGGATACTATTTAATACAGGAAGCAAGAAGCCCCGGCTGGACAAGGCTTCTGAAGCCCCAGGAACATCCTGTACATCTCCACTCCCTCGCCAAGAACTAAAAGGCCATTAATTCAATCTTTAGTACAATTAGTAGAACTTATCGTCATTGCGGTCTCTGTAAAAGGTTTTACGAAAGTATTTAGTTTTGTACAAAGTAAAGGAAGTATCATGTTTGCGAAAATGATCGGCTTTCGGATTTGAATGGAATTATACGTTTTGACCGGTCATGAAACCTTATTTTGATCAATTTCAAGGTAAAGTCTGTACGTACGTATCTCTCATAACTCCGTCAAGGAGAGTCCGTCACGCAGGGGCTGCGTAAACCAAGCAGATTACCAAACTGCTAGTATAACACATTATTGACCTCATCTCACCACTTATTTCCTTTTTCTTTGTAAAAAAAACGATGTGTAAATAGAAGGGGCGGAAGGCGAGAGGCACTGAAAGCTGAAAACAAGAAAGTAATCGGGTTACAAAAAAATCCATAGAAAAATAATTGTAAATCGTCTATATTTAAAGAAGATTCTTTCTATAGCATTTTACAATTTGACTCATTAAAATTAAGATATTTTCAATTTTCAAATCCTCCCTCCATTACACCGGGTCCGATTTCAGCCAACAGTAAATATGATCTACCAGAGAGGAACTAACAACTCTTCAGTCTCAGAGATAGCCCTGAGGAAGCTAGAAGCATGTCTAGCGAAACGTTAGCAACCAATATGAAGACACGGTCGAGACCCGAAGACCTTAATAGTATTAATGACCAGGACCGTGGAAGTATATCTTTCGTGTTGGCTGAATCGGTAAAATATTGGTATAGAACCGGTATATATGTGTGGTATAGAACCGGTATATATGTGTGGTATAGAACCGGTATATATGTGTGGTATAGAACCGGTATATATGTGTGGTATAGAACCGGTATATATGTGTGTGGTATAGAACCGGTATATATGTGTGTGGTATAGAACCGGTATATATGTGTGGTATAGAAGCGGTATATATGTGTGGTATAGAACCGGTATAAATGTGTGGTATAGAACCGGTATATATGTTTGGTATAGAACCGGTATATATGTGTGGTATAGAACCGGTATATATGTGTGGTATAGAACCGGTATATATGTGTGGTATAGAACCGGTATATATGTGTGGTATAGTACCGGTATATATGTGTGGTATAGATCCCGTATATCTGTGTGTGTTATAGAACCTTTATTTATTTGTGTGTGGTATAGAACCGGTATATATGTGTGGTATAGAACCGGTATATATGTGTGGTATAGAACCGGTATATATGTGTGGTATAGAACCGGTATATATGTGTGGTATAGAACCGGTATATATGTGTGGTATAGAACCGGTATATATGTGTGGTATAGAACCGGTATATATGTGTGGTATAGAACCGGTATATGTGTGTGGTATAGAACCGGTATATATGTGTGGTATAGAACCGGTATATGTGTGTGGTATAGAACCGGTATATATGTGTGGTATAGAACCGGTATATATGTGTGGTATAGAACCGGTATATATGTGTGGAATAAAACGGGTATATATGTGTGGTATAGAACAAATTGACGTTTTCGAGACAATAACATAAAATCTTCATTGTTGACGTCTTAATACAACGAACTTTCATGTAGCTAACATAATAAAGGACTCTTGAAAACAATATTTGGCATTTAAGCTTAGAATAAAGTAGTTCATGATTTAATTGAATATTGTTAACATGGCATGAGTAGGAGAAGGGTTTACTGTAGGATCAGAACTAAAAAATCGAAATATCTCGGTTAAGGTACTTCACACAAGAAATATGTTTATAACAATATTAAAAGGTAATTACATTTACATCATTAATATTGAATATGTACATTTTTTTTATGTGACATATAATAATGAATATATTTTGGTTTTTTTCCGAAATCCCCACCCCTGTCTGATTTCCGCAGTTAGGGAACATTTTGTTTCCTATATCAAAATAATTGACAGCTCCTGACTTAAACATTCCTGAACGTTGTGCTCGACAATAAACTCGAATAAATACAGTTGCAACGTATTCTAGCCTGGAATGATCTTCACTCTCAGTCCGACTCACCTTTCACTAAGATACGGCTTTGAATTGGCCAAGGCCGAATGTCAATTTTATTGACTATGCTTACCTTAGCACATTGAGCTGTTCAGCATATTCAATTGTGTTGTTCACCACGTGCTGCTGTGTACCTTGTCTCTCCATACAACTTCAGATAATCCATACACCTAACTTAGAAATAGGCTTTTAGCAGATTTCCCTCAGGGGAAATCACCTATTGAGGTTGTCAACACATGACGCAATTTTCGAAATTGTACTTCAAATGTCCACCGATCCTACCCAGGAGATGACGAAAATGAGATCCGGTCAAAACTGTATATATATATATATATATATATATATATATATATATATATATATATGTGTGTGTGTGTGTCTGTTACCACTCTAGCGGTTGCAATTATTGTTTAATCGTAACCAAACTGGATATTTAGTCGTCTTATGTAAAAATAAAGATCAAGTTCGTTAACGCTGAAATCGGGCAAGGAGGAGGGGGATTTAGAGGGGAGGATTTTCGAAAATTCGAATTATCTCCGTTACCATATGTTGGATAGAAACATTATATAGAACCAATCTTATTGCAAATTAAATTTACTATAATTATTGTTATATACCTTTATCCACTATCTTGAATATTAACCGAGACATTTGCATTTTTCAGTTTTCAGCCATCAGCAAACCGCCTCATGTTGCATAAACAATACTCTGCGACATAATAAATCACATTATTCCAAGATTAAATACCAAAAATTGTATTCAAGAGACCTTTATTATACGAGATACATGCAAATATGTCCTGGTGACTCTCCCCCACCCCCCGTCTTAAGGTTTTGGACTACTAAAACTTGATTGATTGAGATAACAATTATTATGACTCATTATTAATTACAGTACTAAATATAGTAAATAGTTCTCAATGAAATTAATATGTTATATTCTGATATATTTCAGTAATTGTTTTTCTTTCCCGTGTGAGACGGGCAGACCCGTTTGTTTACATTTACATTGGTTATTTAAATTGAATGAAACATTTCTTACTTCCGTTTGTATTTATTCACGGTGGTGTCGTGTTACCAGTATGTAGATTTAACTATTAACTACTATCCTGACTGTGACTAGTCTTCACATGGGAAATCTGCTTAGTTTACGCAGCCCTGCGTGACGGACTTTTATATCATCTAAACATCCAGTAACATTTCTCTATGTTTTTAAAGAGATTTATTGAAATTCCGGCATAGGATTTAGTGACAGGCAAAACTGCCATCTACTCCAGTATCATATTTTAGCAGATTTCCCTTAAGGGAAATCAGCTGTTGAGGTTGTACTCATGACACGATTTTCCATCATACCTAGCAGGTAACGAAAATGAGGTCCATTTAAAATTTTATATATATATATATATATACGTATATATATATATATGTGTGTGTGTGTGTGTGTGTGTGTGTGTGTGTGTGTGTGTGTGTGTGTGTGTGTGTGTGTGTGTGTTACCTCTCTATCGGTCGCAATTATTGTTTGATCCACCAAACTGGATATTTAGTCATTTTATGTAAAAAGAACGATCAAGTTCGTTAACGACTGAAATCGGAAAAAAACCTTCATTATACAAGAAGCATGCAAATATGTTCTTGTGATCCTTCTCCCCCTGTCTTAAGTTCTTGTACTACTAAAATTTGATTGATTGAGATAAAAATTATTCTGATTCATTATAAATTACCATACTACATATAGGAAATAGGTTTCAATAAAATTAATATGCTATATTCTGATATATTTCGGTAATTGTTTTTCTTTCTGGTGAGAGGCAGACCTGTTTGTTTCTATTACAGACGCTTCCCAAAAAAATGTTAATAAAATAAATGGTTCTGGACCTTAAGGAAGAGATTAAAACTGCATTGTAAAAGAATAGATGGGGCTCGGGTTGGCCGTGCGAGTTAGGGCGTTGGTCCTAATTTCTCATGGTATACCTAGAATGGCGGGTACGTATCCCGCCCTGGGCAGTGGAAATTTGTTTAATGACGGACTCATTGAATAAACTCCATGTGCCCACCCTTGGTAGAAAAGGGTGGTAACCTATAGATAACCCGTCTCGATTAGCCTAGTAGTATAAAGTGGACGTAAATAATAATTAAAAAAAAGTTTAGATAAATTAATAAAATTGAAGCTCTTTAGCCAACCATTCTTTGGCTTTACGTCTAAATTTAATTTTGACGATATAGAAATTTAAGTTATTATGAGAAAGAAGACTGACATAAGAAATGTGCATTACCTATTTATCACATATTTAAATAAACAACTGGTCTGGTCGATTAGATATAGATGTGACTATGCTTCTTCTAGAATCGATTGTTCATACTTCAACCAATTTTTCTTTAATCGATTTTTCATACTCCGACCCGTTTTTCTATAATCGATTTTTTTTTATACTGTTCATCATTTTAGGAGATTTACCTTGAGCGAAATCAGCTATTGAGCTCATGCTCATGAAGCGATTTTCGAAAAATGTCCATCGAAAATGTCTCCTTTCATAATTATGTATATGTTTGTATACATACATACCTTGCCTATATACTGTGGGACATCCAGGCGAGTATTTCGAAAATTCGAAATATTTCTGTTATCAAGAATCTGATCGAAAACTCATATAGAAGCAATATTATTACACAATGACTGATTTAATTTTTATTTAATGTACATTTATTCTTTATCTTCCAAATTAACCGAGATATTTGATTTTTTTTTAGTTTTCAGCATTCAGTAAATCCCCTCCCCTACTTATTTCAACATAGTAATAAGCTGTTATATCATGAACCACATTAATATAAGCTTATATACCAAATATTGTTTTCAAGCGGCCTTTATTATGCGATATTCATGGATTTTCGTTGTGCGACATTTAACACTTTCAGCGAACACTGAAGATCATATTTGTTATAGGCTGAAATCAAACATGGGATATGGGGGGGGGGTTATAAAGTTCAAAATATTTCCTTTATTATGAGTGGGATCGTTGTAATATTGATAACTAACAGTACATTGAGTAACGCCATTATTCAACTATTTTATTAACAAGGTAACAGTAAGTGTAGGTTTCATCGCCTAGCAACCATATAGCATATGCTCCATTGCCTAGCAACCGTATAGCATATGCTACATTTCTCCCCACCAAACTTGCGGATCTTCCTCAGCCTTTGGTTGACACTCCTCCTGGCCTGTCATCTGGGATGGGTGCTCGTCCACCGCCCTCTCCGCCATCTCTGGTCCTCAGCTGGTCCACGTGCATTCTCTTGGTACTTCCACCTACCATAACTTTGTACGAATGATGCTCCGTTCGCTCCTCCACCACGCCAAGCACCCAACCCTTGCCAAGCTCATTCTTCACCCAGACTTCATCCCCCTTGGCAAACTCTCTCCCTTTGGATCTCTAAAATGATGTAGATCGAATATTGTTAAACTATTCATGATCTACATTGCTGTTCTCTACATTTTTTTTTCGTAACTCAGGTACTAAGCGAGTTATTCGTAACTCTTATTTTCAGCCTCCAGTAACCCCCTTCCAGCCATATACTCATCGGTTTTTCTTTTAAATAGAAATAGGGAATATTTCGTGAGATGAGATCACAAGCGTGTTGTACCCTGCACGTACGAAATCTGCTTTTTTTAAGCAACCCCTCCGTGACGAACATTATTAATGTGTCAAAGCAATCAGCTGATTGTTATTGTACGTCTCCATTTCGCCAGTTTTGATGTCACCGCCTCGGTGGTAAGCTCGAATCGCTAAAGGGAGAGGTCTAGTGAGGTACCCTCCCCTATAACCCCCTCCATCCCTCACCCTGATCCGATTTCAGCCATTTGTTGATATCGTCATTTGCAACGGTTAATGTTCAGAAAGGTAAAGATAAACGAAACCACGTACTGTCAAACGTAAAATCATAAGTGATGGCGTAATACACTTTGGTATATCTCAGATAGTAAAATTAAAATAAACAGAACATTCCATATTTAAGGTTTATGGAGTCTCATGTCATATCAACGTATTGGTAATACGAGTTGAATACTAACGAAAGTTTACTGTAGACTGAACTTCAAAAATATCCGTTACGTATGGGATGTATAAACCAAGCAGATTTTCCATGAGCTGAAACACAATATTGATACCCTCTCACAGTATATTCTACAATATATTTCTAAATTTAAAAAAAAAAAAAAAAAATACTAAATGAGTAGATGTGAAGGTTTACTGAAATCCGGAAAACAAGTAAGTACGGAAAATTCTCTTAATATTTGACTTTAACATTTACACAGGAACAATTGTTGAACACCACTAGTCTAACAAGATTGGTCACATAACATTTTTTGAGCCGGCTCGATTACGAAGGTATTTTGGAGTTTCAAATATTTCCTTTATTTTGAACTTGATCTTTAATTTTACATGAAGCACTTAAATATCGAGAGCAAATCTGATAGAATGATCAAACAAGTATTGGGAAGGCCACACAGAGATATGGTCCTGCGTCAAGACAAACCAAATGATACAATGCACTTTACACCGAGCTCCCATGTCCAGATAATATGACTTCTTTGCCAAACCTGTAAGGCGGGAATGATTTCATTGATAAGCGTTTTAGTCCCTCCGACAAAAAATATATATTGTTCTTTCGAAAGAACTAGAGAACTTTTCAGTTGAATGATCGCCTCCCACGTTCACGAGACCAATTAGATTTCCTCCAGCTTCACTCGTCGTGTAGTTATTTTTTTTTTTTTTTCCCCCTTTGACTCCATCTTCAATCAAACGACTGCAGCACAGCCGGCCTTCGGTCCAGAAGAGGCGGGAAGATGTGAGAGAAAGGGCAGGCTCTAACAGCTGTTCCAGCTTGGGAAATAAGAAGAAGAGGCAGACCGGTTCTCGCGGGAATATCTGCCTCACCAATACCTCTTGTACACTCACGCTCTCTCTCTCTCTCTCTCTCTCTCTCTCTCTCTCTCTCTCTCTCTCTCTCCCTCTCTCTCTCTCTCTCTCTCTCTCTCTCTCTCTCACACACACACACACACACACATCTTATTGTATAAGTTGACCCATTTCGGGACGAGTGAACCAAACTCATTGAATTCCTGTGGCTCCTTCCGGGAAGGAAGAACCAGTTATAAAAAAAGTCCGTCACCAGGGGCTGCGTAAACTAAGCTGATTTCACTAGTGACGTTTTACAAGAGATAAATCAACATACTGGTAACATCACCAGTGAATATTAAGTGCATAAACGCAAACGGTAATGAAAAATCTCTCAGTCAATTTACATGATAATAACCTCTAAAACATAAGATGTCAGAACCGTAAACAGATCAGCAACCTCTCAGAGCTGGATAGATAGAAATATTCTAGACCAAAAAGAAAACCAATTACTGAAATATATCTGAATACAACATATTTATTTTTATTGAAAACTATTTACTATCGTTAGTGCTGTAATTTATAATGAATCAGACTCATTTTTATCCGTCGTTACTGGCTAATGATCGAGTACAATTGGCATTGTGCTTTCGATGCGATGGCACCATCTTCAAGCCGTTTCAAAGTTGTACTGAGCTAGATGCCCAGTCAGTAGGTTTTATGCGTCTGTTATCAGTATTGGGTTTTTTGCATTATTGAGTTGTTTATTATTATTATTTATTAAAGTGCACTTTTTGCAACTAAGGCTAACTGGGATGGGTTATCTACTGGTTACCATCCTTTTCTAGCCAGGGTGGGATTTGGGATGTTATTTAATGAATTCCGTCACTAAATAATTTGCCTAGGCGAGAATCCAAGTCGCCACTCGAGGTTTTGTGTTGTTTACGTTTTAGTCCAGTTCTGTTTACTTACCACTTAGATCTGTCAAACTAGGGGTTTTAGCTAGTCTCAGGTAGATTGTTTTCGTGTGGTGTGTTGTTGTCCGTATCCGTGTTAGGTTGTTTACGTTTCTTGTATTTTGTTTGAGAGTTGGTCTGATATAGTTGCTATAATTAAAGTAGAATCTACATTCGTTGTCGCTTCTGTTGATACTCGTGCGTGTGTCCGTCAGTTGGCCTCTTCCGTTTAAGTAGTTGCAATGGTTTGAATACTGTGTCTGAGCTTTTCGTCAGCAATGTCCCCCTTGAGTGTCCGTTCTTTGTGAATCTCCATGTTCTCTACTATGATCAACCTACGATCTTTTGTCTGAGTAGGAGTTTCATGTTGTCGGATATATTCTTAGAGTCGGGACAGTTATCGTTCAAGTGGTTGGCGAAGTCTCGTTAGTTTAATCGGAATGAGCGTGAGCTTGTGTGTTCGGTGAATCGCGTTTTCAGTCTCATCCCAGTTTGTCCAATGTACGTGCTGTTGCAACTGCACATTAATTTATATATTCCGTTCATGTTGTAAATTTCCTTGTACTCTGTGTCGTTTGTCAGCTTTTCTCGTAGTGTGCTGTTGGTTCTCAACGTAGTGTGGAGTCCTGCTTTATATGTGTCAGGTCCTGTGTTCTAGATGGTTTGACGTTTCATGGTTCATGCTGGGATGTGTGAGTCTCGTTTTGTATTACTGTTTAATTTCTTGAGCATTTGTCGAACGTGTATCGTGTAACCATTACTGCAGGCTCGCTACATTTCGACACACGCTATACAGATTGAATACTCTACCGCTCTCAAGAGACAACTATGACAAGGAGCTAAAGACGATATACGAAATAGCCTACAACAACGACACACAATCGACAAATTACTCAAGAAATTAACCAGTAACACAAAACGAGACGCACACACCCCAAAAGAACCAATCTACCTGGACACTAGCTAAAACGTAAACGGCCCAATAACGCAAACAACCAAATACGAGGAACAGACGTATAAAACCTACTGACGAACGGACAACTAACTCAGTACAACTTTTGACGGGCTTGAAGATGGTGCCTTCCGGACGAAAGCACAATGCCAGCTGTACTGGATCATCAGCCAGTGACGACGGTCTTCACCGACAGGATCATTTTCGATCCCACGTATAGTGACGGAAATATTTCACATTTTCGAAAATCCCACCTCCCACTCGTCCGATTTCAGCCGATTACGAACTCAATCTTTCTTTTTACATAAACCAGTTAAATATCAACAAAACGATGAGTAAAAGGGGCTTGGTGGGACAAGAAAGTACAAATAGCTCGCTTAATACTTCAGTTACGAAAACAATATATAGAACAACTATTGTAGCGAATTAAAAGATAAACAAGATTGGGTATGTAATATTTTGCAATATGACCGATAATAAGGGAGATATTTCGATTTTTTAAAAATTCTCCCTCCCACTACTTGGATTTAAGCCATTAGTTAACCTGGCCTTTATTTTTGCATGATACACATATATCGAGTTTTGATACGTTCAAACAGGTACTGCGACAGCTAGAGTGGGAAGAGACAATTATACTTATTTATAATTTTGAACGGACCTCATTTTCGTCACCTACTAGTTTGGATTGATGGACATTTAAGAAATATTTTGTAAAATAGCAAAATTGATCTCAATTAAGGAAAATCTGCTAAAAAAACACTCAACTAAGACGGGAGTCTAAACTTACTTACTACCTTTGAGGAGATGAGTAATGAATCCATATTTAATGAAATCTGACAGTTCCTTTTTTGTAGGTACATGTTTGTTTTGTATGAACAAATTTCCCTTACGACTACTCACGAACGAGCATCATCGGATGAAATGAAAAGTCCGTCACGCAGGGGCTGCGTAAACTAAGCAGATTTCCCACGTGAAGTTTTACAATAGACAAATCCGCCAAATAACAGCTGTAGTAGGAAGGGATCTCTAAACCTATTCACGAGGGACGAATAGTTCTGGAAACGGCCACCAGAGCTCTCGGCGGAGAGTCCGGAACATGGCGGGGTTCCGTCGACCACACACACAATACAAATGCAAATATCTCGGTTAATATTCAAGATACAGAATAAATGTATATAACAATATTTATAGTAAATTTAATTTACAATAAGATTGAATCTATACAATTTTTCGATCCGACGCATAATAACGGAGATATGTTGAATTTTCAAAAATCCCCCCTCTAAACCCCCCCTCCCACTGGTCCGATTTCAGCCATTAACGAACTTGATCTCTTTTTTTACGTAAAACGCTTAAATACCAAGTTTGGTAACGATCAAACAACAATTGCGACCGCTAGAGCGTTAACAGACAAATATATATATATATATATATATATATATATATATATATATATATATATATATATATATATATAAAATTGTAACCTCTGTCTGTACATTGATTTTTTTCGTGAAATTTCACGATCACTTTTCGTTTCACATGTCATAGACACCATATCTGCATTTGGTTTCTTTCGTGTATGTTTGTTTGTTTGTTTGTTTGTTTGTTACCTTTTCACGCATAAACGGCTGAACCGAATTTTATGAAACTTGGTATGTATATTACTACTAACCCAACTTAGACTTTAGGCTATATTAATTTTCTCTGAGGCGAACAGGAGTGGGGGTTATAAGGAAAGCCTGAAATTAAAAATAGCGATATTTCGTTTTCTATTGGTTTTTCGGCAAATATGCACATAACAAAAGTTGTTTATTTGATCATGTAGAGTAACTTTTGTTATATACACTTTTGTCGTATACCGAAGTTTAAAAGCGTTATACGCTAAAAATTATAGAGGGAGTCAACAATATTATTTGCCAAAAAAGACTCAACCGAACTAAATAAAACTCGGTATGTGTATTAGCAGTGAGGCCTTCATTATAATAAGCCATACCAACATTTCTATGGACGGGCAGGAGTGGGGGTTATAAGGGAAGCTTGAAATTAAAAATAGCGATATTTCGTTTCCTATTGGTTTTTCCGCAAATATGCACATAACAAACGTTGTTTATTTTGTTATTTGGAGTAACTTTTGTTATATACACTTTTGTCGTATACCTAAGTATAAATGAGTTATACGTTAAATTTTAGCGGGAGCCAACAATGTTATTGGGCACTAACGGCTGAACCGAACTTAACAAAGCTGGGTATGTCAATTAGCATTAATTCTTCCATAATTATAAGTTATATTAAAATTTTTAGATTCGAATGGGAGGGGGGTTATAATGGAGGCCTGAAATAAAAATTCACCATATTTACATGTATAAGAGACGGGAAATATAAAAATATCGAAGACAGTGAAGCCTTATCGAACAAATATTCTATTATTAGCAAATCCACGGCAACGACGGGTATCAATCCTAAACACTGGGACGGGTAAATGTCAAAATATTGTGCAGCCTGTTAAAAAATACTATCACCATTCAGCCTCAAATGAATTCCCGGGCGAAGCCGGGTATCTGAGCTAGTATATATATAAAATTGTAACCTCTGTCTGTACATTGATTTTTTTCGCGAAATTTCACGATAACTTTTCGTTTCACATGTCATAGACACCATAACTGCATTTTGTTTCTTTGGTGTCTGTTTGTTTGTTTATTTGTTTGTTTGTTACCTTTTCACGCATAAACGGCTGAACCGAATTTTATGAAAATTGGTATGTATATTACTACTAATCCAACTTAGACTTTAGGCTATATTAATATTCTCTGAGACGAACAGGAGTGGGGGTTATAAGGGAGACCTGAAATTAAAAATAGCGATATTTCCTTCCCTATTGGTTTTTCGGCAAATATGCATATAACAAAAGTTGTTTATTTTGTTATTTAAAGTAACTTTTGTTATATACACTTTTTTCGTATACCGAACTATAAAGGCGTTATACGCTAAAAATTATAGCGGGAGTCAACAATTTTATTTGGCACAAAGACTCAACTGAACTAAATAAAACTCGGTATGTGTATTAGCACTAACTCCTTCCTTATAATAAGCTATACAAACATTTCTAGGGAAGGGCAGGAGTGGGGGTTATAAGGGAGGCCTGAAATTAAAAAAAGTGATATTTCGTTTCCTATTGGGGTTTGGGCAAATATGCACATAACAAAAGTTGTTTATTTTGTTATTTAGAGAAACTTTTGTTATGTTCACTTTTGTTGTATAACAAATTATAAACGAGATATACACTAAAAGCTAAAGCGGGAGTCAACTATTTTATTGGGCACTAACGGTTGAACTGATTCCTACAAAACTCAGAATATATAAATTAGTATTAATTCTTACATGGTTATAAGCTATATTAAAATGTTTATGTTATAACGGGAGTGGGGGTTATAAGGGAGTCCTGAAATAAAAATTCGTGATATTTCATTTTCTATTCCAAACCAACCACGGGTACTAACCCTAAACACTGAAACGGGGAAATTTCAAAATATTTTGCCAAGTAAAGTCTTGCCGAAAGAATACCATCATCATTCCGGTTCAAATGAATTCCCGGGCGAAGCCGGGTACCTTAGCTAGTATATATATATATATATATATATATATATATATATATATATAAAATTGTAACCTCTGTCTGTACATTGATTTTTTTCGCGAAATTTCACGATAACTTTTCGTTTCACATGTCACAGACACCATAACTGCATTTTGTTTCTTTGGTGTCTGTTTGTTTGTTTGTTTGTTACCTTTTCACGCATAAACGGCTGAACCGAATTTTATGAAACTTGGTATGTATATTACTACTAACCCAACTTAGACTTTAGGCTATATTAATATCCTCTGAGACGAACAGGAGTGGGGGTTATAAGGGAAGCCAGAAATTAAAAATAGGGATATTTCGTTTCCTATTGGTTTTTTGGCAAATATGAACATAACAAAAGTTGTTTATTTTGTTATTTAGAGTAACTTTTGTTATATACACTTTTTTCGTATACCGAATTATAAACGAGATATACGCTAAAACCTGTAGCGGAAGTGAACAATTTTATTAGGGACAAAAGACCCAACCGAAATAAATAAAACTCGGTATATGTATTAGCACTAACGCTTTCATTATAACAAGCCATACTAACATTTCTAGGGACGGGCAGGAGTGGGGGTTATAAGGAATGCCAGAAATTAAAAATAGCGATATTTCGTTTCCTATTGCTTTTTCGGCAAATATGAACATAACAAAAGTTGTTTATTTTGTTATTTAGAGTGACTTTTGTTATATACACTTTTTTCGTATACTGAATTATAAACGAGATATACGCTGAAACCTATAGCGGAAGTGAAAAATTTTATTTGGGACAAAAGACCCAACCGAAATAAATAAAACTCAGTATGTGTATTAGCACTAACGCATTCCTTATAATAAGCCATACTAACATTTCTAGGGACGGGCAGGAGTGGGGGTTATAAGGGAGACCTGAAATTATAAGAAGTGATATTTCGTTTCCTATTGGGGTTTCGGCAAATATGCACTAATCAAAAGTTGTTTATTTTGTTATTTAGAGAAATTTGCTCAACAATTCTTTTCAATATGAACTACCAGGTACCTCACCTGGAATAATTAATTCTAATTATAATATATTATTATAATATTTTGTCCTTAATAATTTAAATCTATGCATAATGCACAGGAAACGGGAAATATGACAATATGGAGGACAGTGAAGTCTTACATAAAAAAATAATTTTATTATTAACAAATCGACAGCAACGACGGGTATAAACCCTAAACACTGGGAAGGGTAAATGTCAAAATATTGTGCAAAGTAAAGCCTTGCCAAAAAAATACAATCGCCATCCAGCCTCAAATGAATTCCCGGGCGAAGCCGGGTATCTGAGCTAGTATATATATATATATATATATATATATATATATATATATATATATATATATATATAAAATTTGAACGGACCTCATTTTCGTCATCTCCTGGGTAGGATCGATGGACATTTGAGGAAATTTTTCAAAACTCGCGTCATGCGTACTACCTCAATAGCTGATTTCCCTTAAGGGAAATCTGTTAAAATGAAATTATTTCCTGTTCATTGGTTAAATCTGTATTTTATACATTATAATTCTTCGATTCGTATTTTCACTAACTTTTGGTCACATAACTTCGAAGTCGAGTGGTTTCTGCTCTTGACAGAACTACTCAAAGAACTGATATGGAAACCAATTTCGTTTTATCAGATTAATAATGTTATTTGAAGATATTTTTAGCAGCCAATACAATTTTTTTTTCTTTCCCAATGCCCATTAAATCGAATTTCATTTTAAAATGATGAGTGGACCAATCTCATGAATTTCGGCAGAGGTAACAAGAATGGAAAATCCGTCACTCAGGGGTTCGTTAACCAAGCAGTTTTCTCGCGTGACACACAACGAAGGGATACATAATCTCGTAATATATTTCATATTTCTATATTAAAATCCGATAAATAGAAATGAAGAATTTTACTGAAGGCTGAAAACAATAAAAAGTCCGTCACGCAGGGGCTGCGTAAACTAAGCAGATTTCCCATGTGAAGTTTTCCAATAGAGAAATCTGCATACTGGTAACACAACACCAGTTGTGTTGGACCGTGATTAAATACAAACGGTAATGAGAAATCTTTCAGTTAATAAAAAACAATTCCCAACTGAAACGTCTTCTGAATTGTAAGAATAATTTATATTTTAATAACTAAAATTTTAGTAGTCCAAGAACTAATGAAGGGAGGGGGGGGGGCGGATGAACAAAACGTATTTGCATAAATCTCACAAAGTAATGAAGGTAAGGTAAGGTTAGAAACGACAGGTTAGGTTAGAAGAAGCTTCCACCTGAGCCGAGTACTGGCGAAAATGGCCGACCTAATCCGAACTAAACCCGACCACAGACTTCATAAAAATGCAAATATCTCGCTTAATATTCAAGATAGAGAATTAATGAATATACCAATATTTATAGTATTTAAGTTGCAATAAGATTGATTCTGTACAATTTTTCGATCCGACGTATAGTATCGGAGATATTTTGAATTTTCGAAAATCCTCCCTTTTAAACCCCCCCCCTCCTACTGGTCCGATTTCAGCCGTTAACGAACTTGATCTTTCTTTTTATATAAAACGACTAAATATCGAGTTTGGTACCGATCAAACAAAAATTGCGACCGCTAGAGCGGTAACAGACAAATATTTGTGTGTGTGTGTATATATATATATATATATACATATATATATATATATATATATATATATATATATATATATATATATATATATAGTTTTGAACGGACTTCATTTTCGTCATCTACTAGGTAGGATCGATGGACATTTGAAGAAAAATTTCGAAAATTCCGTCATGAGTACAACCTCAATAGCTGATTTCCCTTAAGGGATATCTGCTAAAAGCTACGAAAAGCATCAATAGTTTAACAAGATTAACTCAGTAACGTTTTTCATAACAACTCATAATAATGGAGATATTTTTGAATATATTCCCGCCCTCTTTACCACGCCCATTCTGGTCGAGTGTCAGCCACTATCGACTAGGAATAAATATAGATTACGGTATTGACCAATTAAACTTTTAATTAAATATATATATATATATATATATATATATATATATATATATATATATAAGTAAGTAAAGTGACAAATCGTGTATATCTCTCTAATTAAACATTGGAACAGATCATGTTAAACATTTACTGACTAAAATTGTTATGTTATACATTATTTCCTTTTACTACATTACCAAATGAGTTGCTAGTAGTTATTTGTTTTATTTTCAGCCTTAAGCTAACCACCACTATAAAAAACCAATTATTTCATGAGACAACTGTTTTCTTGTGGACGAATTAATAAGATAAGAGCATGTTAGATGGCGTCACGCATGAAACGCTACAGTAAATTGGAAATCTGCTCACTATACGCAGTGTTTGCGTGGTAGACCTTTGGAGGGTTTTGTCACACTCGCCACCACATTTAATTAAACTTTTACAGTCCTAGACTAAGGCAATAAGCCCGTCCACAGCAGTAGTAAAATATTTCTTTATATATCTTATAATATTACGTTAGTTCCGTTATACTTTAATTAAAGGTTGGAGTGCCTACTTGACCCACGAAGGGTTAAGGCTATGATACGTAATAGAGCATTTCTTACAGGAGAAATCTGCTTTTGAGGAGAGATACATGACGTGATTTTTGTGTTTCAAATGTCCACCGATCCTACCTAGCAGATGACGAAAATGAAGTGCACTCGAATGCTTATATTTAAACTAAGTACATCTTTTATTTTCGATTTCGATTGGCACGATAGGCCTTTAAGGTCAGCTTAGTGAGTGATTAATTCATCCCCGTTAACCAAGCAGGACCGGGAATGAGATGTCTCAAGTAGAATGACGGGTCTCAATATATCCGGGAATTGGACACATTTTTTTTACCAATCTCTTCCCCCCGCAGTACCTCAAGACAGCGCCATACCAGCGGTTCAGCCAATTTATAACGTTTACAACTTTTTAAGAGAATGGCCAATACATAGTCTCGTAAGGATTACTTCGTCTCTCCATGTTCATGCTTCTTATTTATCACATCATGCCTTATTTGTAGTCATGAATAGTGTGTAATACCAGCACGTGGGAAATCTGCTTAGTTTACGCAACCGTTCAAAAAATATGTGTATATATATATATATATATATATATATATATATATATATATATATATATATCTGTTATTGCTCTAACGGTCACAATTTTCGTTTGATCGTTACCAAACTTGATATTTAAAAGTTTTATGTAAAAAGACAGATCAGAACGGCTGAAATCGGTCAAGTGGGAGGGGGATTATCGAAAATTCAAAACATCTCCGTTACTATGCGTCGGATCAATACACTGTATACGACTAATCTTATTGCAAATTAAATTTACTATAAATATTGCCATATACATTTATTCTCCATCGTGAATATTAACCGAGATATTTGCATTTTTCAGTTTTCAGCCTTCAGCAAACCACTACTTCTACTCATGATACTTAAACAATACTCTAATACGTAATAAAACACATTATTCGAAACTTAAATACCAAATATTGTTTTCAGGAGAACTTTATTATACGAGATACATGTAAATATGTTCTGGTGAGTTTCCCCACGTCTTTAGTTTTTTGGAGTACTAAAATTTAATTGACTGAGATAAAAATTATTCTGATTCATTATAATTTATTGTACTAGATATAGTAAATAGTTTCGCAGGGCTCAGGTTGGCCGTGCGGGTTAGGGCGTTGGTCTTAATCTCGCTTGGTAGACCTAGAGTGGGGGGTTCGATTCCCGCCATGGGCAGTAGAAATTTATTTAATGACGGACTCATTAAATAAACTCCTTAGGCCCACCCTGGCTAGAAAAGGGTGGTAACCTGTAGACAACCCGTCCCGATTAGCCTAGTAGCATAAAGCGGACGTAAATAAAAATAAACAAAAAAATAATATTAAGATGTTATATTCTGTTATATTTCAGTAATTATTTCTCTTTCCTGTGACAAGTTTGGCACACCTGTTTGTCTACTTTTCAGGTGCTCCCGTGTTACCAGTATGTTGATTAATTTGTTGTGAACCTTCCCGTGCGAAATCTTCCGCAGCCCCTGCGTGACGGACTTTTTAGCAGATTTCCCTTAAGGGAAATCAGCTATTGAGGTCGTACTCATGACGCGAGTTTTGAAAAATTTCCTCAATTGTCCATCGATCCTACCCAGGAGATGACGAAAATGAGGTCCGTTGAAAATTATATATATATATATATATATATATATATATATATATATATATATATATATATATATATTTGTCTGTTAACGCCCTAGCGGTCGCAATTTTTGTTTGATCGTTACCAAACTTCATATTTAAGCGTTTTACGTAAAAAGAGAGATCAAGTTCGTTAATGGCTGAAATCGGACCAGTGGGAGGGGGGGGTTTAGAGGGGGGATTTTTGAAAATTCAAAATATCTCCGTTATTATGCGTCAGATCGGAAAATTGTATAGAAACAATCTTATTGTAAATTAAATTTACTATAAATATTATTCTATACATTTAATCTGTATCTTGAATATTAACCGAGATATTTGCATTTGTATTGTGTATGTGGTCGACGGAACCCCGCCATGTTCCGGACTCTCCGCCGAGAGCTCTGGTGGCCGTTTCCAGAACTATTCGTCCCTCGTGAATAGGTTTAGAAATCCCTTCCTACTACAGCTGTTATTAGGCGGATTTCTCTATTGTAAAACATCACGTGGGAAATCTGCTTAGTTTACGCAGCCCCTGCGTGACGGACTTTTTTATTTGTGACACCGAGATACAAAGTTGGGCTTACTGCTCAATCAGCAGCTGCTTGTAGTCCTACCTCTATGCAATATACCTTGTACGAGCTCCGGTCCGTTTTATTAGCAGAGCCATGGAGCTAATGACCTTCTCAAAGCTATCTTTGATCCATACCGACCGAACGATGCCCACTGACGGCAGATCAAAGCCGATGCAGCCAGGGCTCAAATCATGCACTTGATAGGATTACCAGCGGCATGCAATGAGCGTTTGTCTCTCCCCCTCGAGTAATGCAATAACGGATACGCCAATAACCAAAATGCACTTTCAAGCTCATCCCGACATATTGAAACAGTGGCCGTTCTCAAAGCTTAATAAAAGCCTTTTGTAACAGCCCGCCGTGTGTGTGTGTTGGCAGCCATTCATTATACAAGAGTTTCGTCCATAATATGAATCTGTATGATCCTAAAACAATGAACAAATATGCTGTTTGAAGTTTCATTAAAGAAGTCTGTATGTTATACGCGTCGCAAGGTTTATGAAATCAGTCTGCAGTTATTTATACACTAGCTTCTTTTTCAGGAAGGACCTTTCCAAAATCGGTGTTCTTCTCCACCACAAATCCTAACAAAGCCTAACATAAGTTTGATTGAGGTCTGCCAACCTCTCTGAGCTGATTAGATAGATAGAAATATTCTAGACCGGAAATAAAAACAATTACTGAAATATATCTGAATATAACTTATTAATTTTATTGAAAACTATTTACTATAGCTAGTGCTGTAATTTATAATTAATCAGAATAATCTTTTTATCTTAATCACTCAAATTTTAGTAATCCAAGAACCAAAGAAGGAATGGGGGGACGTCAACAGAACGTATTTGCATATATCCCACAAAGGAAAAGCTCAATGAATGCAATATTTAGTATTTAATCTTGCAATGAAGTTTATTATGTTATAAAAGCTTAATATTAATATGACATGAGTAGTAATGGGGGCTTAATGAAATATGCAGAATAAATGTATGGAACAAACGTTGTAGTACATTTTATTTTCAATAAAATTGGTTCTATACAATTTTTCGGTCCAACGTATAGTAACGAATATATTTTAATATTTTTTTTAGTCATTCCCTCCGTCGACGGTTTCCCAAGTGCTGGTTTACCACATTACTAATACAATCTCAACATATATTTTATATTTCTAAGTAAACATCTGATGAGAAGTAGTAGGAGTTTACTGTAGGTTGACAACAAGAATGTACGAATAACTACCTCAATTTGATTTGATGATATTTTCTCAGTTGAACTACCTCACTAGTTTATTTCCTTCATGTGATGTATCAATACATTGTATTTAACATATGATAAAAGAGACACATGTGCAAAACCAAAGAATGAATCATTATATCATATGACTATGAGAACTATGGATCTTTGTATTGTCTTACTATAAAAATAAAGTGGTGTATTTGAATATATTACGTGGGTGACGAGCATTAAAAAATAATTCGGACGGAAGAAAAAGAACTTCCAAATGGTACAGTTGGGCTGGGACAAAAAAAAAATGTGAGCAGCCAAAGTTGTATTGGTCATGTAAGAGAATTTTCATTAAAAATGGACTACTTCTAAAATGCAATTACACTAGTATTATTAATATATTGTAGACGAGGAGAGTAAAAAGGCTATACTTTTAAATTCATTCACAGAAGATGCTTTTAAGCAAGTGAAGATTTTCTTAATTACAATTTATTTCACTAGATTGGAAAAAAATCTATTTAGTTATTGAGTCATTTAAAAGCAAAGAAGAAATGGAAGTCGGAATGAGACAAGGTCATATTGAACATTCCAGTCTTGTCAATACTGATTGAGCATGAACAAGCTGGGTTTATCTACAACAAATAAATATATGTCCATACATCTCTCTATTTCTTGAACTGTAGGAAAACTTATCTCCACTTGTGGTTGTATTTAGAGGCTACACCTTCCAGCCGTTGGCACGTGTAGGAAATCTTGATTTTCGTAGAAACGAATGGGTCGAGGAAGAGATTCAAAAAGGTATCACTGGTTTCCCGATACCTTCTACACGATATGGGAAGGCTACCGGAAAACATTTCCCCTAGCTCTGATCAATGGCATCCTCCCCACTGGGCAGGATAGACGAAGAGGTAGTGGTCCTTTACCGGCTGGCCACCTCGAGCCCGCCTCATTCCAGGCTAACATCAAAAGGTCTGTCACGCAGGGGCACCGTAAACTAAGCAGATTTCCCTCGTGAAGTTTAACAATAGATAAACCTACATACTGGTAACACCACCATTATTATTAAATAAATAAATGCAACCGGTAATGAGAAATATTTCAGTCAATTTTAATAACCTTCCAGCGGAAAGCGTCTGAATTCTAAACAAGCAGGTCTGTCAACCTCTCAGAGCTAAATAGATTGAAAGAAATATTCTAGACCGGAAATAAAAAAAAATTACTAAAATATATCTGAATATAACATTAATTTTATTGAAAACTATTTACTACAGCTAGTTCTGTAATTTATAATTAATCAGAATAATTTTTATCTTAATCACTCAAATGTTAGTAATCCAAGAACCAAAGAAGGAAGGGGGGACGTCAACAGAACGTATTTGCATATATCCCACAAAGGAAAAGCTCAATGAATGCAATATTCAGTATTTAACCTTGTAATGAAGTTTATCATGTTATAAAAGCTTAATATTAATATGGCATGAGTAGGAATGGGGGCTTAATGAAATATGTAGAATAAATGTATGGAACAAACGTTGTAGTACATTTTATTTTCAAAAAAATTGGTTCTATACAATTTTTCGATCCAACGTATAGTAACGAATATATTTCGCATTTTCGAAATTCCTCCTTCGAAACCCCTCCTCCCACTGATCTGATTTCAGCCATTTATGGGACTCTATTATTTTTCATAGAAAGATTAAATATAAAGCTGGCAAGCGCTTTCGATGCAATGGCACCATCTTCAAGCCCGTCAAAAGTTGTACTGACAACAGTATCATTTATATTGGTGGTTCTAACCCTTTATTTGTATTAAATATAAAATTTGGTGTAGATCAAACAAAAATTGCGACCGCTAGAGCGTTAACAGACAAATATATATATATATATATATATATATATATATATATATATATATATATACTAGCTCAGATACCCGGCTTCGCTCGGGAATTAATTTGAGGCTGAATGGTGATGCTATATTTTTGGCAAGGCTTTACTTTGCACAATATTTTGACACTTACCCGTCCCAGTGTTTAGGGTAACACCCGTCGTTTCTGTGGATTTCTTAATAATAAAATTATTTTTTTATGTAAGACTTCACTGTCCTGCATATTGTCATATTTCCCGTTTCCTGTGTATTATGCATAGATTTGAATTATTAATGAGAAAATATTGACATACATTTGAATCAATTTTTTCATTTGAGGTACCTGGTAGTTCATATTGAAAAGAAGTGTTGAGCAAATTTCTCTAAATAACAAAATAAACAACTTTTGTTATTTGCATATTTGCCGAAAATCCAATAGGAAACGAAATATCGCTATTTTTAATTTCAGGCCTCCCTTATAACCCCCACTCCTGCCCGTCCCTAGAAATGTTAGTATGGTTTGTTATAAGGAAGGCGTTAGTACTAATTCACATACCGACTTTGGTTTAGTTCGGTTGAGTCTTTTGTGCCAAATAAAATTGTGGACTCCCTCTATAGTTTTTAGCGTATAACTCATTTATACTTCCGTATACGGCAAAAGTGCATATAACAAAAGTTACTCTAAATTACAAAATAAACAACTTTTGTTATGAACTGTTTTGCTGAAAAAGCAATAGGAAACGAAATATCGCAATTTTTAATTTCAGGCCTCCCTTATAACCCCCACTCCTGTTTGTCTTAAAGAATATTAATATAGCCTAAAGTCTAAGTTGGGCTAGTAGTAATATACATACCAAGTTTCATAAAATTCGGTTCAGCCGTTTATGCGTGAAAAGGTAACAAACAAACATACACGAAAGAAACAAAATGCAGTTATGGTGTCTATGACGTGTGAAACGAAAAGTTATCGTGAAATTTCGCGAAAAAAATCATTGTACAGACAGAGGTTACAATTTTATATATATATACATTTGAGATCGATGGACATGGCGTCATGAGTACGAACTCAATAGCACATTTCTCTTACGGGAAATCTGCTAACTAGCTTTTGGCGAGAAAGTCACTCGTCCGTTACCCACCCAGATTTAATAAAAATGCAAATATCTCGTTTAATATTCAAGATAGACAATAAATTTATATAGCAATATTTATAGTAAATTTAATTTGCAATAAGACTGATTCTGTACAATTTTTCGATCCGACGTATAGTAACGAAGATATTTCGAATTTTCGAAAATCCTCCCCTCTAAACCCCCCCTCCCACTGGTCCGATTTCAGCTTTTAACGAACTTGATCTTTCTTTTTGCATAAAACGACTAAATGTCGAGTTTGATAACGATCAAACATCAATTGAGCGGTAAAAGACAAATATACAGATAGATAGATATATATATATATATATATATATATATATATATATATATATATATATATATATATATATATATATATATAGAGATAAATATATACATTTTTGAACGGACCTCATTTTCGTCATCTACTAGGTAGGATCGATGGTCATTTGAAGAAAAATTTCGAAAATTCCGTCATGAGTACAACCTCAATAGTCAGATCTCATCTCTCCATATATTCTCCATTTCAAAGTAAAAATCTTGTGTGTAGAAGTGGGGGTTTTAAATTACAATGAAAACATGAAAATAGGAATAGTTCTCTCAATATATGATTTAAAAATAAATATAAACAAGAACAATTGAAGAGCAGCAATATATTACAAGATTGGTTACATAAAATGTTTCGATCTGACTCATAATAACGGAGATATTATACACTTTGAAACTTTACCCCCCCCCCCTATTCCTAGAGCGATTTCTGCCTATAATATGTATTCTTTAGTGTTTACTGAAACAGTTAAATAACCAGTCTTGAATAGAGAAAAGAACCATTTTCGATTAAAGGACGCAATCGAACAACGAATATGCATGTATTTCGCATACTAGGCCTCATGAAAGAAAAATTTGGTTTTTAAGCTTAGAATGAAGTGGTTCAGGATATAACAGCTTATTTTAATATGATATGAGTCGAAGTAGCGGTTTACTGAATGGTGAAAACTAAAAAAATCCAAATATTTAATGTTCTTGATAGCGAAAATATGTTTACAACAATTTTTATAGAACATTTAATTGTTATTATTATTGCATTTATACACTTTTTCGATCAGACGTATGGCAGCAGAGTTATTTCGAATTTTCAGCAGTTAACAAACTTGATCAATATTTTTACATAAAACTTTACGAGCGCTAGCGCGTTATCAGAAATATGCACTAGGTAAGACACTCGTAATTTTCAATTTTCAATTAAATTTTGTATTAATATTCTTATGACAATGTTGTTTTCACTATGAGAATTGGAATTACGTTGAACTGGTTTTAATTCGCTAACTAGTTTTGACATTGAATAAAAAGCTCAAGATATATTCGTCAGAACGTTTTCCTAAGGAAGGACACTGAGAAAGAATAGAAGAGCTTTATTTCGCCATTCATAGGGCATTAATGTTTCAGTAAGGTTGATTCTATACAATTTTTCAATCATACGTAAAAAAACACAGATATTTGGAATTTTCAGCAGTTAACAAACTTGATCATTATTTTTACATAAAACTTTAAATGTTTAGTAACAATCAGAAAAAAATTGCGAGCGCTAGCGCGTAACAGAAATATGCACTAGGCGAGACACTCATAATTTTCAATTAGATGTTGTATTAATATTATTATGGCGATGTTGTTTTAACTATGAGAATTGGAATTACCTTGAACTGGTTTTAATTCGCTAACTTGTTTTCACATCGAATAAAAATCTTAAGATATATTCGTCAGAACGTTTTCTTCAGGAAGGACACTGAGGAAGAATAGAAGAGCCTTATTTCAACATTCATAGGACATTAATGTTTCAGTATGATTGATTCAATACAATTTTTCAATCATCCGTAAAAATACACAGTTATTTGGAATTTACCAAATTCCTACTCTAACCCCCCCTCTCCCCCGCTCTGATTTTAGCAACTAACTTATAGTAACGTACTTGATCTTTACTTACAAACATAAAACGTTTAAATATCGAGTTTGGTACCAATACATCTAAAATTGTGACCGCCAGAGCGGTAACAGACAAATTTATATAATTTTGAATGTACCTCATTTTCGTCAACTTCTATGTAGGAGCGATGGACATTTGTGAAATCGATTCATAAGTTTGTAACTCAATAGCTGATTTCCCACAGAGAGAAATTTGCTAATAAAATATCTGGAAAGAATAAGATGAAATGATGAGAAAATATCTAGAATTTGCAGAATAACTCCAAACCATTTTACAAATTACACTTTGCCACAGTGACTGCAATAATACCAGAGCCCTTGCAATAATAGGCCGAGCTATGAAATATTACCTTCAGCTATGCAATATTACCTCCTGGCCACAGGCCTCCTCCAAGTGTACTATTGATGTAATTAAACATTGAAACTTATAATGCGAGTTTATATATCATAGTCAAAAATGTTTTACAGTTTTAAATATATTACAGCTGAAATCGTATGTTAAGTTATTCAGTTTCCATTGGACCTATATTTTTTCGTGGCTCAAAATGCCTACCATTAGACATATCTTGAAAACATACTGAATATTCTCCTGAGAATGTTCTCCCTTTCAAAAAGTCAAAATATGATTATTTTTTTGTGTTTTTTTCTTAAAAAAAAAAAAAAAAAAAAAAACTTTTGTTACTTCCTCGTACGAAGTAATGCCAGTATGGTCATCTCAAAAAATTTTAGCTTCGGATTTCAAGAGGAAGGCGAAAATATAACAACTTTTATGGAACATTAATTTGTCAATATCACTGTTTCTATAGACTTCCTCGATCCGACGTATAACAGCGTAGATATTTCGAATTTTCAGCCGTTAACGAACTTGATAATCGTTTTTACATAAAACCTTAAAAGTTTAGAAACGATCAGAAAAAAATTTAATGTGTATACAATTTTGAATGGATCGCATTTTCGTCATCTTCTGGCTAAGATCGATGAAAACTTAAATATCTAGTCATGAATACAACCTCAATAGCTGATTTCTTTTAAGGGGGATCTGCTAAAAGGGTATACTATCATATATTATTATCTAAACTGCTCAAAAATGAATAGGGATATTGTTAGGTTGGTAGGTTTTGTGGTATTTATGTGGCCTAGCATTTTTTTTTTAATTATAAATATCATTAATATTTAATAGAAATTATTGTCTTTTTCCTCCCATAAAAAAGTTATTTAATTAAGGTCGAATTAATTAAAATTAATAGGGTAAGAAAAAAATAACCAATATCCCTATTCATTTTTGAGCAGTATGGACACTTTTTTATTATTAATTTTAAATTGAATATTGGACTAATATTATTATGAGAATGTTATTTTAACTATAAGAATTGGAACTACGTTGTACTGATTTTAATTCGCTAAGTTGTTTTGATATAGTGTAAACATTTTAAGAAAGATTGGACAGAACATATTCCTCAATAAGGACACTGAAACCTAGAAGAACTTTATTGAGTACTTCATCATCTAAAAACAAGACTTTGCAGATGCAACCAATGGCTTCATACAGAAGCTAATCTTTACTCATTAATGTACTGAAATTCATAAAATATTGTCTTCAATATTTACATTTTATTCCTCCCTCTTTCCAATGATCTTTACCCCAAATACAGTTGTGATGAAATTATAATGCCTAATAATATCCCCAAGAAGTTTCACCTTCCTTTTATCCATGGCAGTAAGATCTTTACTTTCAGATACCTCAAGGAATTCCACGTGAGACATTTTTTTTTTTTTTTTGTCCAACTTCTTTTGGTGATTCTGCAAAACATTCCTATTGCCTCTATTATATTCACTTTTTTGACAGTTCGTAAAACAGTATACTCCACAAGAAAGATGTAGCAAACATTTTTGTTTGTGTCAATGCAGGTTAGTTAAAATATTGCTTTTGATTTGGAATGTTTTTTTTAGCGTGTTCTATTCTTCTCAGCTCTATTCTTATCAGTGTCTTCAATAATGATGCTTCCAAGCCATCAAAACACATTCATTATCCCCATTTTATATTTTCTTTACTTTGAGCCTTCCCTAATACTAAAACGTTTCTTTTATGCGCATTTATCTCGAGATTGAACTGTTCTTTCATTCTCAAGAAGCCATAACAAAAATGAAAGGAACAAAACCGAAGAGATTGACGATAAATCAGTTCATTGCATCAGATTTGCAGATGTCATTAAACTAGTGGCTAAGACCGAATAAATAGACTGCTGCAAGCCCTAAAGCATATAAACCAAATGTTTTGCAATTCAAGAAGCTTTCTGTATAACTACTAAATAAATATAACCTAAGAAAAATAGAAATCACCAATGTTCCAAACCGAGCGCAAAGAATAGAAATGAATGAAGTAGCCAAAGAAAAGTTGGAGTAGACAGCCGATATTTACGGTTAAAAAAAAATTCACAAAATGAGCTCCGAAAAAAATCCCAATTCCATCTTAAGATTTAGTTAGAACTTGAGTTATCGGAGGACCCGATACAATGATCTAAATTTTCTTAGTTTATAACCGACATTAGCAAATAGTGAGAAAATCTGTCAGCCAACGCCACTTACTGTGCATTTGAGCACTATAGGTGATTAAGGATCTCCTTGTCTTAAGCCCATGGCAACCCCAAAACCCGGGGTTAACCTTATTAGTAGAAACCATGTGACAAGCAAGCTACGAGTTGTGACTGTTATGCATAGAATAATGTTACCCTGTTAACACTTCTAAAGCGAATGATCAATAAAATCATATTTTCGAACATGATGGAAGTTAAAATTCCTTTGCTTTCTAACTCCATGCTAATGTGCATCTCCTGCTAGTCTCCCAACGTTTTACCTGTTGAATACTCAAGAATGGAGTGAATAACTCTACCTTTATTACTACCTAGAGTTCTTATCTATATTTGGCCCTTAATGGCAATAAGTTTTGAAATTAATATGGTTAAATTACAGCCCATATTCGAAGTAGGCTAGGGGCTGAAAATGTTTTAGGAAGACTAAAATAAAAATATGATTATGTTTAGAAAATGGAGGAATCTGTTGTTGTTTAGAGAAGGATAATTAGCAATAACCTTCTAAAGAAGATCTATATTTTATTTTAAAGAAAGTCAATTTTTTTGACCCTCTTCTTAAAAAAACTTGGCAATTTTTATTACTTTTGGGATATTCTCAATTTCCAAGTGTGAATCGCAAACAAACACGGAAAATACTTGGAGGTCCTTCATTCCCTGAAATGTATGGAGAATTTCGAAAGCCACATCGTGAAATCACATTCAGAATTGAAACGCCTGAACTTTGTATAAAGCCATCAGCTAAAAACAAATAAAAAACGGCAAAAAGATCAACATGAAACGTGATCATTAAATAAAGAACGGAGAAGAGATATGTGGTATGAAGTATTTCTGGACTTGCAGAGGAGATAAGAATTTCTGTTCCTCGAGCTTTCTTAGAACGACTGTGTTCATCGAGAGAAATTCGAAAATCAAGTATCATCTTCTTTTTAATTATTATATTTCAATTTAGGTACGTTCTCCTCTGTGGTTCGAATATGTGAGAAAAATGCACCCGCGACCGGGAGATCTGTGGATAAGTTACCAATGGAATAAAGTGTATTAAAGAAAGACTCACGGTGTCCCTGAAGACCTGTCTAGAGTTGGGCTTTACTCCGTTCATGGCTGTATCCGGATGATGTACACAACACAACACAAACAACACTGGCAGAAACTATGAGAACGGAAGAGCACAGCACACGGGGAAGGAGTGGATTGAGGCGGAACACAAACACAGCTAAAGCCTGCAACGCACACAAATATTCCGTACGAAGCGATGGGAGTTGAGACGAGGCAAGGGATAGAGACAAGGGTAAACTGCACGAGTGCCGGCACCCTACTGAAGATCAACAGGTCTCCTGCCCCTCCCCTCCAGCCCAAGGTAACACTCATCCACTCCATCTCTCTCTCTCTCTCTCTCTCTCTCTCTCTCTCACACACACACACACACACACACACACACACACACACACACACACACACACACACACACACACACACACACACACAGAATTTATTATTTTTTATATATATGTACATTATTTTATTAATTTTTAAAAGATTACATTTTTTTTTCCTTTTTATTATACAATATGTGGTTCTGTTAACCACTTTATTCACTTTACTTTAGATTATAAATTCATTTGCATTATGGTTTTGAAATTAATATTATTTATATTTCTCATTTCATATATCTACTTGGCTCGTCATAACTTTTCTTCATGTCGTATCCATTTGTCTCGGTCGGTGGTTGATGATGATGAATTCTATACTTAATATAGATTCGGGTCTGTGGAGTGATGATGATGATGAAGATCTGGTCTATGATGTGAACCCTCAGGTCGGAATAACGGATTTCAAGGATATCATAGGAAATGAGCCCGGAACACTCAAAATATGTCACATCAATGCAAAATCATTATTATGTCATTTCGATGAAGTTTCTCTACTAGCCGACCATACAGATGTTCTTGCTGTGAGTGAGTCTTGGCTCAAGCCATCCATATCAAATTTAATGGTACATTTACCAGGATTCTCTCTTTTTAGAAATGATCGAATTGGTAGGAGTAAAGGTGGTGTAGCTATTTATGCCAAAGAACACTACCAAGCAAAAATACTAGAATATTCAGAGTACAATAAAAACCACCCAGAATACTTATTTCTTGAAATTAAAGTTGGCACAAAAAAGATTTTTATAGGCGTAATATACAGACCTCCTAAAGGAGGATACATGACGGATGTTGAAGAAGCTATACTCAAGTATAGACTTGATTATTCTGATTTGATTTTACTGGGGGACCTCAATATTGACCCAAATTCTAAAGATTTTCCAGCAAAGCAACTTAAGTCAATCTTACGAACATTAAACTTATATTTGCTTCCTTTCGAGCCGACTAACCATTCATTCACTAGTACAGTAGAAGCTGAAACAAGGATAGACCATACAATAGTTACTGATACTTCTAAAGTTACAAAACATGGGCAAATTCAAGTTCAAGGGATCTCAACTCACGACTTACTTTTTATATGCTATAAACGAGGGAATTTTGTTAATGGACATAAAATAAGTTATTATAGAAATCTCAAAAAAATAGATATTAATCTTTTTAGGGAAGACATAGAACATAGACTGGTCGACTGTTATTAGCCCCATCGATGTAAATGATAAGGCTTATAATTTTAATATGATTATTACGAATATTTTCAATAAACACGCTCCCTTGAGAAACTCTAAGAAATGTAGGAGAAAACCGGCACCTTGGATCGATATTGAAATTAAAACATTAATATCCAAAAGGGACTATTTCTTCTCTTTATTCAAAAAATATAAACAAATAGAAGACTGGGAATCTTATAGAGTCCTTAGAAATAAAGTACGTAAAGCATGCAGGGATAAGAAAAGGAAATGGATGAGTGACTCCTTACTTTCAGCTTCACCAACAGAGTTGTGGAAAGAGCTGAGACATTTGGGAGTGCTAAAACCGCGCAAAGAAGAATGTGCTTCTATTGATCCAGAAATTTTGAATACTTTTTTCGTCACCCCACCAGTTACCACAACCCCACTAAATAATCTTATTCTTCCTACAAATGAATTTACTGACGACATAATTTTCGATGATGTTACAAAAGAAGATGTTAAATGGAGCATGGATAAAATTAGAAGTAATGCTGCTGGAGTGGATGGAATCAGTAGAGATATGTTAAAAATGGTAGGGGCTGAGGATATTATTGCTAACATAATAAATGCATCCCTGGCACATGGAGTAGTTCCTGATGTTTGGAAGGAGTCCATAATCAGGCCAATAGCAAAAGTTGCCAACCCATTCTGCCCTGATCAGTTCAGGCCTATTTCGATTGTGCCGGTGATATCTAAAATTGCTGAAAGAATTGTTGCTCACTACATTAAAACATTTTTAAATACATATAGTTTATTGTCTCCACATCAATCAGGTTTCATGCATGGGCATAACACGTGTACAGCTTTACATACAATAACATCTGACATCAGAAAATCAATAGATCGTAGGAATGTACTATTGTGGGTTTCACTAGATTTCAATAAGGCCTTTGAATCAGTAAATCACCAGTTGCTCCTAATGAAGATTGGTGCTATGGGGATGGGCGAGCAATTACTCAGTTGGTTAAAATCCTTTTTAGAAAATCGGAGGCAATAAGTTAAATTAAAAAACATTTCTTCTAACTGGGCCGTAAATAAATCAGGAGTACCACAAGGTTCGGTATTGGGGCCACTTCTGTTCTCAATATATATAAATGACATAACATCCTGTGTTCTACACAGCAACATTCATTTATACGTAGATGACGTTAGCATATGGCTTTCGGGTGCTCCGGAAAATGCAAAAGAACTTTTAATAAGAATAAATGAGGACTTAAAGAGGATTACTGATTGGTGCTCAAAAAATTCATTAACACTAAACACAAAAAAAAAAACCAAGTGGCTACTGCTTGGTACCCCAAAAATATTAAAAAAAATTAAGCAGCCTAGACTTTCAATAACAATAAATGAGAAGGTTATTGAAAAGAGTGAAAAAATGAGTATACTTGGCGTAATATTTAACAGCAATCTCTCATGGCAGGATCAAGCAGCTTCGGTAGCTAACAAAATAAGAAAATCATTACATCCATTAATAAAATATAAAAAACTTTTTCCCATTAGAAATTAAGAAAAAACTGGTATCCAGCCTAATTTTGCGACTAAGTTTATATAGATATTACATCTACAGATGACATAAAAATTCAGAGAGCATTTAATTCAGCAATCAGATATATATTCAATGCTAAGAGAGATGAGCACATAACATCATACACGAAAGCTCCGTGATGGCTCACGTCTAAGGTGTATCGGCGCTTAAACATACTATGCATTTCAAAGAAAATCCTGGATTTCGGAGTGCCCAAAAATCTTTATGAGGGTTTTATTCCCATGAATAGTGAGAGATTGGGAAATAATTTCAAAACTGACAGTCTGCAGAACAAACATATTTCACCAATCTTTCTCTGCTGTTGCGGCAAGAGAGCTGAATGCTTTACCGACAGAAATAAAAGCATCATCATCATTCCGAAAGGCCTGCATTAATCATTTCCTAACGAGCGAGATATGGATATGACATGTGACCACAGTCCACCATAATGCCATTTGTTTATTAGTTTTATTTATATTTTTAGTTTTCTGTTTGTATATTAGTTTTATTTATATTTTTAGTTTTATGTTTGTACATTAGTTTATATATATATATATATATATATATATATATACATATATATACAGTATTTTTATGTTTTTTGGATAAGTTTTAATTTAATTTATAAGTTGTTTAGTTTGATTTATAGTATTATTAACCAGTTTATAGTAAACATACATGTCTATTGTCTGTAAGAGAGGGCCATTGGTCCTATGACAATAAAAGCATTTATCTATCTAGCTCTCTCTCTCTCTCTCTCTCTCTCTCTCTCTCTCTCTCTCTCTCTCTCTCTCTCTCTCTCTCTCTCTCTCTCTCTCTCTCTCTCTCTCTCTCTCTCTCTCTCTCTCTCTCTCTCTCTCTCTCTCTCTCTCTCTCTCTCTCTCTCTCTCTCTCTCTCTCTCTCTCTCTCTCTCTCTCTCTCTCTCTCTCTCTCTCTCTCTCTCTCTCTCTCTCTCGCTCTCACTCTTTCTCTCTCGCTCCTCTCTCTCTCTCTCTCTCTCTCTCTCTCTCTCTCACTCTCTTCTCTCTCTCTCTCTCTTCTCCTCTCTCTCTCTCTCTCTCTCTCTCTCTCTCTCTCTCTCTCTCTCTCTCTCTCTCTCTCTCTCTCTCTCTCTCTCTCTCTCTCTCTCTCTCTCTCTCTCTCTCTCTCTCTCTCTCTCTCTCTCTCTCTCTCTCTCTCTCTCTCTCTCTCTCTCTCTCTCTCTCTCTCTCTCTCTCTCTCTCTCTCTCTCTCACACACACACACACACACACACACACACACTCTCACTCTCTTTCACTCTTTGAAGGTTCCCTTGTAGAAACCATTTGTCAGTTAAAGATGTAAACTGGAGGAAATAAGGATGAATTTCAAAAAACGTCAATAGAGGAATTTCAGAGATTAATATAGGTACACATGAGCTTGAGGATAACGAAGATATCTGACCGCTGTGATGAAAAAATGGCTGAAAATAACCTGAATCTCCTGGAAGCTTCTAGAACTAATTGCGAGAGAATAGAAGGAAAATTCAGTGAATCATCTAGATTAAACAGCGAAAACTTCTTAACTGAAGTCAGACAGTAATTTTATGAAGCTTCCAGATGAACCAGCGACAAAGTCAGACAAGAACTTCAAGAAGCTTCTAGTTCAACAAACCAAACGCACCATGAAATATCAGAGGCCATGGGCGAACGAGTGAAGCTATAGAGCTGTGAGTCAGCGAGTTTGTGTCATTAAGAATAATGTAGAAAAAATATCCAGCCTTAAAGGAAATGGTACGAAGAAGTACCATGTCAAAGTAGTGTCATGTGTGTTTTTAATCTGTCCAACAGTGAAAAGGCTATTTACACAAATTTTGAAATCGGCCAACGTGAACAAGAAGAAACAATAATTAACTTTTCAGCGAATTCACAACAAAGGAACACGATTTACTAGCTGAACAGGTGGGAAAGTGGGTGGCTGGACTGACATCACCTGACAGAAACAAGGCGAAGCAGTTGCTAAGAACACATGACTCTTTGCCCTACACAATAAAAGCCAATAGCAGTAGTGAAACACGAAAATAAATACCGGTGCGAAGCGAGACCTATAAAAGAACCACCCAGGAGTGTTGCCTAGCAAAGCGGTATGAAGTTGAAGAGCTTGTCAACGAAATGGAGCGGAATGGAGTCATTAAACCATCTTCGAGTCCGTGGAGCTCGCCAATAGTTCTAGTAAAGAAGAAAGACGGCAGCACCAGATTCTGCGTCGACCACAGAAAACTCAATGACGTCACCAAGAAAGACAGTTATCCGCTGCCAAGAATTGACGACACCTTAGACACGTTGGCGGGAACGAAATGGTTTTCTACCTTTGACTTGCAAGGCGGCTACTGGCAAGTAGAGATAGCAGATAAAGACAAAGAGAAAACTTCCTTTAGCGCAAGAAACGGTAGGTATATGGCAGTTCAAGGTGATGCCATTTGGGCTCTGTGATAAGAGACTTAGACTGAAGTTGTCCAATGGAATGTGTGATTAGAGACTTGCCAAGGCATACGGCTCAAGTCGTCCCTCTTATGCTGTGATTAAACAATTACCAAGGCAACACGGCTGAAGTTTGCCAAATCATACTTTGATTAGAGACTTACCTAGACTCAAAGCTGAAGTGATCTCATTGATAGTGTGATTAAATACTTAAATCAAGACTGAAGTTGTCCAATTGATTATCTGCTTAGAGTCTTAACAAACAAACATAGCGGAAGTCATCTCAATCTTTTTGTGATCAGAGACTTATCAAGAAACACGGCTGAAGTTTGCCAAATCATACTTTGATTAGAGACTTACCTAGACTCAAAGCTGAAGTGGTCTCATTGATAGTGTGATTAAAGACTAAAATCAAGACTGAAGTTGTCCAATTGATTATCTGCTTAGAGTCTTAACAAACAAACATGGCGGAAGTTATCTCAATCTTTTTGTGATCAGAGACTTATCAAGGAACACGGCTGAAGTTTGCCAAATCATACTTTGATTAGAGACTTACCTAGACTCAAAGCTGAAGTGGTCTCATTGATAGTGTGATTAAAGACTTAAATCAAGACTGAAGTTGTCCAATTGATTATCTGATTAGAGCCTCAACAAACAAACATGGCGGAAGTCATCTCAATCTTTTTGCGATCAGAGACTTATCAAGGAACACGGCTGAAGTTTGCCAAATCATACTTTGATTAGAGACTTACCTAGACTCAAAGCTGAAGTGGTCTCATTGATAGTGTGATTAAAGACTTAAATCAAGACTGAAGTTGTCCAATTGATTATCTGCTTAGAGTCTTAACAAACAAACATGGCGGAAGTTATCTCAATCTTTTTGTGATCAGAGAATTATCAAGGAACACGGCTGAAGTTTGCCAAATCATACTTTGATTAGAGACTTACCTAGACTCAAAGCTGAAGTGGTCTCATTGATAGTGTGATTAAAGACTTAAATCAAGACTGAAGTTGTCCAATTGATTATCTGCTTAGAGTCTTAACAAACAAACATGGCGGAAGTTATCTCAATCTTTTTGTGATCAGAGACTTATCAAGGCAACATGGCAAATGATTTTCAATTCATGCTCTGATTAGAGACTTACCTAGACTTATGGTTGAAGTTGTCCAATAGATTGTATGATTAGGGTCTCAGCAAGAAACACGACTGAAGTTATCTCACTCTTGTTGTGATTGGAGTCTTACCTGGACTCATGGAAAGTAGGGATCGTCCTTCCGATGATGTATTCAAAGACTAACCAACACACATGGCATTGACTTGATACTCACCTGGACATCGCGTCTATATGTAATTATTTCTACAATATTGCGTTTTGGGTCCTACTAGACTTATCGAAACACATGAAATTAATCAAAAATGACCACCGATCAAACTGATTGATGCAAAGCTGCATGCTTGTAGCTACTTCATCAATTCCGGCTGATATTTATCAGCTTGTACCGAAAAAAAACTGCCAAATGTCTGATTAAAAACTTCAAGTAAATCCTTTTTAAGTTATTTTATTGTTTTTTTTTTTTTTTTTTTTTTTGCATTAAAATTTGTATATGAAATCTTTACTTCTTTTTATATTTTTCTATCCTAATGTTTATAATAAAGTTGTCTAAATAATTAATAAGTGTTACTATCTGTGTGACCCGCCAAAAAAATTTAAAATTTCAATTGGCCCATTGATTAAGGTTGCTCACCCCTGCTCTAAGGCATGTATATATTTCATTTCTGCAATCCGACTAAAAACAATTTCTCAAATAAACACATTAATGTAACAATATACCATTTATATTCATACTAGGGTGCTCAAGTGAGTTATGACCTTGATCCATATGGTAATCTAGAATAGTGGGTTTGATTTCTGAGTGGGCAGTAGGAATTTATTAAGTGACATACTCACTAAATTAAATCTTTAGTCTCGCCCTGACTAGAAAATGGCGGTAATCTTTAGATAACTCACCTAATTACCATAACAGCATAAAGTGGACTTAAATAAACAATAATTTATATCATTCAATATAATTTTCCATTACAGAAACAATTCTTGTTTTCTGCAATAGTTTATAAATGATTACATGAGATAAACTTAAATAAAATAAGTAAAAAAAAAAATTGTTGTAAATTTAAACGATTTTATTAAAACAAAATGCAGATAAGAATTATTACGGACCCTATTTTCGTCATCTACTCGGTAATTTTTTGAAAATTGCGTCATGACTGCAAGCTCAAAAGCTGATTTCCCTTAAGACCTAGAAAATAATAGAAAAATCTACATACTGGTACATGCCGACAGCACAGTGAATATTAAGTGAATAAATACAAACAGTAAAAAAAAATCGTTTTCTGTAATCGATGAATAATGGTAACATTACTTAACTGAAATGAGTGAAGAAAGTGAATTGCCTTCTTAATTAGTAATAAGTATAAATTAAAAAATAATTTGAAGTTGGAAATTAAATGCTTTTAAATGTTTCTTAACATTGTAAGAAATGTGAATGAATTATTGGTGGAAATAATCAATATATTTTAAAATTTAAATATAATAATAATTACCTTCCTTGTTCATAACCTGCACTTGTTTATAACTGCACTACTTCACAATCATTACTAGTTGTTTTATGACTATGCTTATAACCTTTCACAACCATGCTTATAACCTACCAACAACATACCATAATCTTCACAACATCCTAATTTTGTTCATATTCTGGTTAGATCTGATCATGTATTACACGATTACAGAAAAAATTTAATATTACACTCGTGACGATAGTAGAATTTACAACTCTCGTGAAATTACCACACTCGCTTCGCTCGTGTGGGTAACCGTAACTCGAGTTGTTAACTTATCTACTATCGTCACTTGTATAATAAATAACTATTCTCCTCCCGACGGGAAGCGTCTGAAATGTAAAAAGAAACCAACGTCTCACTGGAAAGCCAAACAATTACTGAAATATATCAGAATATAACGTATTAATTTTGTTCAAAATTATTTACTATATTTAGTGGTGTAATTTATAATGAATCAGAATAATTTTTATCTCAATCAATCAAATTTCATATTCCAAGAACATAAGACGAGGGGGGGGGGGTCAACAGGAGATATTTGCATATATTTAGCATAATGAAGGCCGCTTAAAAACAATATTTGGTATTTAAGCTTCGAATAGAGTGGTTTATTATGTAACAGACTTATGTAACAAGAGTAGAAGTGTGGGTTTGCTGAGGATTTAAAACTGAAAAGTGCAAATATCTCGGAACAAGATTGATTCCATTTTTTTTAATCGATTCGACATATAGTAACAGAGATATTTCGAATTTTCAAAATTCAAAACGAACCTGATCTTTCATTTTACATAAAACGACTAAATATCGCGTTTGGTAACGATCAAATAATAATTGCGACCGCTAGAGTCGTAACAGACAAATGTATAGATAGATATAATATATATATATATATAGATAGATATTATATATATATATATATACATATACATACATTCAATTTTGAACGTACCTCATTTTCGTTATCTATTGTAGGATCGATGCACATTTGAAGATAAATTTCGAAAATCGTGTCATGAATAGCTGATTTGCCTTAAGGAAAATCTGGTAAAACTTGAGCTAGTCATGAAGGCAGTGTGTTGTACAGAGTAGTTTAAATGAAATGATTATGAGAATGAAGGTATTACAAACATATTTATTATGCATGGAAATCTTGATATACATATATATATATATATATATATATATATATATATATATATATCCTAGGTAGAATCGATTGATATTTCAAGAAAAATTTCGAAAAATGCGCCATGTGTAGGACCTCAATAGCTGATTTCCCCTATGGGAAATCTGCTAGAAACAGTTGACAGGTTTATTTCATTGCGCCCTTTGATTCGAGGTATTCTGTTACTTCTGGGTATTTGCTGCAGTAGAAGAGAGGTGTTCTATCATTGGAATCCTTGCTATTCACATCGGCCCTTCTCCACTGATCTGTCAGGAGTTGGACGACAGATAGATGGCCACTGGATGCTGCGAAGTGCAGTGGTGTCCAGCCATTCGTGTCCTTACTGTTGATCAGAGCACCTCTGTTCAGCAACAGGTACACCATGAGCAGGTGTTCCTTGTCAGCAGCATAGTGCAGTGGTGTCCTGTCCTTACCGTCGCGAGGATCAACGATAGACCCACTCTCGCCAAGGAGGCAGGCCACGTGCAGATGGCCTTTATCGCCTGCAAAGTGGAGTGGAGTCCTTTTGCTATTATCTTTAGAGTTAATGTCGGCTCCTTTTTGAACCAGGAGCTGGGCTACACTAAACTTGCCGCTGTCCGAAGCAAAGTGGAGAGGCGTAGCACCATTACTATCTTTGGGATCGACTCGAGCTCCCTTTTCTAACAGGAACTGTGTTGCAGAAAGCTGTCCATTATAAGCTGTCCAGTGGAGTGGTGTCATCTCACTGCTATCTCCGAGGTTCATCTCAGCCCCACGATCCACGAGCAGCTCGAGAACAGAGACGTGACCGTTAGATGCTGCGCAGTGAATGGGAGTCCATCCCCTGCTGTCCCTACAGTTCAGCTCAGCCCCTGTGTCTATGAGGAACTGAACCACAGACAGATGACCGTAATATGCACATCTATGGAGAGGAGTCTCGCCGCGACTATCCGCAACATTGACCTCCGCACCTTTGCCGACTAGAAACTCGACCACGGTCAAATTGCCTTCTGATGCTGCGAAGTGCAGAGATGTTTGCCCAACGCCATTCCTGCTGTCAAGCTCAACCCCTCTGTCTGTGAGAAACTTCACCAACGTGAAGTGGCCGTTATTCGCCGCGCAGAACAAGGGAGTCAGTCCATTACGGTCGACACAACTCAAGTCCGCTCCTAGATCCACGAGCAGTTGGGACACAGGGAGGAGGTCATTGAACGCTGAGAAATGCAGGGGAGTTTTCCCATCGAAATTTCTACCGTCTATGTCAGCACCTCTCTCGACGAGGAGCTGGACCAATGGGAGGCGACCGCAGAATGCAGCAACGTGCAAAGGAGTATAACCATATTGATCCCTGCAGTTTATGTCAGCACCTCTGTCCAAGAGGAGCTCAGCTATTGGAATATCGCCATTATTTGCTGCAAGGTGGAGAGAAGTCCACCATGAACTGTTTATACAATCTACTTTAGCGCCTTTGTCTAGGAGAAGATGAACCAAAGAGAGATGGCCGTTACACGTAGCCCAGTGGAGTGGATAATCTCCAGCGCAGTTTCTAATGTTGACCGCTGCACCACTTGCTACGAGCAGCTGGGCGACAGAGACGTGGTTCAGAGCCATTGCAGATTGAAGAGGAGTCTCATTGCTGATGTCCTTATTATTCACGTTAGCACCTCTTTCCACTAGGACCTGGACCACGGAGAAAAGCCCTTCAGACGCTGCGCAGTGCAAGGGAGTGCGCCTCACATCATTACAGCTGTGGATGTCGGCCCCTCTGTCCAATAAAAGATTCGCCAGTATCGGCTGGTCGTTGAATGCTGCTGAGTGGAGGGGAGTATTTCCAAGTACATCCTTGCTATTCACATCTGCTCCCTCTTCGAGCAAAAGCTGCACCACATCAACATGTCCCATAGATACCGCGCAGAAAATGGGGGTCCGTCTGACGGTGTTACTACTATTCACCTCTGCACCTCTAGCTAGCAGAAGCTGGGCGACCTCAAGATGGCCGTTGAACGCTGCATTGTGGAGCGCTGTTCTCCCATTACTATCTCTGCCGTCTATCTCGGCCCCTCTATCTAGGAGGACCTCAACTAAGTCACGTTTCCCGTTACAAGCTGCATAATGAAGCGGTGTTTCTTCACAACAATTGACCTCAGCGCCTCTTTCGACCAAAAGTTTGATCGTTCGGAGATGCCCTTTAAACACTGCAATATGGAGTGCGGTCTCATTGTAGCTATTAGTGATGTTGACTTCGGCTCCAAAATCTAGAAGCTTCTCTACCATCTTTGAGTTGTCCAGCTCAGCGGCATAGTGGAGTGAAGTCATCCCTCCCAATCCCTTAGAATTGACATCCACACCTAGTTTTAGCAGAGCTTCGAATGAATTCATCGACCTACTCTTCACAGCAAGATGTATTAGAGACTCTCCTCTGACACGAACTGTATTAGGGTCTCCCATTTGGTTCATCAGTGTCAAATGTTCGTCGGAATAATTGGATAGCACTGCCTTTACAACTGTCGTATCGGCATCTTTAGACTCCTGTTCCTCATGCTTCACCTAAAACCAGAGAGCTAAAATTAATACTGAAACTAACTATTACTAGTAAGTATAGGTTCTCGATGTTATAATAATGCAAATAGGTAAATGTACTATCTTTACAGGGAATATAAAAATATTTGAAAAAGGTGAGGACCTTGTATTCACTGGATTAACGCACACAGCGGATGGAGCAGCCGAAACTGACAACCACAGAATTGCAAATGTGAAGAAAGTGTTTGATAATTAAATGTTTGTCAAAAACTAGAAACTTATGATTCAAGTTTTAATACGGAGAATCTTCAGATGACAAATTTAATTTCAGCAACACATGAATTCCTTGTAATTGTAATAAATAAAGAAAAATTTTTGGATGCACGAAATGTTATAGAACATAATTTCTAGATATTATCATGATAAACAAAAGGTCAGTAAACTAAGCAGATTTCCCATGGTCTAGAATGACACAGTAGTGATCTCATCTCACCTTGTATTTTCTATTTCTAAGTAAAAACCCCATGAGTGGAAGTAAGGGTTTAATTTGTTTATTATTTGTTTTATACTTCATTTTGAGTTTTTAGTGAGATCATAGGTTCCCGATTATTTATAGATATAGCCCGGAGTATGCGATGCTTTTTGACGAATTTATATCGTTCGTGTGATCAAATAAATCTAGCTTCAGTCAAAATAAAAGCAATTTATCGTCTTAATATCTGGAGAAAAAATTCAAATTTTTTTCAAAATTGCCTCTAAAAGTTGTTATATTTTCGCCATATCAAGAATATTAACCGAGATATTCAACGTTTTAGTTTTCAGAGTTCAGTACATCCCCACACCTACTTATATCATATTAACAATAAGCTGCTATAAAATTAAGTGTAAACACTAAATATTGTTCATTAAAGTTATATTGTTTAGATACATGAAAATCGGAAATTAAAAATATCACAGTTATACCCGTAATGTTAAAGAATCTTGTTGAACTCTTAATGTTCTACAAATTTTAGTACTTCAATTTTTAGCAGATTTCCCTTAAGGGAAATCAACTATTGAGGTTGTACTCATGACGGAATTTTCGAAATTTTTCTTCAAATGTCCATCGATCATACCTAGTAGATGACGAAAATGTCCGTTCAAAACTGTATATATATATAATATATATATATATATATATATATATATATATATATATATATATATATATATATATATATATATATATATACTATATATTTGTCTGTTACCACTCTAGCGGTCGCAATTTTTGTTTGATCGGTACCAAACTCGATATTTAGTCGTTTTATGTAAAGAAAGATCAGGTTCGCTAACGGCTGAAATCGGACCAGTGGGAGAGGGGGTTTAGAGGGGGAGGATTTTCGAAAATTCGAAATATCTCCGTTACTATACGTTGGTTTGAAAAACTGTACAGAATCAATCTTATTGCAAATTAAATTTACTATAAATATGATTATATACATTTATTCTCTATCTTGAATATCAACCGAGATATTTGCATTTTTATGAAGTCTGTGGTCGGGTATAGTTCGGATTAGATCGGCCATTTCCGCCAGTACTCGGCTCAGGTGGAAGCTTCTTCTAACCTTACCTATCGTTTCTAACCTTACCTTACCTTCATTACTTTGTGAGATTTATGCAAATACGTTCTGCCCCCCTTTCTTTAGTTCTTGGACTTCTAAAATTTGAGTTATTAAAATATAAATTATTCTTACAATTCAGAAGCCGTTTCAGTTGGGAATTTATTTTAATTAACTGAAAGATTTCTCATTACAGTTTGTATTTAATCACGGTGGTATTGTGTTACCAGTATGCAGATTTCTCTATTGGAAAACTTCACATGGGAAATTTGCTTAGTTTACGTAGCCACTGCGTGTCGGACTTTTCAAACTCAAGGATTAAGCGATTAAGTTCCCGTCTTCAGTCCCCCATCCCTTCTACTCATTGGTTTTTTTTTACATAGAGAATAAATGGTGAGGTGAGGTCACAAGTAAATTATACCATCATGTGGGAAATCTGCTTAGTTCACACAGTCTTACTGACTTCGAGTTTTCTTACCGCCTCCGCGCACCCACTCGTTGCTCCAACATCACAAAAATCGTTGGCTACTGTTCCACTCACCATCATCATCTCCAAGTGATCGGTCACATCTCTCCCCAAATCCCCCTGGAAACAAAGTGGCTGTATACTCCTGTTTTAGCAGATTTCCGTTAAGTGAAATCAGCTATTGAGGTTGTACTAACGATTCCATTTCATTGTACACTTTGGAGCTTTGCTATAATAATAACATCATTACTCAATCAAAAGTGAATTCCCGGACATCACAGGATACCTTAGCTAATATATATAACTGTATAATTTTCATCAGAATCTTAATTTTTAATTTACGTGATGAGTACAACCTCAATAGCTGATTTACCTAAAAGGAAATCTGCTAGAAGGTAATTCAAATATATGTCTTAAAGTTTTTTTTTACCACCTCTGTAGAAGGTTCTTCTATCCCACTGCCTCTTGGCTCTGTATCCATTGATATCCTCGCCATCTGGGACACCAAATTATCACTTTCCTCTTTCTCCATATTTTCCTAGAATCACAGAACAACCATTACATGCATAACTGGAAAAGTATAAATTATATAACATACTATTTCTTGAAGTAAATACGAGCAATGAGCGAGTAAATATTAAAGAAAGAAAAATATATAAAAATAACTATAATTAAGAAGAATAAAATAATTTTCAGTAATTTAAATCACAGAATAAAACAGAAATAAATTAATTATATAATTAAAAATTAAAAACAAAAATGATAGCGATATGAAAATGTTCATCATTCGGGGGCTGCGTAAACTAAGCAAATTTCCCAGATGATGGTATAACACACTTGAGATCTCATATCATTACATGCTCGCATTATTATGTAAAAACAGAAGACTGGAAGGGGCAGTTTTCTCTCTCTCTCTCTCCCTCTTCCTCTCTCTCTCTATCTCTCTCTCTCTCTCTCTCTCTCTCTCTCTCTCTCTCTCTCTCTCTCTCTCTCTCTCTCTCTCTCTCTCTCTCTCTCTCTCTCTTTCTCTCTCACTCTCACTCTCTCTCTCTCTCTCTCTCTCTCTCTCTCTCTCTCTCTCTCTCTCTCTCTCTCTCTCTCTCTCTCTCTCTCTCTCTCTCTCTCTCTCTCTCCAGTCAGTTTACACTGGCTTGCTTCAAACTACGGTAGGAATAGGTGGGGAAATCCATCAGCGTTTCAGGGAAATGTCATTCCTTTATGCAGCCTCTGCTTGACGGGCTTTTCTCCTGGATAGGATTGTATAAGATTTGAATTCATTTTTGAGGGGATCTGTGGACATAATCAAGGAGTCTAGTGTGATTCATAAACAGAAAATAGCAAACTAGATCCAAGAGTTGTGTGATAGACATCAAATAAGCTGTAACAAATATTTGATTACACAGCTGTTGATGCACGGGATCTGGAACTGTGCTATTTAGTTCAAGATCTCAAATAGGTAATCATTGTTGGATCTAGGCATCTATCACCGCCATGGCCGAAATGAGGTCATTTAGAACATTTCACAGAGTGGTTGTACTCAAGAAAAATCTCTTCAAATGTCCATCGATCCTACCGAGAAGATGAAAATGAGACCTTTCAAATTTGCGTGTATTCCTATGCCCAATGTTTATGGGACCTCATTTCTCCTTCCTAGGATAATGGATAGTGGAATGTTTTGAAAATATAATAATGAATAATCTTCAATAACTGATTCGCCATAAATGTAATTATACGAAACGAGAGGAATTAAACATGTAATTATGTAATGAGTATTTACATAAAACTGGAACGAACATACATAAGAAAGGAAATATTTATAATGTTAAGAGTGATCAGGTTAGCCGTGTGGTCTTGATCTCAGCTGGTAAATCTAGACCAAATCTTAGACAAATGGCATTCAGAATGGATGAAGGTAATCAACCACCTCCGCAGTATCAAATGTACAATTAAGGAGTGGCCAGTGAGCCGTAGGAGAGCTAGACGAAAGTTACCAGACTCGGGCATAGACATTTTATGACACGGAGCGGACGACCCTATATGCAAATACTCCAACAATAACCTAATAATAAAACACATATTGACAGACTGCATTCAACGAAAAAACCTTGACATATCGCAAAATATATCTGAACTACTTACTGACAGCAGGCGATATATTACACACAATCTAACACACCTAAAACATACATATTTGCCAAAGCATATAGAACTACAATACAATGGATCTACAACGTACTTATGAGGATTTAAAAAGGTTAATTGTATTATATTCTAACAGACGAAGTATGTGAAAAACTCATATATTTGAGGGGGTTTTCCCCATAATGTATAAATAAGGTATCCGGTTTTACTTAACGAAGTAAATAGATTACTCTAGTTAGAGATTTGTCGTCACTCAACCTCATGCCAATCACCTCAAATGTGGGACATGAAACAAATTAAAAAAAAATGAGTAATATTTAGAGTCCTGAGTTCGATTCTCACTAGGGCAGTTGGAATTTATTTAGTGAAGAACTCAGTATTCCCACCTTGGTCAGAAATAGCGGTAAGCTGTAGATTACTCGTCCCATTGGCCTTAATATATAACATGCAAAGGGCAAATAACCCCTTACCTACATTAATTGAAGAAAAGATCAGGAATTCCAATCACTTTCTTATCTTTTTCAAATTAATGATAAAGATTTGTTTTGGTTTTTTAATGAGTTATTTTTCTCATTACTACAAATATTTTCCAATATCTTATTTATTATGCGTTAAATGGATTTTATATTTATATAAGGCAGTTGAGGATAGAAAAAACTATTGTATTTTATGTAACAAATCATTGTAAATAATAAAAATACAGTGGTTATTTAGTAGTATCGAAAGATGGGACGTACACAACTGAAGAGAATTATTTAAATACTGAACTGAGGATACAAAAATAGAAAATATTAATGCCTGAATTACATACTCACTATTACAGACGTGGAAATTACCCAATATTATTTTTAAAAGCTATGCGACTTAGAAAATAGTGTTACTCAATATTAGATAGGTTGAATGTTAAAAGCGGATTATACCTAAGCACTAACTCAAGTTACACTTTCTTTTGACGCACAATGTAAATAACACTCGCGTAATTAAAGTTTAAATGTTAATTTATAATTGGGTTAATTAAACATTCCTGTCGGTTTATAAGGTATTGAGGCAATCGCTGTATGTGAGCTGTACTATCTGAGATCAGCTGATAGAATGCCCTTGTAATGAGGAAGAATTTGACGAAGTGGGGATGGCAGGGAGTGGGAAGACAGCAGGCCAATAGAAGTAGTTAGCTCACAGCTCTACGGGCCAATCGAATTTAACGTTGCAGATTATGATGCAAACCAAGGTACGTATAATATGTAGCGACGAATAATTAAGATTCATGTTCCAGCATGAGCAGTGAGTCAGTGGGGCTGGGGACACGTCCGCCTCTAGCCTCCCGACCTCCTTCCGTCGTACAGGCTCTCAATCAAGAAGTCCGTCACGCAGAGGTGCGTAAACTAAGCAGATTTCTCACCAAGAGACATTCTCATTCTCTATTTATTTGGAGCTTCGCACTTGTGGCGCTATTGCTCAAAAAAAAAAATAAAAAACGAAACAAAATTAATTTATACGAAAATAAAACATGACAGAAATTTAACACGAAAAATAGAAAAGCAACACAAAACAGAAATTGAACATGAAAAACAGAAATGGAACATAAAACAGAAATAGAAAACAAATTTGGAACAGACAAAAGAACTGAAACGAAAAACAGGAATGGAACACAAAAACCAAATGGAAAAACAAACCACAGAAATGGAAAACAAAAACAAAATGGAAAACAAAAACCAGAAATGGAACACAAAAACAAAATGGAAAAACGAAATACAGAAATGGAAAACAAAAACAGAAATGGAACTCGAAAACAGAAATAGAAAACAAATATGCAACAGACATGAATCGAAAAACAAAAATGGAACACAAATAATAGAAATCGAACACAAAAAAGGAACAAACAAAATATAGAATCCAAAACAATTTAAAAAACTAAAAAGTGAGAATTGAAAAAATAAACTTGGATAATAGGGAAATAAAACAAAAAAATATTAAACAAAATATAATAAAAGTCCGTCACGCAGGGGCTGCGTAAACGAAGCACATTTCCCACGTAAAGTTTTATAATAGACAAATCTCCATACGAGAGCCCAACAGTTAGGGCGAAGGGCCGAACTAGCTTTTGGCGGGAAATTCAGGTGTCCGTTATCGTCCAAATTTAATAAAAATTCAAATATCTCGGTTGATATTCAAGATAGAGAATAAATGTATAGAACAATATTTATAGCACATTTAATTTGCAATAAGATTGATTCTGTGAATTTTTCGATCCGACGAATAGTAACGGAGATATTTCGAATTTTCAAAAATCCTCCCCTCTAAACCCCTCCCCCCTCCCACTGGTCCGATTTCAGCCGTAACGAACTTGCTCTTTCTTTTTACATAAAACGATTAACTTTCGAGTTTGTTGTCGATCAAACAAAAGTTGCGACCGCTAGAGCGTTAACAGACAAATATATATATATATATATATATATATATATATATATATATATATATATATATATATATATAAATATAATTTTGAACGGACCTCATTTTCGTCATCTCCTGGGGAGGGAAATCTGCTAAAAACCTATACATACACTCACAATAGCTTGGAACAACTTGGTCAATAAACACCTCAACAGCTTAAGTTTGAATTCATATTTACACTGGCTCATACTACAGGAAATACAGAGAATATATTGTGAAATGTGTTCATTATCATTTTTCCTCTGGGATTACATGTTTGACTAATATTACAGAACAAAATGACTAATATAAAAGGATAAAAGTTTTAATTTTGTGAGAATGCAACTACAAGGAAAACATCTGTCTATGTGATTTCCATTCCTGAGTAAAAATGATGACTGTTCTAAAAAGAAGCATTATGAGTTAAACTTTTTACTGGTATTTGCAGATTTCCCTTAAGGGAAATCAGCTATTGAGGTTGTACTCATGACGCGATTTTAGACATTTTTCTTCAAATGTCCATCGATCCTACCCAGGGGATGACGAAAATGAGGTCCGCTCAAAACTGTATATATATATATATATATATATATATATATATATATATATTTGTCTGTTACCGCTCTAGTGGACGCAAGAAATGTTTAATTGTTACCAAACACGATATTTAGTACTTTTATGTAATAAGAAAGATCAAGTTCGTTAATTTCTGAAATCGGACTAGTGGTAGGGTGGGGGGGTTTATAGGGGAGGATTTATAAAAATTCTAAATATCTCGGTTACTATACGTCGGATCGAAAAATATTACAGAATCAATCTTATTGCAAATTAAATTTACTATAAATATTGATCTATACATTTATTCTGTATCTTGAATATTAACTGAGATATTTGCATTTGTATTCTGCATGTGCTCGGCAGCAGTGGCTATGTTCGGACATGCCGCCGTTAGCTCTGGCGGCCGTTTTCATAACTATTCGTCCCTCGTGAATAGGTTTAGAGGTTTCTTACTACTATAGCTGTTATTAGGCAGATTTCTCTATTGTAAAACTTCACGTGGGAAATCTGCTTAGTTTACGCAGCCCCTGCGTGGCGGACATTCTTTATTACGCATTTAAAATGGATATCATGAAGCATTATTCAGATTTATACTTCTCGACGATCGCAAAATTATATTTCCTGCGTGACGTCACTGCACAGTACTTATCCTGCATGACTTAAAAGTCCGTCACACAAAGGCTTGACGCAAACTATGCTGAGACTTCCGACGAGATGGTATAGGAAGCTCTGATCACTTCAGCTCGTCATCTATTCTCTATTTGTCCCCTAGTAAGAATCCTATGGAACCAGGAACCGAAATGCCAGCTGGGTATGAGACATCTAGTTACTCAAAGTGAAAATCCCCTTAACGGTATAACACCCTTGTGATCTCATCTCGCCACATTTTCTCTATTTCTACGAGTAAAACCAATGGGGGGGGGCTCCTAAAGGCTGAAAACGAGAAACTATGAATAACACCCTTAGTACTTGAGTTAAGAAAAAAGTCCGTCACGCAGGGGCTGCGTAAACTAAGCAGATTTCCCTCGTGAAGTTAAGTAAAAGATATATATATACATACTGATAACACAACACCACCGTGAATAAATACAAACGGAAATAAGAAATGTTTCGGCCAATTTCAATAACCTGCAGACAGGAAGCGTTAGGTTTGAAACCTAAACAAACAGGTCTGCCCGCCTCATACCGGAAAGAAAAACATTACTGAAATATATCAGAATATAACATATTAATTTCATTGAGAACTATTTACTATATCTAGTACTGTAATTAATAATGAGTCAGAATAATTGTTATCTCAATCAATCAATATTTAGTAGTCCAAAACCTTAAGACGGGGGGGGGGAAGGGTCAACAGGACATATTTGCATGTATCACTTATAATAAAGGTCTCTTGAATACAATTTTTGGTATTGAAACTTCGAAAAATGTGATTTATTATGTAGCAGACTATTGTTTATGTAACATGAGTAGAAGTGGCGGTTTGCTGATAGCTGAAATTGAAAAATGCAAATATCTCGGTAATGTTTATAACAATATTTATAGTACATTTAATTTGCAATAAAATTGATTCTATACAATTTTTCGATCCGACACATAATAACGGAGATATTTCGAATTTTCGAAAATCCTACCCTTTAAACCCCCCCCCCTCCCCCTGGCCTGATTTCAGCCGTTAACGAACTTGATCTTTCTTTTTACATAAAACGACTAAATGTCCAGTTTGGTAACGATTAAGCAATAATTGCGATCGCTAGAGCGGTAACAGACAAATATATATATATATATATATATATATATATCTATATATATATAAAATTGTAACCTCTGTCTGTACATTGATTTTTTTCGCGAAATTTCACGATAACTTTTCGTTTCACATGTCATAGACACCATAACTACATTTTGTTTCTTTCGTGTCTGTTTGTTTGTTTGTTTGTTTATTTGTTTGTTTGTTTATTTGTTTGTTTGTTTGTTTGTTACCTTTTCACGCATAAACGGCTGAGCCGAATTTTATGAAACTTGGTATGTATATTACTACTAGCCCAACTTAGACTTTAGGCTATATTAATATTCTGTAAGACGAACAGGAGTGGGGGTTATAAGGGAGGCCTGAAATTAAAAATAGCGATATTTCGTTTCCTATTGATTTTTCAGCAAATATGCACATGACAAAAGTTATTTATTTTGTAATTTAGAGTAACTTTTGTTATATGTACTTTTGCCGTAAACGGAAGTATAAATGAGTTATACGCTAAAAACTATAGCGGGAGTCCACAATTTTATTTGGCACAAAAGACTCAACCGAACTAAACCAAACTCGCTATGTGAATTAATACTAACGATGTCCTTATAATAAGCCATACTAACATTTCTAGGGACTGGCAGGAGTGGGGGTAATAAGGGAGGCCAGAAATTAAAAATAGCGATATTTAGTTTCCTATTGCTTTTTCAGCAAATATGCACATAACAAAAGTTGTTTATTTTGTTATTTAAAGTAACTTTTGCTAAATACACTTTTGCCGTATACGGAAGTATAAATGAGTTATACGCTAAAAACTATAGCGGGAGTCGACAATTTTATTCGGCACAAAAGAATCAACCGAACAAAATAAAACTCGGTACGTGTAATCGGACTAACGCCTTCATTATATCAAGCCATACCAACATTTCTAGGGACGGGTAGAAGTGGGGGTTGTAAGGAAGGCCTGGACTAAAAAATAGTGATATTTCGTTTCCTATTGCCTTTTCAGCAAATATGCTCATAACAAAAGTTGTTTATTTCGTTATTTAGAGTAACTTTTGTTATATTCACTTTTGTCGTATAGAGAAGTATAAACGTGATATACACTAAAATCTAAAACGGGAGTCAACAATTTTGTTGGGCACTAACGATTGAACCGAACTTAGCAAAACTCGGTATGTCAATTAGCATTAAATCTTCCATGATTATAAGCTATATTTAAAATTTTAGGTCCAAACGGGAGTGGGGATTATAAAAGAGGCTGAAAAGCGAGAAGTCTAATGCGGGAGCGGAAGATGACGGCAGCCTTACCAGTTAATTGAGTTTACTTATTTCCCGTCTTGCATTGCTGGAAGTGATTTCCAGTGAGATTCACTATTACAAATATAATCTTACATATAAAACATGCCTGAACTATTTGAGCTCGGGTAGGCCTTTGAAAGAAAATATGTTCATTATGGATGATATTTAATTGTAATAAATGCTACCCATGATTATGGTTTGAATTATTGAAAAACGGTGAGTCATAAAGTGTAGAAGGATTAATTAGGAACACATTTTCATTTATCCTTCAAAACTAAAATGTCTGTTCTATTAATCCCCAAAAGTTACCCTTCAGGGTTGGCTATTTCGGAAAACCATTACGTCGTGGAGGGAAGTGTAATTGTACACATTGAAGTCTTACTATCAAAATACCATCATTAGTCAGTCAACAATAATTTCCCGGGCATCGCCGGGTATCTGAGCTAGTATATATATATATATATATATATATATATATATATATATATATATATATATATATATATATATACACACACAGTTTTGAACGGACCACATTTTCGTCATCTCCTGGGTAGGATCGATGGACATTTGAAGAAAAATTTCGAAAATCGCGTCATGAGTATGACCTCAATAGCTGATTTCCCTCAAGGTAAATCTGCTAAAATGCATAGAACAACAATTGTAGAACTTGAATAGTTCAACATGATTGATTCTATAACATTTTTAGCAGATTTCCCTTACCGAAAATCAGCTATTGATGTTGTACTCATGACGATATTTCCAAATGTCCATCGATCCTACCTAGGAGATGACGAAAATGAGGTCCGTTCAAAACTTTATATATGTATATATATATATATATATATATATATATATATATGTGTGTGTGTGTGTGTGTGTGTGTGTCTGTTAACGCTCTAGCGGTCGCAATTATGGTTTAATCGTTTCCAAACTTGATATTTAGTCGTTTTATGTAAAAAGACAGATCTAGTTCGTTAATGGCTGAAGTCGGACCAGTGGGAGGGGGGGGGGGGGTTTAGAGGGAAGGGTTTTCGAAAATTCGAAATATCTCCGTTACTATGCGTCGGATCGAAAAATTATATAGAATCAATATTATTGCACATTAAATTTACTATAAATATTGACATATACATTTATTCTCTATCTTAAATATTAACCGAGATATTTGCATTTGTATTAAATGTGGGCGGGTAACGGACGAAAGTGAGTTTCCCGCCAAGAGCTAGTTCGGCCGTTTTCGTAACTGTTTGGCTCTCGTGAAATTTCTCTATTGTATAACTTCACGTGGGAAATCTGCTTAGTTTACGCAGCCCCTGCTTGACGGACTTTATTTACTATCCGACTCATAATAACAGAGATATTTTGAATTTTCCTAGTCCGATTTCTGCCAAAAGCAAATATGATCTTGAGTTTTGAATAAACTGGTTAAATATCGAGTATGGTATAAATCAAATGAACATTTTCAAAACAAAAACGAAAACCCCCCAGTTGATGACGTCATCGCGCAATGAATTTGTATGTATGTCGTACAATAAAGGCCCCATGGAAACAATATTTGGAATTTAAGCTTACAATAAAGAGACTCATGACATAAATGCTTGATTATTAACCGAGATATTTGATTTTTTTTTTTGTTTTCGGCCTTCAGTTTTAATAACAATAAGCTGTTATATTATTAAGCAATTTATTTGAAGCCTAAATATTATTAAATATAAATGTTGTTGGCATTGAACTTTTACGTTTTGAGTTAAATGGAAATTCCTGACGTACGGGGGAAATCTGCTTAGCTAACGCAGCCCCTGTATGACGGACTTCCTTCATATACTAGGTAGTATCCATGGACATTTGAGGACCTTCTCTTAACCCGTTCACTGCTGATGTCACGTGAGGCGCGTCATGGGCCTTTCTCCCAGGCTTATGACTCGCCAGGCGCGTTATCTCCTTTCTCAACTTGTACCATCTCTCCTCGCCCTTAGCCGCTTCCTATTCACCTCAAATTTTCCATCAGCCCTCAGTATACTATCAATTGCCTTTCAGTGCAGTTCGTTAATAATTTTTGTTTGCTTTCTTGAGCCCAAGCGAGAAGTGAACCATAGCGTTTTTGCTGGTGATTGTTTTTGGTTATATCAACTCTTCAACCATGTTTTAGGTTAACACATAGATATTAAAAATTGTAAATATGGTATTTTATTTTAGTTTACTGTTGGTAATGATTTAATTTTTAGCAATTATTTTAATATTTTTTTTATATGTACTTAAAATTATTTTAGGCATAATAATGGTATTAGATTTAAACTTAGTCATTATTTAAAACTTTAATATATAATTAATCAGGCCTATTTTAAAAAGAGTATAAATTGCAAAATTGAAATGGAAAAAATTTTTATGAAACGTATAATTAAAAGTCCGTCACGCAGGAGCTGCGTAAACTAAGCAGATTTTCCGCGTGAAGTTATACAATAGAGAAATCTCCATACGAGAGACGAACAGTTACGGAAACGGCCGAACTAGCATTTGGCGGGAAACTCAATCGCCCGTTAACCGCCCACATTTAATAAAAATGCAAATATCTCGGTTAATATTCAAGATAGAGAATGAATGTATAAAACAATATTTATTGTAAATTTAATTTTCTATAAGATGGGCTCTATACAATTTTTTGATCTGACATATGGTAACGGAGATATTTCGAATTTTCGAATATCCCTCCTCTAAACTCTCTCTCCCACTGGTCCGATTTCCACCATTAACGAACTCGATCTGTCTTTTTGCATAAAACGTTTAAATATCGAGTTTGGTAACGATCAAACAAAAATTGCGACCGCTAGAGCGTTAACAGACAAATATATATATAATTTTGAACTGACCTCATTTTCGTCATCTCCTGGGTAGGATTGATGGACAATTGAAGAAATTTTTTCGAAAATCGCTTCATGATTACGACCTCAATAGCTGATTTCCCTTGAGGGAAATCTGCTAAAAGTAGTATACTAAAATAAATAAGTCCCAATTAGCCATAGTTGCAAAAGGTGGACGTTAATAAATAATTAATAAAATAAATAAGGATTTAAATCAAGTGCAATTTAAGTAAACTATTTTTCTTCCCGATCAAGATTATTTCTTTCTACCTATTCAGCTCTGAGGGTTTGGCTGACTTATTTGTTTACAATTTATGTTCTTCCTGTTGTGGAAGTTATTAAAATGTAAAATGACTGAATCATTTCTCATTATCATTTGTGTTTATTCAGTTAATATTCACGGTTTTGTTTAGTGTTACGAGTATGTAGATTTATCTATTGTCAAACTTCACGTTGGAAATCTGATTAGTTTACGCAGCTTTTGCGTGACTGACTTTTATATTATTATATTAGCTTAATGTTAACGTTTCATTGGTAAGAGTTGTGATTTATTTGAGCACCGAAAAGACTACAATAGGAATGCAAGGAAGAAAAATCGAGTAGAATTCCATTTTGACGGAAGTTCAAGTAACATTTTTTTTATGTAACTAACAGTTTAAAATTTAAATTGTACGTCTTAGACCCTATATAAACCCAATTTCAACCAAATAAAAGAAAAAATGAAAAGGTAATACCTATTTTCTTAGAGGTTATTTTGTTTTGTTTTTTTTAATTTCTAGATCATATCAACAAATATCTAGGCAGAAATAGAAAGAGAGCTGTGAAGTAATACCCTTTTAAGCTATCTTGCAAAAAAAAAAAAAAAAAGAATTGTCTTAGGGGTTGGCTAACTGTTGTGCGTGATTGCCTATACTGTTTTTCCAGCCCTGCGCTTGACGCGCCTCTCGCGTCTCGACCGGAAGTAAGCCTATATACCACTTTCTTTCAAAAAGGTTGAAACATTAGTAATTTCTATTTAGTGATAAATTAATCAAAAAAAGTCCGTCAGGGGCTGCGTTAACTAAGCAGATTTCCCACGTGCGCCACGTATTTGCATTTATTTCAAAACGTAAAAAGTTCAATGAGAACAATATTTGGTATTAAAGCTTCAAATAAAGTCCTTCATAACATAATAGAATATTGTTAATATGAGATGAGGAGTGGGGGTTTACTGCAGACCGAAAACTAAAAAATGCAAATATCTCACTTAATAATCAAGATAGTGAAGAAATGTACATAACAACATTTATAGAAAATTACATTTGCAATAAGAGTGGCTCTATACTATTTTTCGATCAGACGCATATTAACGGAGATAAGGAATTTTAGAAATTCCAAACCCCCCCTCCCCCTAGTCCGATTTCAGCCATTAACGAACTTAATCTTTCTTTATATATAAAACGATTATATATCAAGTTTGGTAACGATAAGACAAAAATTGTAACCGCTAGAGCGGTAACAGACAAATATATACCTATACGAAAATGAGGTCCGTTCAAAACTGTATATGTGTATATATATATATATATATATATATATATATATATATAGAGAGAGAGAGAGAGAGAGAGAGAGAGAGAGAGAAAGAGAGAGAGAGATACAGTTTTGAACGGACCTCATTGGGGTCGTACTCATAACGTGAGTTTCAAAAAATTTCTTCAAATGTCCATCGATCCTACCCAATGACGAAAATGAGGTCCGTTCAAAATTATATATATATATATATATATATATATATATATATATATATATATATGTCATATAACGCTCTAGCGGTCGCAATTTTTGTTTGATCGTTACCAAACACGGAATTTAATCGTTTTATGTAAAAAGGAAGATCAAGTTCGTTAATGACTGAAATCGGACCAGTGGGAGGGGGGGATTTTATAAAATTCAAAATATTTCCGTTATTATGCGTCGGATCGAAAAATTGTATAGAATCAATCTTATTGCAAATTAAAATGACTGTAAATATTGTTCTATACATTTATTCTTTATCTTGAATATTAACCGAGATATTTGCATTTGTAGTCTGTGTATGGTTGGCAGGAGTCGGCTATGATCGGGACCCTCCGCCGAGAGCTTTGGCGGCCGTTTCTGTAACTATTCGTCCCTCGAGAATAGGCTTAGAGACCCCTTACTACTACAGTTGTTATTAGGCAGATTTCTCTACTGCAAAACTTCACGTGGGAAATCTGCTTAGTTATAGGGAAATCAGCCTCTACGGACATTTCATCTCCCGGGTAGGGTTTTCTCAGTAAACATCAACAATTTTTATAAATTGTCTGTTGTCTGGCACTGAGAAATTTCCGCTTTTGACGAAAAATGCAAAGCAAATGATGTCTCTGTTCGGAAGTACGTATGTTTACGAACAATTATTTCCGACCATGAAATTAATCAAAAATGACCACTGATCAAGGCTGATTGATGCACGATTAGAAAATTGCTTACGTGTAGTTACTTCATCAATTCCGGCTGATATTGATCAGCTTGTACCGAAATAACAGTGCCAAATGTCTGATTACAAATTCCAAGTAAATTCATTTTTCTGTTATTTTATTGTTTTTTATTTTGCATTAAAATTTGTATTTGAAATCTTTATTTTTTTTAAATGTTTTATTCTAATGATTATAATAAATAAATATTGTTCTATACATTTATTCTTTATCTTGAATATTAACCGAGATATTTGCATTTGTATTCTGTGTATGGTTGGCAGGAGTCGGCTATGATCGGGACCCTCCGCCGAGAGCTCTGGCGGCCGTTTCTGTAACTATTCGTCCCTCGAGAATAGGCTTAGAGATCCCTTACTACTACAGTTGTTATTGGGCAGATTTCTCTACTGCAAAACTTCACGTGGGAAATCTGCTTAGTTATAGGGAAATCAGCCTCTACGGACATTTCATCTCCTGGGTAGGGTCGATGGACATTTGAAGAAAAATTTCAAAAATCTCGTCATTATTACAGCCTCAATATCTGATTTCCCTTAAGGGAAAACTGCTAAAAACACTTCAAACCACTACAATTCTAACCATTTTTGGTCAACAACGAAAGTGTTAAGGGAAATTTGCTTAAATGGTGAAAGTGAGTAGGTTAAATTTAATCTTAATTAAATTCTATAACTCTTGATCATCTTCCGGACCCAATTAAATTCATTGTTTGTTTTATAATAATTACGTATAAATTCTTAAAAGTGTCGTATTCGAAATAAAGTATTATTTGAAAAGAGACGTTTATATAATTTTTATACATAATACTAGCTCAGATACCCGGCTTCGCCCGGGAATTGATTTGAGGATGAATGGTGATGGTATTTTTTTGGCAAGGCTTTACTTTGCACAATATTTTGACATTTACCCGTCCCAGTGTTTAGGGTTAATACCCGTTGTTGGCATTTGTTAATAATAAAATTAATTTTTTATGTAAGTCTTCACTGTCCTCCAAATTGTCATATTTCCCGTCTCCTGTGCATTATGCATAGATTTCAGCTATTAAGGACAAAATATTAACATTGATTTGAATTAATTTTTCCAGCTGAGGTACCTGATAGTTGAATTGTTGAGCATATCAATATTTCTACGCAAATTACTTGCTCCACACATTGTTCCTGGAGAAATGTATAAAAAAAAAGAGTTACAAATTTATATATATGTATATATATATATATATATATATATATATATATATATATATATATATAGATTAATTGCGCTCACCCTCCCCTTCTGAAAATCTGCACCTATGGCTCATATAATCAGAAATATCAAACTCCGACACGATAAGACAAGCAGCAGGATTCCCGATTGCGTAGGACTGGACGACATTGTATCATATCAAAGCGCACATGACATCATTTGCATACCTAGATGTTGCAATTTATATATTACTCGCTTTCTAAATAATCTTTATAAACAAGAAATGAAGCTTGAGTTAAAAATGATTTCCTTTAAGAGAAATCAGCTGTTGAGGTCGTGAAACATATCACTAAATATCCATCGATTCTACCTAGGAGATGATGAAAATGAAGACGCTCTAGCAGTCGCAATTTTTGTTTGATAGTTACCAAACTCGATATTTAGTCGTTTTATGTAAAACGAAAGATCAAGTTCGTTAACGGCTGAAATTGGACCAGTCGAAGGGGGAGGGGGTTTAGAGGGGAGATTTTCGAAAATTCGAAATATCTCCGTTACCATACATCGGATCAAAACATTGTATAGAACCAATCTTATTGTAAATTAAATTTAGAACTATAAATATTGTTCTATACATTTATTCTCTATCTTGAATATTGACCGAGATATTTGCATTTTTATTAAATTTGGGCCTTTGCCGTAACTATCTCGTATGCAGATTTCTCTATTGTATAACTTAACGTGGGAAATCTGCTTAGTTTACGCAGCTCCTGCGTGACGGACTTTTTTATACATAGAAATTTAAATTATATGGTGAGATGAGATCAATAGTGTTTTACTATCACGTGGGAAATCTGTTTAGTTCACGCAGCACCTGCGTGACGGACTTTTTTATTTATTTATATATTTTTGACCATCACATTATTGGGGGGAATGATAGATTAATGCATTGCTGCTCTTAATTTAAAATCATATCTTTGCATAGAATTTAATTTATGTATCTTTTTATGATTGTCAAAGAAGGTCCCATCAAAACTTTTTGTAATAGGTAGAATGAAGTTCGTAGCGTCCCACACCAACAGGTGGGAGTTCTGTTTAGTTTACACAGCCCCTGCGTGACGGAATTTTCGTGGAATCTCTAAATATCGAGTTGGTTAATATTCTAAACCAGAGATGAGCAACACGCGGCCCGCGGGGCGCTTGCGGCCCTTTCAACATATTTATGCGGCCCTCCAAGCATTTCTAAAATTGAATTGAATTTATCGACTTTCTCCCATCAATATATTTTAAAGAATGAATTATAATTTAATGATAGTACACATAAAACCGAAACAATTTTTTTTGAGGAGTTACTTACTTGTCGGCAACTTGTTCAAACATTCAATGCGAACGCGCCGCGCCTGTGATTGTGTTTGGTTCTGTCGCACAGTCTGCCAAGTTGTTAACTAGCAATATTAGAAATTCTTGTGTTTCTTGAAAGGCGAGAATGCAATATTAATGTCATTTTTCTCAGAAAACATCAACAATTTTTATAAATTGTCTGTTGGCCCTGTGAAATTTCCGCTTTTGACGAAAAATGCCAAGTAACTGATGTCTCTGTTCCGAAGTACGTATGTTTATGAACAATTATTTCCGACCATGAAATTAATCAAAAATGATCATTGATCAGGACTGATTGATGCACGATTTGAAAATTGCTTACGTGTAGCTACTTCATCAATTCCGGCTGAAATTGATTACCATGTACTGAAATAACACAGCCAAATGTCTGAGTACAAATTTCAAGTAAATTCATTTTTCTGTTATTTTATTGTTATTTATTTTGCATTAAAATTTGTATTTGAAATCTTTATTTTTTTTAATGTTTAAATTCTAATAATTATAATAAATAAACTTTTCTAAATTATTAATTAGTGGTACTTTATGTGCGGCCCGCCAAAAAATTTTAAAATTTAAATTGGCCCGCTGATTAATAAGGTTGCTCACCTCTGTTCTAAACCATGTAGGCAATCTCAACAGTTCTTATTTGTGTGTGTGTGTGTGCATGCGTGCGTGTGTGCGTGTGTGTGTGTGTGTGTGTGGTGTGTGTGTGTGTGTGTGTGTGTGTGTGTGTGTGTGCGCGCGCGCGCGCCCGTGTGTGAGGGACTAATTATTTGAAATGTTTTCTATCCATTTCTTTAGAATCCCAATATGGCAGAAACTAAAAGGCCGGAAAATAAATTCATGAAGCAAATCTATTTATATTTCTCTGGTTTTTGAGGGCAATTATTACTATGAATCAAAATTCAAGAACAAAGCTCACTCGACGGAGAAGTTCATGGATTATATAATGGGTATCACTTACTCAATAAAAATAGCAGATTTGAGTTATTTATCCCAATCCAATTCTCTGAAGTTCTGAAACTACCACTCCGGACCAAAAGCCACTATAATCTGTTTCGCCACTCCAACGACTAAAGTGTCACACCCCTTTGGGAGATAAGAAAATATTTGTGATAACGACAACTCTGATAACACTATCTATTCTTACGTTATTTATTGCACAGCTTCAACAATCAAAACACATGCAATTGATATATCAGTCGGTAGAGTTCGGACAAGGCTGACAGATTAAAACTTTTGAATAAATCTACGCCAGAAAGGAATATAAACTAATCATGCGAGAGAGAATTGAAGGGTTTGCTGCAAAAAGGAGGTAGCTCCATCCCATAGCTGTTGGGAGTTATAAGCACTTTCTAGTGCCAAAAAAAAACTTTTATTTGGCAAAAAAAGGATGCAGCTGTTCTAATATGTGTATTATTATTATTATTATTTATTAACGTCCACTTTCTGCAACTTAGGCTAATTGGGACGGGTTATCTACAGGTTACCACCCTTTTCTAGCCAGGGTGGGATTTTAGGACGTCTAATATGTGTAAACATCATAATTGAATGTATGGAACAACAATTATTTTTACACAACTTAAAATTTGAATTTTTTAACGTTTTTTTTGGTTTCCCAAAAACTGGTAAATTGGAGCTACCTCCTTTTTGCAGCAAACCCTTCAATTATGAAAACGTCCGTCACACAGGGGCTGCGTTAACTAAGCAAATTCCCCATGTACGTCACGTATTTGAATTTACCTCAAAACGTAAATATCGAGTTTGGTAACGATTAAACCAAAAGTCCGTCATGCAGGGGCTGCGTACACTAAGCAGATTTCCCATGTGAAGTTTTACAATAGAGAAATCTGCCTACTGGTAACACAATACCACCATGATTAAATACAAAAGGTAATAAGAAATCTTCCAGTTAATTAAAATAAATTCCCAACTGAAACGGCTTCTGAATTGTAAGAATACTTGATATTTTAATAATTCAAATTTTAGTTGTCCAAGAACCAAAGCAGGGGGGGGGGCGCTGGAACAGAACGCATTTCTATAAATCTCACAAAGTAACGAAGGTAAGGAAGAAGCTCCACCTGAGCGGAGTAGTGACGGAAATGGCCGACCTAATCCGAACTATACCCACCACAGACTTCACAAAAATGCAAATTTCTCGATTAATCTTCAAGATAGAGAATAAATGTCTATAACAATATGGGTAGTATATATATATATATATATATATATATATATATATATATATATATATATATATATGTCTGTTAACTCTCTAGCGGTCGCAAATTTTCTTTGATCGTTACCAAACTCGATATTTAAACGTTTTATGCAAAAAGACAGATCAAGTTCGTTAATGGCTGAAATCGGACCGGTGGGAGGGGGGATTTAGAGGGGAGGATTTTCGAAAATTCGAAATATCTCCGTTACTATACGTCGACTCGAAAAATTATACAGAATCAATCTTATTGCAAATTAAATTTATTATAAATATTGTTCTACACATTTATTCTCTATCTTGAATAATAACCGAGATATTTGCATTTTAGCAGATTTCCCTTAAGGAAAATCAGCTATTGAAGTTCTACTCATGACGGAATTATCGAAATTTTTCTTCAAACCTCAAATATATATATATATATATATATATATATATATATATATATATATATATATATATAGTAGAGAGAGAGAGAGAGAGAGAGAGAGAGAGAGAGAGAGATCTATATATTTGTCTGTTACCGCTCTAGCGGTCGCAATTTTTGTTTGATCGGTACCAAACTCGATATTTAGTCGTTTTATGTAAAAAGAAAGACCAAGTTCGTTAACGGCTGATTTCGGACCATTGGGAGGGGGGGGGGGTTAGAGGAGAGGATTTCCAAAATATATCCGTTACTTTACGTCCGATCGAGAAATTGTACAGAATCAATCTTTTGCAAATTAAATTTACTATAAATATTGTTATATGCATTTATTCTCTATCTTGAATATTAACCAAAATATTGGCATTTTTATGAAGTCTGTGGTCGAGTATAGTTCGGATTAGGTCGTCCATTTCCGCCAGTACTCAGCTCAGGTGGAAGCTTCTTCTAACCTTACCTGTCCTATCTAACCTCACCTTACCTTCGTTACTTTGTGAAATTTATGCAAATACGTTCTCTTCATCCGCCGCCCCCCCCCCTTCTTTATTTCTTGGACTACTAAAATTTGAGTTATTAAAATATAAATTATTCTTACAATTCAGAAGCGTTCGTTTCAGTTGGGAATTTATTTTAATTAACTGAAAGATTTCTCATTACCGTTTGTATTTAATCACGGTGGTATTGTGTTACCAGCATGCAGATTTCTCTATTGTAAAACTTCACATGGGAAATTTCTTAGTTTACGCAGCTCCTGCGTGACGGACTTTTTATTAAGTGTAACGGACGAGTGAGTTTCCCGCCAAAGCAAGTTCGGGCGTAACTGTTGGGCTCTCGTATGGAGATTTCTCTATTGTATTACTTCACGTACAAAATCTGCTTAGTTTACGCAGCCCCTGCGTGACGGACTTTTCTTTATTTTTTATCCCTCATTACCCACGCTTTAATTAAGGCTACCTTTTATAAAAACGGTTATTTCACATTTATTTTTTGTAATTTTGACACCCGAATTATAAGTCAAACTATCTCGTCCTTACTACTCAAGTAAGACTCGACTCAAGGCTAACTTCAATAAAGTATGGAGTGGTGAGCAAATATTTTAAAAAGTTCGTCATGCAGGGGCTGCGTAAACTATGTAGATTTCCCTCTTGAAGTTAAACAATAGATGAATCTAAATACTGGTTTCACAACACCGTAACTTATTTGGCTTTGTATAAAAATGGTTAATAATTTAGGAGTATATCCTTGATTTATGATATACTTGTTTTTATTATTATTAATATTATTTTGTTTTATTCCTTCTCCGGAAAATGTGTGGAGATGTTACTATCAGAAGTTAGTGCATCAAAAATATAAATGGCTAGAGTTTGTCAAACAACATTGATGAATGCAATTACGTTTGTAAGCAAACATTTCGCGTTTATGTTATGTTATTTATTAATGTCCACTTTACGCTACTACGGTTACTTGGGACGGGTTATGTACAGGTTACCGCCCATTTCTAGCCAGGGCAAGACTACGGATTTTATTTATTGAGGTCGTTATTAAAATAAATTCCTATTAGCCAGACGGGAATCGAAAACGCCATGATAGGTTAAGATCAAAGCCTTAACTCAAGTGTATATATAAATATATATATATATATATATATATATATATATATATATAATTTCCAGCGGAAGCAGGAAAGACTTCTTCTTCATGTCCGGATGAACCTTCCATTACGAAGGTACCTCCCGCAAAACGACAGAGCTCCTCTCCTCTTCATTGTGGACTACGATGCCTTCCAGTCAGGTGTCGTCTCGACGACAATAAGAAATTATTGTTTTTAAAATACAAGTTATAAGCGAACAGGACTTTTTATTTTGCTTCAGTCCACGAGATCCCTACATAGTTGTTGTTCTTAAACACACAAAAAGGTTTAGCATGTTTTATCTGAAAGTGTCTTTTTATTCTTAATCTCATAAGCTGAAGTCGAGACCACGGAGAACGGGATCCAAGAATCTCTGGAAGGTCTGAGCCGCGTATCGTAGGCCGAAACATATCCACACGTACTCGTAGAGGCCGAATGGGGTGATAACGGCAGTCATCTCTATGTCTTCCTCCGCTATAGGGATTTGGAAATAGGTCTTTCTGAGATCTAATTTGCTGAAGATCCGCTTCCCTTGCAGGTTAACATTGAAATCAGCAATGTTTGATACGGCGTAACGATCGGGTATTGTCTTGGTATTCGGCTCCCTATAATCACCGCAAGGTCGGATTTCCCCGTTCTTTTTAGGAACAATGTGTAGCGCACTTGACCAAGGGCGGCTGGACGGACGGATGATGCCCTTCTACATCATCTGTTTGAACTCGCGTTTTGCGGCCGAGTACCTTTCCGAAGGTAACCGTCGCGCCTCGAGTATATGTGATGGACGACGGGATGAGTCGGCTTCTTCGTGAACGTGAGGCTAGGGTACTTCTGGAGAAGTTCGGTGTACCACTGGCCTTCCGGGACAGAATACATTGTGCTGGAACGTTAGCCGGTTTCCCTTTTGTCGTTAACCCTGTGATCCTGACGACCAGTTGGCAGACAGCTAGGTCCACCATCAGCTAGAAATGGTAGAGCAAGTCTGCTCCAATTATGGGTTGCCCTACCTTAGCAAGGATGAATCGCCACACTATTTTCCGTCGTAGGCCTAAGTCCAATTGTATAAGTTTCTCACCATAGGTTGGGATGGGGGTACTGTTCGCCGCATATAGAGGATTCACTGGACTTAGTTTCGGTGTTTTTGTCCCAGGGTAAACCAATACGGCAGCTCCTGTGTCCACCAAATATCGGATGCGGGTTTGCCGGTCATAAATGAAAAGGCGGTGATGGGAGTTATAAGCGACGGTTTCCGCCTCAGCCGTCGCTGAATTTCGTTTTCGTGCTTAGTGGGAACGGAAAATTGCTTCCATGAGCATGGTGGTCGGCACTTATTTGCTTTATCGTGAAATCGGTCATGGTAAAAACATAACTGTCTATCTCTGCTTTTACTCCGACGGCGTAGTCCTGGGGTTGGTGTGGTGTCCAAACATTGCTGATTTCAATGTCTACCTCCATGGGAAGTGGATCTTCAGCAAATTAGATCTCAGAAAGGCCTATTTCCAAATCCCTATAGCGGAGGAAAACACACAGAAGACTGCCGTTATCACCCCATTCGGCCTCTACGAGTACGTGAGGATGTGTTTCGGCCTACGAAACGCGGCTCAGACATTCCAGAGATTCCTGGATCCCGTTCTCCGTGGTCTCGACTTCAGTTTATGAGATTAAGAATAAAAAGACACATTCGGATAAAACATGCTAAATCTTTTCGTGTGCTTAAGAACAACAACTATGTAGGGATCTCGTGGACTGAAGAAAAATAAAAAGTCCCGTTCGCTTGTAACTTGTATTTTAAAAACAATAATTTCTACTCGGTGAGGGAATATTTTAAAAGGGACAAAAAAGTCTATTTACAGGAAAACAAAGTTTCAACAGCCACTTAAAACAGTCGCACAGAACCAATGTTATTATGTAGCGGCGAGGTATTCCCGAATGAATAACCTTGACAAATAGTCTTTTAATTTTCATGTGTTCGCAAGTATCGTTGCTATAGAGAAGCCCCTATAACTTAGCGAGGTTAAGAACTGTCTCCTATCAGCATTCGAAAACCACGTTTTGGTTTGTGTGTGTTTATAACCTGTGAAAACTTGAGTCTGAAGTGCGGCCGTGAATGGACCTTTTTGTTAATAACTTTCTCATTATTTATTGTTGTTAATATATTAACTTGACTTCTTTACGCCTCACATCGCCTTCTATAAATATTGTTAGATACATTTATTCTCTATCTTGAATATTAACCGAGATATTTGCATTTTCAAGTTTTGAGCCTTCAGCAAACCCCCTATTTCCACTCATATTAACAATAAGCTGTTATATCATGAACCACTTCATTACAAGGTTATATACCAAATTTTGTTTTCATTGAACTATTACTTTGTGAGATATATGCAAATGTTCAGTTGACCCCCCCCCCCTTCTTTTACTCTTGTATTATTAAAACTTGACTGAATGATTTCTCATTACCATTTGTATTTATTTGCAGCAGTGTTACCTGTATGCATATTTATCTATTGTAAACCTTCGAGTGGGAAATCTGCTTAGTTCAAGCAGCCCCTGTGTGACTCTTTTTTTCTATGTGTATTGAAGACAAGGTATTTCCCCGAGATGAGGTTACCTGTGGCTTCTTTATAGTGAACAACTCAGGAGCGAATCGCCGCTATAAAACAAAATCTCTGCAGTATCGCATAGTGGGTTGGTCCCGCCAGAACATATAATACTATTGACATAGTTGTCCTAAATGTCTTCATTGCTGGCTGATGGTCAAGTACTCTGGCTTTGTGCTTTCAATAATTTCCAAAACCTGGTCATGGTTGACTCATCCCCTCTCTATATGTCTCTCTGGGGACCATATTTTTACGTTACATCTCTTTCATGATACTCTGCATTATCTGGTACACCTACAGACTAGAGAGTGTTTTCATTTTGTTTTTTATTGTAGTGCAGACATACTCATCAAGCATATGTGTGGGGATGGATGTTGTATTCCTCATCTTTGAAGTTTCATCAGTAAATTTTGAACGAAGTTTGCAAAAATGGTTTGTGAGTCGAAAACCAGCACTTAAAAATAAAAATTGTGTCTAGCCTTTTCCCTCATTCAGAGAGTATATTTGTTTTGTTATGACCATTCGTTTAAAATGGAGCATTGCCCTATGTATTTCAAAGGATATAGTGTCTCTCTAAGTGCCAAATGTAAGTTTTTAAGCACACTTCAGTGCTGCTTTTCTTGCCAGGAACAAGAATAAGAAAGCTAAAAGTCAATTTTTAGCGGCAGCATTCATTGCCATGGTAACATGGAGATCATTGTCATGGCAGCGGAGCCAGCCAGCTGTGAACGTTGTTGAAGTCTGTTTCTTCTGCCGTTCACTCAAGTGTACATAATATTACAATCAAATAAAAAAATAATGTTGTGCCTGGAACATTTGCATTTGCTTAACTAAAAAATGTTAAATTTTCATTCCCAATTTAAGAAATCCTTGGAGGACCTAAAACTGATTTCATCAGATTGTCACCGCATGCACACTTTTTAAATGTGCACAATCGGCGCTAGAAAACAGATGGTTCATGGCAAAGGGCAAGTTTTTTTTATGGAAAAGAAATTAACTTATTATTTGTAAGGCATATTTTCATAAATAATAATTTGTGTATATGATACAACGTATACAGATATAATCTATATATATATATATATATATATATATATATTTATATATATATATATAAAATTGTAACCTCTGACTGTACATTGATTTTTTTCGCGAAATTTCACGATAACTTTTCGTTTCACATGTCATAGACACCATAACTGCATTTTGTTTCTTTGGTGTCTGTTTGTTAGTTGTTACCTTTTCACGCATAAACGGCTGAACCGAATTTTATGAAACTTGGTATGTATATTACTACTAATCCAACTTAGACTTTAGGCTATATTAATTTTCTCTGAGGCGAACAGGAGTGGGGGTTATAAGGGAAGCCTGATATTAAAAATAGCGATATTTCGTTTTCTATTGGTTTTTCGGCAAATATGCACATAACAAAAGTTGTTTATTTTGTTATTTAGAGTAACTTTTGTTATATACACTTTTGTCGTATACCGAAGTTTAAATGCGTTATACGCTAAAAATTATAGCGGGAGTCAACAATATTATTTGCCAAAAAAGACTTAACCGAACTAAATGAAACTCGGTATGTGCATTAGCACTAACGCCTTCATTGTAATAAGCCATACCAACATTTCTAGGGACGGGCAGGAGTGAGGGTTGTAAGGGAGGCATGAAATTAAAAACAGTGATATTTCGTTTCCTATTGGTTTTTCCGCAAATATAAACATAACAAAAGTTGTTTATTTTGTTATTTGGAGTAACTTTTGTTATATACACTTTTGTCATATACCTAAGTATAAATGAGTTTTACGTTAAAACTTTAGCGGGAGCCAACAATTTTATTGGGCACTAACGGCTGAACCGAACTTAACAAAGCTCGGTATGTCAATTAGCATTAATTCTTCCATGATTATAATTTATATTAAAATTTTTAGGTTCGAACGGGAGGAGGTTATAAGGGAGGCCTGAAATAAGAATTCACCATATTTACATGTATAAGAGACGGGAAATATAAAAATATCGAAGACAGTGAAGCCTTATTGAACAAATATTCTATTATTAGCAAATCCACGGCGACGGGTATCAATCCTAAACACTGGGACGGGTAAATGTCAAAATATTGTGCAATGTAAAGCCTGCTAAAAAATACCATCACCATTCAGCCTCAAATGAATTCCCGGGCGAAGCCGGGTATCTGAACTAGTATCACATATTTATATAGTAAAAATATATACAGTATTTCTCCTTTAGTTTTTCTTTCATTAGTATTATAATTGTTACTTATAGATAGATAAGTGCATAAACAGTTATTTTTATAGATCAACTGCCATAAATTTTGATATTTTTATGATTTCATGTTTATTAAATTCTTTAAACTAGCATTTTCTATTCAAATCCATAGATACTCTTCTTCTGTAAATGTGACAGGCAAAATGTACTAAACTCTCTACCCCTCATGTTTTATAGGAATCAGATGACCCAAAAATAATGCAATATTTCCAAGAAATAAATATATCAAAAATGTTTATTTGAGTGTATTTATATTTATCTTACCTAAGTTCATATTCTCTAAATGAGGCGAGGGCAAAAGTCTTATCAAGGCCATGGAAAAAAAGGAGAGTGAAACTTCTTGGGCATATCATAAGGCACTTCATTACAAATATATTTGAAGGTAAGATTCATGGTCACAGGAGAAGAGGAAGGCCTAGAAAATCCTATTTTGAAAACATCAAGCATATTATAGATTTCGGTGAGTATTGTAAAATGAAAAGAGCAGGTTCCGATAGAACACAATGGTTGCAACTACAAGGTGTAGCCTTAGATCATGATATATACAAGTTACCACCCATTTCTAGCTAGTATAGGACTAATGATTTTATATTGAAAAATGCCTATTTTTCGAGGCAGGAAGGGAACTCGCCACTCTAGGTTTGCCAAATGAGAAATTAAGGCGGTCGCTTTAACCCAGAATGTAGAGTTCAATACTCAACTAGTTAAATAAAATCCTTAGTCCCACCATGACTAGAAAAGGGTGGTAACCTGTAGATAGCCCATCCAAATTAGCTATAGTAGAAAAAAGTGAAACTTATTACTTTGAAATAACTTTCTAAAAAGTCACATAATAATAATTGTTATTATCAACAATGATGAAGTTGCAAACAGTCCATTACCTAAATAATAATAATAATTAGCAGGGGTACTTTTGTTCTTCCACAAACAAAATTATGAGGAATTACCATGAATAAATAACAATTAAAAGACAGGTTAAATAAAATGACACTTTTTACAATATTTTATTTCCTTAAACATAATAACTTTGTCTTCTGTCTAATGGCATAATAGAAATAGAAAATTAAATACAGAGTCAAAAATAATCATCAGGGAATGTTATATACACATATCAAATTTAAAGAGATGTATGTATACAAATAGACCTTCAATATCACTATATCATATATTACAAAGGCTTAAAAAAATAATGTGAATTAATGCAGTTAGTATAAAACTCCCATTTTAAATAACATATTCATCATTAATAAATATAATAATTTAAAATGTCGTAAAGAGAACTGAACTGACCAGTTACTTTACAATACGAATACTAAGAACACACCACAGTTCAATAGTAGACCAAGACGTTATATAAAAAAAGAGTACACGACAAAAGAAAAACTGGGTTGGTCCAGACAATAGCTAACAACAAATTATTCTCCACTATAGGAACTACTAGACCAACTTGTACAAAATTAGGTCAAGTTCACGAGGAAATGGGATATTTGTATAAATCAATTAGCTGTCGCTGTGGTCTGATGTCTGCTCTCTCTGTTTCTTCATAGACTTGAGGGCCTTCTCCCGCAGCTTCTTCTCAGCTTCCTCAGTCTCAGACCCCTCGTCAGAGTCCTAAAAACATAATAATCAGGAAGTGGAAGTTATCAATGAATCAACTGGAGGAATAAGAGAATTATAAAAATAAAAGAGTATTTGGAAATCTGGGCTGCAATAAGCATTAATGAACAAGTCTTAAAACTTGTGATCAACCAGTGTTGTGTGTTCTATTCCCACATGGGCAAAACAAATTTATTTAGCAATGATCTCACTAAAAATCAAAAGTCCGTCACGCAGGGGCTGCGTAAACTAAGCAGATTTCCCACGTGAAGTTTTACAGTAGAGAAATCTGCCTAATAACAACAGTAGTAGTAATGAATCTCTAAACCTATTCACGAGGGACGATCAGTGATGAAAACGGCCGCCCTAGCTCTCGGCGGAATGTCCCAAACATAGCCAACTCCTGCCGACCGCACACACAATACAAATGCAAATATCTCGCTTAATATTCAAGATACAGAATAAATGTATAGAACAATATTTATAGTAAATTTAATTTGCAATAAGATTGATTCTATACAATTTTTCGATCCAACGTATAGTAACGGAGATATTTCGAATTTTCGAAAATCCTCCCACTGGTGTGATTTCAGCCGTTAACAAACTTGATCTTTCTTTTTACATAAAACGATTAGATATCGAGTTTGGTAACGATCGAACAAAAATTGCGACCACTAGAGCGGTAACAGACAAATATATAGTTACCGCTCTAGCGGTATATATATATATATATATATATATATATATATATATATATATATATATACAGTTTTGAACGTACCTCATTTTCGTCATCTACTAGGTAGGATCGATGGACATTTGAAGAAAAATTTCGAAAATTCCGTCATGAGTACAACCTCAAAAGCTGATCAAGGCATATATTAAAGGTTAGTAGTCAGCTGTACAGAACAGCCTAGTACTTACACAAGGTCCTTCAGTACTTTTTACTAATGCTCATTCCATATACCCTGCACTGCTTTATGTTATCTTAAGTTATTTTTGAAAATAAGTTTTTATTTAAATATGTTCTATCTTGAAAAAATTCCAGACTTTAGAGTGGTTCTTCCAGTCATCACAAACACTTAATGACTTTGGCTCATTCAAATGATTAGTGATTACTAAAACTGATCACTGAATTTAAATTCCTATGTTTTTTGGCTAAAGTAACTTTTGGCTATGTTGAAGCTCAAAAAATTCCGTCTTTATGGTGATTACATATGATACTTTTATAATCATGGCCAAATATCACAAAAGCAAACAAAATATTTAATATCAAGAATAAATTAGCCTGCTAGGAATTATCACAGCAATCCCCCTCCCTTGATTTAGATCAAAAAGGGAGGTTCACAACTTGAAATTACAACAATCCTAAATATAATATTTTAACATTTTTAGGTTTTTGTTATGCGAGATACATACACACGTTTGTACAGATGTGATGTTGAAACTAGTCAAAATGGATTCAGGAAAGGTAAAAATAGATGATTCTATTGAAATCTGAAAGGAATTTTTCTATTTTAATACTTCGTTTACTTTGTACGAGAAAGTAAACAGCGAGCCTAGATCTTATTCAGTCCTAATAAAGCCAAGAAATTAGATCTTTGATTTTGACAAGCTGGTGTTTCACAGGCATTTTGCAAGACACCCAACATGCCACTTTTTGGATGGCGAAGGTAGTATTATGAAGTATCTATTGAAAACAGGCCTTTTCTTCAATTTAATATTATTCCCGAGCTCCCTTCTATTTTGCTCATTTTCCATTATGAATGTTAGTACCTCACAAAAGCAGAACAGTAACAGAAACTCACTCCTGAGGTGGAGAGTTAGTCCCCACCATACCCATGATAGCAAAAATGTACTCACAGATGCATAATTACTAGACTTCTTTCTTTTAGATTTCCTGTGCTTCTTATGTTTCTTATGTTTTTTATGTTTCTTCTCCTTCTTTTTCTTCTTGGTTTCAGCTTCACTCTCCTAGAAAAAAAAAATTACAACTTAAAACCATAAATAACTGAAAATGTGTTTTCTTGATAAAATACATTAAAAATGTTTTGTTTTTTTGTTTTTTTTTTTCATATTTTAGCAATTTTGAACTGTGTCAGTATTTATTAAAATTTTCATCTTAAAAAAAATACAGGGTATTTCAAAAACAATTTACTTATTACAAAGTATTATTTTGTCCAAACTATTAATCGCTGTGCCTCGGCTGGGCTATTAGAGATACGGATACATAGTCTAGTTTTTATTATAGCCACTAGAAGTCAGTTGCCTTCTGTTTTGCTTGGTAACCATCATAATCACTAACACTAAAGTAAATTTACTCTTGTTCTTAAAAAGTGAGATTAAAACCTAAGAGCAACCTATCTTTGTAGAGGTTAGGAAATAAAAGAAATATCACATGTTGAGCACAGAGCCCTAGAATAACCCAATATTATTATCTCCCTTATTTGACAAACTAATTATTATGTTGTTTTTTTTTAAAGTAAAAACATATTTGTTTCATGAAAAAACCATTTCACCCTTAAACCATAAAAAGTTTGTAACGCAGAGGCTGCGTAAACTAAGCAGACTTCTCACATGCCGGTATAACACACTGTTAGTCCCACATCACAACATATTCTATATTTCTATGTAAAAAACATATGAATAGAAGGGAAGGTGGTGGTGGGGGGTCACTAAAGGCTGAAAACAAGAAAGCACAAATAACTCACCGAATAATTGAGTTATAAAAGTGTGCATGGAATAACAATCTTTAGTTTTACAAGATATTTTTTCAACCTAACTCATTATAATGGATTTCAGCCAATAACAAATATGATATTTAGTGTTGACGGAAACAATTAAATATTGACTATGGTATAGATCAAATAAACAGTTGAGAGTTAGAGCCAAAAATCTTAAATGATGAAGTCATCACATGACATATTTGCACGTGCCTCATAAAGTAATAGTTCAATGAAAACCATATTTGGTATTTAACCTTGAAATGAAGTGGTTCATAATATAACTATTTATAGTGAATATGACATGAGTAAGAGTGTGGGTTTACTAATGGCCGAAAACTAACAAATGCAAATATCTCGGTTAATATTCATGAAAGAGAAAATGTGTATATGAGAACATTTATAGACAAATTTTTAATAAAAAAGATTCTAAACCACTTTTTAACAAGATTGATAATAACGAAGATATTTCAAATTTCAAAAGTCCTCCCCTCTAAAACTCCACTCCCCCGGTCTCGGTTAATGTTTGAGATACAGAAGAAAGAAATACATAGAATATTTATAGGAAATTAATTTGTAATAAGATTAATAAAGTACAATGTTTTGATCTGACTCACAATAACTGAGTTATTAAGAATTTTTGAGTTTCCTCCCCTTCTGATATTCCAATTTTAGTAGTTAGAAAACAATCTTTATTTTGTATAAAACAAATTTCTTAGCTGATTCTAAAGGAGGGATTGGCAGATGGACTAACCGCTCTTTAAGGTTAAAAGAAAAAATATCTGGTGTGGAAACCACATTTCTTCCTAGTGTTCCTATAAAATTAAATAAATAAAACATTTGCTACACACACTTCATTCAAAGGCACATACAATATATCCGTTTCAAAGCATTGGATCAAAAATAATCAAGGAACACAATTTAGTTCATTTAGCAATGAACTTAGAGGTGGTAAACCTGTAGCCTCGGTAACACGAAGTGAAGTTCATTTTTTTTTTTTTGTTTTTTTTTATCCGAAAACTGTAAACATTGAATCAATACGTATAGAATTTCTAGAGGTCTCTAGACTTACATCAGACTCAGAACTAGATGGCTTAGGCTTTTTCTTTCGTTTCTTTTTCTTGGTGGCGGCCTCATCAGTCGATGAAGAGCCTTCCTTCTCCTTCTTCCTCCTCTTAGGCTTTGTATCCTCTTCATCATCATCATCCTCATCGGATGAAGTCTCATCTCTCTTAGGCTTCTTCTTTTTCTTAGGCTTCCGGACCTCCTCCTCGTCCGAGTCGCTGCTATCTGCCCTTTTCTTCTTATCTCTCTTCGATTTCCTCTCTCTCTTATTGTCATCTGAATCATCAGAGTCATCAGGAACCTTCTCGGAACTCTTCTTGGACGATCCCTGTAAAAATATTTATGACAATAAATCAGTATTAAAACTAACAATCCAGATGTAACAAGATTATATATAAGCTTACAATAAACGTTTGAATTAATTCATTGATTTAAAAATATGGTCTCTAGGTCTATATCCCTCCTAGTCATGAGCTCAATAGGAATAGTGAAAACTTATTAAATAAAATTCTTAGTCTCATCCCGGCTATAAAAGGGTGTTAACCGTAGACATCCATCCGGATTAGACTAAGCATAGTTATATAAAGCAGACATAATTAAACAAAAAATACGGCGGGAAAAGTGCAGCTGGATACTGAAGGTAGTATATATTTAAATACAGAGTAATCACTCAGGGACTGCGTAAAACTAAGCAGATTTCCCAAGTCCTGGTATACACACTCTACTGAACTAATCTCACCATATTTTATCCATCTCTAAATAAAAATCTGGTGAGTAGGAGTGGGAGTTTACTGAATACAAGGAAGTACAAAAAATTCACTTAATATTTGCACTACAAAAAAAAATGTACACCAATGATATGATATTTAGTGTTAAGTGAAACAGTTAATTAAATAAACATTTTCAAGTATAGAAATAAAATGTTCATTGATGATGTTATCACATAACGTGTTTGTACGCATCTCAGCAAAATTCTGTCAAATACAATATTTGGTATCTAAGCTTAGAATAAGACACTAATTCAACATCAAACAAAAATTCATTAACATCTTAGTTAATATCGGTTTTAGTGAGAAAACAGGAAGAATAAATTGTGTTTAGAATATTGTTTTCTGTCTGAAAACAATACTTAAATATTTGGATTTTTAAATGTTGATTTCTAATACTTAAATAACAGATATCAAAACTAGCTGAATACTTCCGACTACTTTCGATCACCAACTAGTGCTCCTGAGGTATTACAGCACAATGGCAGAACAGTTTATCAACTTTCATTTCACTAATCATAAATGCAGGATAGAGTGAGCTCTATTCAACTTATAAATACTCAAGCGCTGCCACCCGAAAGTTGCCTGCTACAAAGGTTTAATGGCTTATGAAGAGGATGTCTGTACAATTGGAAAAGAGATATAAGCCAATATGGAAATCAATAACACAATAGGTGTCCAGTTTTAGACATTTTCCTTATTTTGGATAATAAATAATAAAGGGATTTACCTCAGGTTTTTTCTGTGGCGATTCAGCCTTCTTCTGAGCATCTTTATGATCCTTTGACCTGAAACAAATAATATGAGTGAGTATAAAATATACAATTGTTTGCTGTTGTAATCTGGAACTTAAAAACTGCCAAACAAATCTTCTGAATTTAAGATCAGCTTGGAGGCAGTGAGGGTGTGGATCTCATTTTCACCAGGGCAAAGATGTGATCAGCGATCCCCTCTTATAGGTTCGTCACATGATAAAAGTACACCAAAATTTCTTCAAATCTTCCACAAAGCCAAATTGTGACGTAAGAGTAAGTATAATGTGTTATATATCGGTAGTAATGTTGTCCAAGCAATTATAATTTCAATAGTAGGAACTTGGGCTCTTTCTTATAATTAATGAAACTAAGAACGTAATCATTTCATTTAACATTATTATTTTTTTGTGGGTGTTATTAGTTCATAATTTATTTTTATCTGTCGTTAAATGATTTGCTGTTTCCAAAAGTACTTAATTGATTTTTTTTGACACAGTAATTTTTTTATGGCCTATTTGTAAAATATACTATTGTAGTTGTCTTTACACAGACCATAATCTCAAGACACAGTCATGTTTTATTAGCAGATTTCCCTTAGGGGAAATCAGCTATTGAGGTTGTACTCATGACGGAATTTTCAAAATTTTTCTTCAAATGTCCATCGATCCTACCTAGTAGATGACGAAAATGAAGTCCGTTCGAAACTGTATATATATATATATATATATATATATATATATATATATTTGTCTGTTACCGCTCTAGCGGTCGCAATTTTTCTTTGATCGTTACCAAACTCGGAATTTAATCGTTTTATGTAAAAAGGAAGATCAAGTTCATTAATGGCTGAAATCGGACCAGTGGGAGGGGGGGGGGGGTTTAGAGGGGAGGATTTCTGAAAAGTCGAAATATCTCCGTTATTATGCGTCGGATCGAAAAATTGTATAGAATGAATCTTATTGAAAATTCAATTTACTATAAATATTGTTCTATACATTTATTCTGTATCTTGAATATTAACCCAGATATTTGCATTTGTATTCTGCGTGTGGTTGGCTATGTTAGGCCTTTCCGCCGAGAGCACTGGCGGCCGTTTCTGTAACTATTCGTCCCTCGTGAATAGGTTTAGAGGTTACTTACTACTACAGCTGTTATTAGGCAGATTTATCTATTGTAAAACTTCACGTGGGAAATCTGCTTAGTTTACGCAGCCCCTGCGTGACGGACTTTTTAGGCTTGGTGTAGATCTCACACAGGAATATGATTTGAAACAAATAAATAAATTCTAGGTACCTTAGAAAAACTACAATATATACGCAGCTCCAGCCTAACAGACTGTGGTGTCGTGATTCATGTTTAGATATAGAGCAGTGCCTTAATGAGAACAAGTGAGCGGGGGCAACGACATGCAGACTAAGCGCTACTGAAAATGGGAGCGCATTGTATTGCTAGCTTTGAGAGAGTGAAGAGTTTTTGTGATATGCTAGTGCTACTCTGTCTGATTGCCTTGGCCCCAGCGGTATGTGTGTTGTAATGTAATTAGCATAAAGTCTTAGTATATATTGTAAATCTTAGTATAGGTATATGTATATATAACGTAAATATAGGATAGTAGATGTTAGCCTATATGTATATATTTTATAAACTTATGTTTTGTACTAATCAGCCGTGCCCTCCACATCATGACAGCCAACATGACCACAGACTTTTTATTAAATGTTTAATGCAATTTCTATAAGTTAAGATGTCAATGATACTTTGCGATCTAACCAAAATCAGTAGATCAGGAACAATACGCCTTGTCCTCTACAAGTGCTTTAATATATACAAAGTGAACTTTCATAGATGAAGCTCTATCATCAATGGCTGATTAGAGAAGAGTAGCCTGACCAAAACAGCCGGGCAATTTGCACTTATAGAGGACAAGGCATTTTTATTGATCCTGACCAATTGATTTCTCTACCGTCCAGCATCTCGGGGGAAAAAATTAGTAGAGTTTAAACTAACTTCATAAAAACATTATTATGAGGTTATTAACACTTAACGAGCTATAGACTGAATAACTCGGGGAGGAATTACCTGTCATCACTCTGAGAGTCTCGCCTCCTCCGATCTCTCTCCTTCCCTTTACCTCGTGCACCAGGAGAAGAAGATCTCTCTCTTTCTCGCTCTTCTCTATCTCTTTTCCCTCGCTCCACAGAGCTCCGTTCATCTTCCGATGATGATCTGAAATTAAAAACACAATTTAACAATATCTTGATTGAGATAACACTACTACTCATAATTTTATATTTTGTTTATGTCATGGGAAATTATTCATTTAAGAATGAATGACGATGTTTGGCTATTATAATTTTAAATTTTTTCACTTTACATCATCATACTTCTTAATTGGTTGGCAAGATCAATAATAAAAAATTCTTCTTTTCTTAAAATATTTTTATTGCTTGTTGCTTTACATGCTTCGTGGCCCAATTAACAACCTTTTCAGGGGCTCAAATCTTCAGTTAAAATGTAAAATATTTCTTAGTTCAAAAGAGAAGAGACATAAGACATAATACATATTAATATAAATGGTAAGCTCAGAGTCAGAATTTGAAAAATATCAGTATTGATTTCAACAATGTTTTTTTTTTGTTGTAATGTTTGTAATAAGATATACAAAGACCCATCTACTAGTATGCTGTATGAAAATGCGAATTTGACCAGAAGGAAACAAACAGAGATGAAATGCATTAACTATACAATTAGATAAAAAAAAAAATAAAATAACAGAAAATGCATAATTATTGGTACAGGATTAGAAAACCGAATGGAAATATATTAAATAATATCAAGTAACAATACATTTTTTTTAAAGGTAAAATGAGCTTTGAATCCACCCAGACCTCTGCTATATTGTAATAAATGGATTAAAATCTAATAACATGTAAGAAGCAGATGTTTTTAATTAAATGAGTGATCATCCCGTTAATTATTTATGAACTACTCGAAATACTTAATAATAGCATTTAGATACATACGGTTCTCTTTTCTGTTTTGGGTCTTTTCGAACTTGTTTGTCATTCTTATCATCAGACTTCCTGAAAGGAGAAGGTGTCATTGAAACTGATCTTGAGCGTTCCTGTAAAAATAAATAAATAAGTGATTATTTAAAAATAAAGAAAAATAAATGTGTAATCATTTGATTACTCTAAAATAAATTTGTTATCTATTATGGATGTATATCGAATATCAAGCTACGTTTAAAATACATACTGGTTGCCTTTGGCTGGAAATACAGCCTTAAGTTTTTATTTATTAAAAGAAAAGAGAAGCCTGATGTGAGCACCATATGAGTTCATAGCTAACCTATTAAATAATATACACAAAATGTTATTTGGTACTTAATTTTAAATTATTTCATTTTGAAAGTGATATACAATATCACTACTTCAATACATCAGATCGAAAAATGTCATATAAGATAATTTATAAAGCCTTTCTTGACAAAAAAAAAATAGTTCTATACTTTTATAGCAGATTCCCCTCAAGGGAAATCAGCTATTGAGGTTATGATGCGATTTTCGCAATTTTTCTTCAACCGGTTGACCTAGGAGATACCGAAAATGAGGTCTATTCAAAACTGTATATATATAAAATTGTAACCTCTGTCTGCACATTGATTTTTTTTCGCGAAACTTCACGATAACTTTTCGTTTCACATGTCATAGACACCATAACTGCATTTTGTTTCTTTGGTGTCTGTTTGTTTGTTTGTTTATTTGTTTGTTACCTTTTCACGCATAAACGGCTGAACCGAATTTTATGAAACTTGATATTTATATTACTACTAACCCAACTTAGACTTTAGGCTATATTAATATCCTCTGAGACGAACAGGAGTGGGGGTTATAAGGGAAGCCAGAAATTAAAAATAGCGATATTTTGTTTCCTATTGGTTTTTCGGCATATATGAACATAACAAAAGTTCTTTATTTTGTTATTTAGAGCAACTTTTGCTATATACAGTTTTTTCGTATACCGAATTATAAACGAGATATACGCTAAAACCTATAGCGGAAGTGAACAATTTTATTTGGGACAAAAGACCCCACCGAAATAATTAAAACTCGGTATGTGTATTAGAACTAACGCATTCATTATAACAAGCCATACCAACATTTCTAGGGATGGGCAGGAGTGGGGGTTGTAAGGGAGGCCTGAATTTAAATATAGCGGTATTTCGTTTTCTATTCGTTTTTCGGCAAATATGAACATAACAAAAGTTGTTTATTTTGTTATTTAGAGTAACTTTTGTCATATTCATTTTTGTCTTTTAACAAAGTATAAACGAGATATACACTATAAACTAAAGCGGGGGTCAACTATTTCATTGGGCGCTTTCGATTAAACCGAACTTAAACAAAATTGGTATGTCCATTAGCATTGATTCTTCCATGGTTATAAGTTATATTAAAATTTTTAGGTTAGAACGGGAGTGGGGGTTATAAGGGATACCTGAAATAAAAATTCGCGATATTTCATTGTCTATTTGTTTTTCGACAAACATGCACATAACAAAAGTGGTTTACTTTGTTATTTAGATTAACTTTTGTTTTATACATTTCTCCTGTCTGGAGCAAGTAATTTGCGTAGAAATATTGATATGCTCAAAAACTCTTTCCAATATACATTACGAGGTACCTCACCTGGAAAAATTAATTCAAATCTATGTTAATATTTTCTTCTTAATAATTCAAATCTATGCATAATGCACAGGAGACGGACGGGAAATATCACAATTTGGAGGACAGTGAAGGCTTACATAAAAAATTAATTTTATTATTAACAAATGACAACGAATGGTATTAACCCTAAACACTGGGACGGGTAAATGTCAAAGTATTGCACTAAGTAAAGCCTTGCCAAAAAAATACCATCACCATTCAGCCTCAAATCAATTCCCGGGCGAAGCCGGGTATCTGAGCTAGTATGTATATATATTTGTCTGTTACCACTCTAGCGGTCACAATTATTGTTTAATCGTTACCAAACTCGATATTTAGTCGTTTTATGTAAAAAGAAAGATCAAACTCGTTAACGGCTGAAATCGGGCCAGGGGAAGAGGGGGAGAATTTGGAAAATTCGATACTACTATAAGTATTGTTATGCATATTTATTCCCTATCTTGAATATTAACTGAGATATTTACATTGTCAGTTTTCAGCCTTCACCCCACTTTTACTCATGTTACATAAACAATATTCGGTTATGTTATAAACCACATAATTTAAAGATAAATACCAAATATTGTTTTCAAGAGATATTTATTATACAAGATAAATGCAAATATGTTCTGGCGCCCCCCTCCCTTCTCAAGTTCTTGGACTACTTAAATTTGATTGATTGAAATAATAATTATTCTAATTCATTATAAATTTCAGTACTAGATATAGTAAATAGTTTTCAATCAAATTAATATGTTATATTCAGATATATTACAGTAATTGTTTTTCTTTCCGATAAGAAGTTGAAAAGCATCTGAAATGTAAACAAACAGTTTACATTTCAGGTGCTTTCCATCGGGAGGTTTCTAATTATAGTTCGTATTTATTCACTTAATAATCATGGTGGTGTTCTGTTACCAGTATGTAGATTTATCTATTGTTGTTTAACTTCACACGGGAAAACTGCTTACTTTACGCAGCCCCTCGCATGACATACTTTTTTTTAATATCTAATAGGTATGAAATAATTTTTTTTTTTAATTCTGCCCCTCTGGATCCTCCCTACCCCTAAGTTAACTTTGAATAAAAGACAACTATAAAGAAACCGTCTTAAATACAAACTTTTAATATTCTGGTGGTTTTTGAGTTATGCCAGCTAAGTGAAGAAATGGAAAACTAATCAAAGTGGATTAAGAGAAGGTGAAAACAGATAAAATCTAAAAATGGTTACAGTACTTCTTTTACTTTGTAAAAGGGAGTAGAAATGAGATACCACTGTATGTTACTAAGTTATAAGTGTGATAGCTTATGAACCAAAGGTGGATGGAGCTAGTGCACATCATTGCCCAAAAAAGGCTTTCACAGAGGGGCTGTGTATACTTCACCCTCCCCCCCCCCAAATTTCCCACTTACTAGTACGGATCTCATCTCACCATATATTCTCTATTTCTATATTAAAATACAATCCGGGGTTTTCTGAAGGCTCAAAACAAGAAAGTGATTTCTTTTTTATATGATTTTTATGCTTCAAAAAATAAATGTTAATGTTACATACATATTTATTGTGCTTATTTGCCACCATCCTTGAATTTATCATAACCACGAAGATGATGAAACATATGTATTTATGTATGTATGTACATAAGTACTAGGACAAAAACATCTTGTTCTGGGCGAGTAGACGATAAGTCGGTTAGTCCGGCCATTCTGGATCCGGCCGAGGGTCCAGTCCTGAGGGAGCCGGACGAGAGGGAGTCTACTGTATTTTGAATTTCTTTCCCTTAATCCCCCCCCCGATGGTCTGAATTAAGCCGTTAGTGAATTTGGTATTTAGTTTAATATCAAACATTTTAAATATCGAGTTCGGAAATGATCAAATTAAAACTATGTCAGCTGAGAGTTAATATATGTATATATAAACATTTTTTTTGGAAATCGTGTCTTGAGGATGACCTAAACAGCTGGTTTCCCTTAAAATTGGGAATTCACATTTGAAAATAATAGCTTGATTTCATTCCTGAAATTGAAGTAGAAACTACACCATAAATGATTCTAACCCTCTTTTGTGAAGGTGGTTCAGGGTCGGGTTGAGAGGGCCGAGTCTGTGGTGAAGCGCTGCTAGAACTAGATTCATGCCGTTTCTCTCTCACTCGCTCTCTACTTCGAGATCTTTCTCTCTCCCTCCTGGGTCTCTCTCTTTCTTTGGTCTCCTTTTCCCGTCGACTACCAACGCCACCACTCACCATCTGTCAACAATTTTAAAGTTATATTAGAACTTTTCATATATATATTTGTGCGTGCGCGTGTGTGTGTGTGCAGCAGTGGAAGAACATTTTTTTAACAAAGAAGAGAATTATTTTTTTCATGGTATAGAAATGTTGCCAAAGTGTTGTAATAAGTGTATTGAACTTAGAGGAGAATATATTGAAAAACAGTAAAACCAGTTTTTTCTTTCACCTTTCCTTCTATCCCAGGCCGGAAACTTTTGGACCTTACTACGTACATACACACACCATCACAAAATGTAAATTTAAATCTGTACAATATCTATTTTAGTATATATCAGGTTATCAATTCCAATTCCTCATATTTTTGGTATTAATGTTTGAATGTTTCAAAATAAGGAATAAATAAATAAAAAATGTAAAAATACATTCTAACAAGGATTATTTATATAATAGAAGTAATGGAAAAATTGCATAACACATAAAGTTTGGAAGGAAATAAATAATTCGCTTGTTTATAGGAAAGTTATTTAACCAACCTCATTTATTTATAGAAAGTTTATTTTGCAATCAATTAAGGGTAATTAACTGTAAACCTTCAATTCTATGTTTAATATCTGAAAAATTAAAACTTCTCCATAACATTGTTTTGGCTAGCTTATTGGGGCAACACTATGCAAGGAAATTTATAATGATACAATCATATACATAACAATTGACAAAATAGAAAAATCCGTCATTATAATAGGAAATGTTTGTGAGATAATCAGCCTAATGCCAAGGCTAAACTCCATTACTAACTCAAAATAACATTTTATTTTTCTTTCATAAAATAACATTATTGCCGTTTCGACTAATCCCTCTTAAATGCCTTATTTCACGAATCCATATCTAATTATTAAATTTTTTTTATTGCATTATTCCCAAAATTTTTGATTCAACCATTATATAAATACAAGAGTTTTAACATTGATTAGCGATGGTTATAGTTCTCATGATATAAAGTATAAAAGAAGTATCTTTCATTGCATTATGATCTCTAAAGTGTATATATTCATAATATTATAATGTAACATAGAATCTTACATGTGACCTGGAGCGAGATCTGGACCTACTCCTTCGTCTGCTACCAGATCTTCTACGTGAATCCCTGTAAAAAGAAAATTTCTGTTGCTGTTTTTCTTTTTTTCAGTCAATCAAGAAATACTATAATTAGATTATAAATTTAATAATAATTTACAGTAAGCATTCATACTTAAAATGGATGTAATACATCAATTACTATTAGCAGGTGTGTAAATATGAAATGGGAAGTTTTCTGTAGAAAATATACATTTATTTTAATTTATAGTAAAAAATATTTTAGTCGAAATATTGTCCAACTCTAGCTATTGGTGGCTTAGCATATACAGAACTGTCATTTTCTTATTTTGCTTAAAATAGGTTTAAGCTTATTTCTATGTAATGTAGTTTTGAGAGTAGGTATATGTGAAACTTCAGTACGAAAATTGCGTAAGGTGTCCTATCAGTACAAATTTCTGTAGCTGCATACTAGTGTTCCGGTTGACTAATAATGAAACCTAGTCAGCCTACCTTAGGACATAGGGCTAGCTACTTGTTGAATGTGGCTGAGTGCACTCTGTTCTCTCACCAGCCCTTGGCACTGGAGCCTCTTGTTTGAGTGACCATATGAGTCACATATACACATTCTTCAAATTCCAGTATGGAGCCCATCCTTCAATGTTGTGAGTGAGGCAATGAAATACTTCCATTCATCTACTTCTCAAAGAACAAGGGAGTTTCTACTGTTGCAGCCGCCATCTTGAACGTTTAAACTTCCATTTTTTCATATATCTCAGGGTTTTTTTTTCTCTTTGTGTGCACAACAAAAATTTTCTGTTACCCTTAGAACATAAGTGTATGGAGCTGAAGTTGATAGAAAAATATCATTTTCTAAACAAGCCTTCCAAAACAAAAGGAAATTCTAACTAAAAGGAATTGTATGTATGAATAGCAAAAACTACTTGCCAAGTCATTTGCTTGGGAGTGAAAGGAGGACTCCTGAAAAAAAGGGAATGTAATAGATTGGCATAAAAGGAAGAGCGATTTTATCATACATATTGGGTTGAAAAAAAAGTTCTTGTGGTTTTTGATATTGACATTTTAAATGATATTATTTCAAAGAGAGTTTTCTAATATTGTGACTATCTATATATCATTCTAAACATATTTTTTTCTCTATCAATCCGATGTATTGGGTTTGTTTTTAAATAATTTTGATGGACAAAAGACAAAATCCCACAATCTTCTTGTTCCTGTTCAAACTAACTTAAAATGCTGCACCAACAGCTCGTGATTTCAACAAGGCTTTTGAACCAGGAACCAGAAATGAATGTACAGCAGAATAGTGGTTTGAGAGATTATTGCAGAATTGGATGCAATGCCTATGACAATTTCTATCCACCCGCAACAGATTGGGAAGTGGAAAAAACTCGAACGAATCAAAGAAATTGTCGTTTTGAGGTGCTATCTGCTTTTCTTCTGCAGAAAAACAATGACCCGTTTCTGGACAGGATTGTGTGATGAGAAGTCCATTCTTTATGGTAATCGGTAGCGTTCAGCGTAGCGGTTGGACATCAGTGAAGCTCCTCACCAGTTCCTGAAGCCAAAGCTCCACCCACAAAAGAACCTGGTAAACTATTTGGTGGTCTGCAGCATTCAGTCTCATCCATATCAGCTAGCTCCATTTGTGCAAAATGATTACAGTAGGGAATTTCTGCCAACAAATCAACAAAATGCACCAGAAGCTTCAACCTATGAGCCCAGCATTGCTCAGCAGAAAAAGACCAATCCTGCTTCATGATAAAGCTTGTCCGTATGTTGCACAACAGATGCTGCAATGGATGAAGCCATTGGGGTACCACACCCTGCATCATCCATCATACTCGCCGACCGACTACCACTTTTTCAGGCATCTCGACACCTTTCTCCGTGAGAAATGCTTCAGCCGAGATGATGCCAAAGCAGCCTTCAACGAGTTTGTCACGTCAAGAACTCCACAATTCTATGGTACTGGCATTAATTCACTTGTCACCCTTTGGCAAAAGTGCATTAACTGACATGATTCTTATTTTGATTAATAAAGGTTCATTTGAACCGAGTTATGCTCGTTTGAAATTGCAAGTTGAAAACCGCAAGAACTTTATTAGCAACTTAATATATTTGAAGGTAAGTTTATTGGACATAAAGAAGAAAGCCTAGAAAATCAATTGTTGAAGGCATGTCAATTTTAGGGATTTCTGCAAGGTAGGAAGGAAGAATTTTGAAAAAGCATGTTGTATAAGCACAACAACCTCTACATCTGTTTTCCTTTAAGAGAAATCTGTTAAGATTGGCCTGCAGGTTTATAAAACAGAAAAAAAATAAGTACCTCCTCCTTGGTGGGGGTGGAGACCTCCTTGCTGCGGCTGCTGCTGCCTCCCTCCTCCTCCTCACTTCTCGCAGCCTCTCCCTCTCCCTTTCCATCGCTCTCCTTTCTCTTTCTCTTTCCCGTTCTCTCTCTCGTTCTCTTTCTCTCTCTATTGATCGCCTTGAAGGTCTGTAGCGTATAGCACCCCTCTCCCTGCTCCTAGATCTGCGCCTTGCTGGTGAACGCCTACGCCCTCCAGACCTCGACCTTCTTCCTCGTGATCTAAACAAATATATATATTTTATTAAATAGTCGAAAATCAGAAGAATGGTTTAGACCAAAGAATAATTCAGCATCGGGTACATTGCAACAATCAAATTTATTCAGTGGAGCTGGAAGGCTTTAACGTCTATTTTTAAAATCATTTATATTAGTTTTCTCACTTTTAAATTAAAACTTCTATAGGCATATCACATATATGTTTGATCAGGCAATTAATATCTGTTAATCTTAGGTTTTATAGAAATATATTTTGTTGAGTGCTTGTCTAATTAAGTTAACTAAATATTAATTGTTCTTTACACGTTCGCTGCTGTAGTCTATATATGATATACTCCACCACCATCTGCACCGGTCCCCGGCGTCCGATGCCTCTCCTAACGTTAAAATCTGTATCGGACCCCGGGGACCGATGTAGTTTTCGAAGGTAATGCTATCTCTTAACAAGTCTAGTGAACTAAATGAATGAATTAGCACAGCCATCAGTCCTCGAAGCCAAGAACTAATACTAGCAAAGCCAGGAGCGGTCCCCGGCGTCCGATATCGTCTACAACTAATGCACATTATTTATCACATTGTCAGCTGTTATTTTCAATAAGCACTCTAAACTCGTAAGCTATTCTAGGTCAGTAGTTAAACTAGAACAAGAGGGTAAATAGTTCTTGTCTGCAAAACTATCGTCACGAAGTCGTATCACTCTCACTTTCACTGCTGTCGGCAAGAGTTACAGATAGTGCTTACTCTACTAATTTCCGACCACAAGACATATTATGTGCAACACAATGGTAAATGAGCGAAGGGGCGCATGGAAAGTAAAACAGATTGAAGTCAGTTCATTTTTGACCAAGTTCTGACTGAAATTAGCATCGGGCGCCAGGAGGTGGGCCATATCCAATTCGAGTTTCTCTATTTCTAGACGGTTACGGCCCCCGGCTTCCTATAGTATTTTTCTAGATTAACTAAACCTACAGGATCTAGTAACAAATTTCATCCAATCCCCGTTAAAATATCTCTCATAATAAGCTTGCTACAGCCTTCGTTTTTTGGAGTAGACTGAAGGAGAGGGGACCCGTTCTGATAGACTTGATGACGATTAGTCCCTGGGGACTGATACAGCAGCCAACGTGTTAAAAATTAAAATTATAGACTATAGCTTTAGAACATGTTTTGATTGTTAAAAATATAATTTGTCAATACAAAATATAATTATTTTTTTTCATAATATTTTATGAAAAATAGTATCTAGAAGTAACTACTACCCAGATAAATCTTAAGCTCAACCAGGTTAAAAAAAACATCTGAGTTAGTGAGACAATATTTAGATACAGCTTATAATTTTTAAACTTTCAAGAAAGAGACAGGTGTATTCTTGCAACAACCAGTTATATTATACAAATAGGTAGGTATAAGGACAGGAAATGGAAGGATGTTGGGACTGATCAGTACTATAGCCATGCCCCAAGTATGATTTCTGGAGATCTAAAGGGTTAATGATAAAGCCCTGAATATATATGGGCACCAGTGGCCCTGCTAGTTAAGGCTTGGATGCATCTACTACTACCCTCAGTAAGCCGAAGATAAAAACAAGTGCAAATTCAATCCTAGACAAAGGAGAACATTAGTTCACAAATTCACTAATAGAGCATGCTAGTGTCACACTAGGAATCTAACAAGTATGTATATATCTGACAGCAGGGCTTCTAGGTGCACCAAGGCCCTGTCGCTCTACTAGAGACACCTTATTTGAGATCCTCCTTGTTGGCAGGGGTTGTACGTTGAGTTGATCACTCACTAAGCACAGCTCTTGATCACAAATCTATCAATTCTTGCTTGTGGTAGCTAAAATATCAAAGGCTTACAATGCCAATCTATGTGCGAGTTTTATTATTATTATTATTATTTATTAGAGTTACTAATACGGCTAATTGGGACGGGTTATCTACAGGTTACCAACCTTTCCTAGCAAGGATGGGGCTAAAGGATTTTATTTAACAAGTTTGTCACTAAATAAATTCCTACTGAACACAATGATAGTAGAGCTGAAGTCGATAGAAGAATAGCACTTGATAAACTTGCCTTCCAAAGTAAAGGAAGCATTTTAACTAATAAGAAAATAACCATGGATACCAAAAAAAATGTTTGCTAAGCCTTTTGTTTTGTATGGAGTATACTGTTTTACGGGAGCAAAGGTTGGACTCTCCACAAAAGGAAACACAATAGGTTGGTAGTAATGAAAATGGGGATCTGGCATAGAATCATTAGAATAAGTTGGACTAAAAAAAAAACATTGAAGTTCTAAATGAGGTAAGTGAGAACAAGTCTTACCAAGGCAATGGAAAAAAAGAAGAATGAAACTTCTTGGGCATATCAAAAGGCACATTACAAATATATATGAAGGTATGGTTCTTGGGCACAGAGGAAGAGGAAGGCCCGGAAAATCCTATTTTGAAAACATCAAGCATTTTATGGATTTCAGTGAGTATTGTAATATGAAAGAGCAGCTTCCGATAGAACACAATGGTTGCAACTACAAGAATTAGCCTTTAGAACATGATGATGATATATACTATAACTAAAAGGCAAGGACTAGTAATCATACCGTTTTATGTAAGTAATGAAAATACATTATGTCCAACATAGAGGATTTTGGTATAACTATACCTGGACCTTCGCCTAGAACGGGAGCGACGCCTAGAACCTGACCTCCTTCTAGAACCAGACCTACGCCTCGATCCTGATCTCCGTCTTGATCCAGACCTTCTCCCCCTCCTCTCGGCAGATTTACCTCGCGAACCTGAACGGTGCCTCTCCAAACCGCTGTCCTGCAAATAATAAAATTTGAATCATCATACAAATGAAACGAATAAATACCAAAGTAATTCAAAATAAAAAATTATCTTCAATTTAAATTTAAAAAGATGTATAGTTAAAATTAAGAACCAAATTACAAGATACTGCAAAGAAAAGTTAAATATGAGTTTATTTGTTTAACTAGTCTGTCATGCAGGGGCTGTGTTAACTAAGCAGATTACCCACATGCATCTATCTCAAAAGGCAAATATACAAAAAGAACCATATTCGGTATTTAGGCTTCAAAAAAAGTGCTTCATAATATAAAAGCTTATTGTTAATATGACATCAGCAGGAGTAGGGGTTTACAGAACGCCAAAAACTGTAAAATTTGTATATCCCGTAAATAATCAACATAGTGAAAAAACGTACATAACAACATTTATAGAACAATACACTTGCAATAAGATTGTTCTATTTAATATTTCGATCCGATGCATAATAATAGATAAATTAAGTTTTTTTGAACATTACGCCCTCTAAGCCCCCCCCCTCTCCCAACTGGTGGGATTTCAGTCATTAACAAACTTGATTTTTAGTTTTACATAAAATGTTTAAATAGAGTTTAGTAATGAACAATAAAAATTACAACCATTAACACATTTTATCTTTATATATATAACTCTAGTTTTAAACATAATATTATTAAATTTAATATTATATAAATAAAATTGTTAACGGACCTCATTTCCATCATCTTTTTGGTTGGATCGATTGATATTTGAGGAAGTTTTTCAAAAATGCATTATGAGTACGACCTCCATGGCTGATTTCCCTTCTAAAAAATCTGATAAAAACTAGCTATTGTGGATGGCAAATATAAAAAAATTTGTTTTAGCAGCAACCCCATATATTGGGAAAGTTTGTTATTATATTTAAACATGCATAATAATTGAATACTTTGTTAATTTATGATAACAATTGTTTAAGTTATCAAGTTCAATATATTGGACACTTGGTAGTTAACATATGCAGTGGAAATCCAGCTTTCCAACAAAAAATTTCATAACAACAAAACTAGAAATCATAAATAAATTAATGAAAACATATCATATTATTTATGCACTTATGCCCTTTAATAAAACTGTTAGTTTCTAATTTTTATTGGTTGGCAGTATAGCAGCATTTTTAAGTTGACCGACACAGTACTTGGTGACTTCACAGCTCACAGTCTACCTGTATTCCAGTATCCATGCTACTTCCTATTAGAGTTTTCATCACAAAACAACTGACTCAAGATTACAAGTATTTAACATGAAACAAATAACAGACTATTTAAAATTACAGTGCTGACAGAAATATTACATCTCAGAGACAAAAAATAGTAATATAGGTAAAAATGTTCTAAAAAGTCTGAGAGTTAATAAGGAATCAGATATAAGATAACCTGATAATGATTTATTGGAAAAAAAAAAAAAAAAAAAAAAAAAAAGCACTGACTGAAATAGTTCTGATGTGGCCACAAAATGAATTCCTTGTCATTATTAGGACATCCTCCTATTACGTTAAAAAAGAAAAAATATTTTGCTCCTCTTCTGTTAAATCATTTCATTAGAAAAAATATTTACAAATCTATGTTCTAATGAATCAGAAAAAATGGCACAGAAGTATGACTCATAGGTTTGGAGAAATTAGCAATTTTTAATTTAGTTCTCCCTTTCAGCCCCCCCCCCTCAATTCCATTTATCAAAACGAGGGTTTAATGTCAAAGAATTTTATCTCTACAAAAACCTATTTTTTTAGAAAATGCGATTGAACGTTTCTATCATGGTAATGTTGTGTGACAATATTGAAAACGTAGTTTGTTATCTTTTTATTTATAATGTTTAGATTCCGTCTATTGGCAGAGCATAAAAGATTTTTCACTGAGTGCAGTGGTGTATTTAACACAAAATGCGAGTTTTTGGAAATACATTTTAATGAAATTGACATTGAATTACATAAGCCCATTATAAATGGCTATATATTTTATATTCTGAGTATTCCCAGCACAGAGCACATTAAGATTATGATGTATGAATGCTTAAATGTATTGATTTTACCTTTAAATAAGAATTATATCCAATTTGGAGTGAAGTCACCATGTGCTCTAGCATTTTCATAGATAACGCCGATGGATTTTGATAATAACATTCACAGCTCTTAACGTCGGTACACTAAGTAGTAATACTAAGTAATAAGATGAATTTCGATAATTAATTCACATTAAATGCACTTTTTGAGCGTATTTCGATAGGCAGTTCAAAGTTCACTCCCGGATTAGCCCTATATAAGGACCCCGACACGACGGATAAAAATCAGTCATATTCGGTATCCTCTGGAGGGGAGACCCTGGTTCACGAGCGACAGTTAATCCTTCAGCTTGTTCCGGCCTGCCTAGCCTATTCTATCTCTCACGGCTAAGTCAGCACTTCTATTAAACAGCTAAGTCTTTCTATTGTAATATAGACTAAGTATTATTAAGTGTCCCCCATTATATTTATAAAGGTGCCTTTTCATTTTTATCGTTAATATTTATAATTGGAGAATATTTTTATTATAAATAACTTTATATATATTTCAATTTGGACTTGAATCGATTGTTGGTGGCCCTTCCTAAATTCTTGTTAGTGATTTGGTAGTGGGATTTTTCATATATTACAGCTTCCACTGCTTATCGCCGCAGCCAGATCGCAACATCGCTTTGACAGTAAACCATCGAAAAGAGGAGGTACACAACTAGATGTTACAGCAGTCACGTATATAAAATTTGATTGAACAGTATATGAACTATCTACATTCTAATACTAGTCATTTTTGAGTTAGGCAAGATACATACTTTAAACCAAAACTAGTAAAAATGGGTTCAGGGAGGGCAAAAACGGATAATTCAGTTAAAATCTGAAAAATCTAATTTTTGGCTATTACAATATTTTTTTTTACTTCATGCAAGGCCATAAAAATTCTTGCTGAAACTAATTCAAAAATTATGTAAGGTGAAACAAACCTTTCGAGGTCTCTTCTCATCATCAGAATCACTAGCTGATGAGTCATCTTTATTACTTCTGTATTGACGTTTCTTCTGAATGCTATCTTCTTTTTTTCTGATCTCAAAATCATTTTTCTTCACATCTTTTTCTGCTGAAATTTAAATAAAATGATAAGAATTTCTCACAAGGCACAAAATCATAATAAAAATTACAAGAAAAATAAAAGTGAGTAAAATTGTCAAACAGTTAACTGCCTTCGTCTGTCTATATTTCTGTCTTTCTTTAATGTAAACATCAACTTTTCAAATACCGACAACATGCAACATAAGCTAACTTACATATATCAATTTTGGCAGTGGCAATGTAAGTAAGAGTTCAAAATTAAGAGAGCTATCATTATCAACATCTAGATCTAAAGGGCATGTCTTTTAGTTGCAATAAACATTGTATTCCGTCGAGCCAAGGATTACTCATTTCATGCCCACTCAAATGAATGAAACTATTATTTTTTAGTGTCTTCTAAAAACTACTTTCTGCATTCCCTCTTCCCATGTGCAATAATTTCACCTTCAAAAGTTTTTATGATGAAATCATTATACAATAAGATTTGCCCCTCATAAGCTTCATCCTCATTTTCTCGATGGCTTCAATAAGACCTTTATTCCCTTTTAGATTCATGTTTGATTTCTATTGAATTCAATTGGTTCTGATAACCCTATACCACAGTCCAGATTACATTTCTTCTAATTGATTATATTTTCTTTTGTGAAGAGTTTAACTTACCATCATAAAGCAGTATGCTCCAATAGAATGAGTGACGTTACATGCTTTAGTACTCATTAATTGATCGTTAAAATATTATGTTTGATTAAGAAGACTTCTTGTTGCTTAGGGAGAATGCAGTTCTCATATCAATTTTAGGCCTCTCTTATTATTTCAGAGATTATCCTTTGTAGATAATACTTTTTCAATTCTGGCATTTTCAATCTTGATATTTACAATTTCATTGGCATATAACTCAGAGCTTTTGATCTATACGCATCATCCTAAGCTTAAACTGATTTAAAGTGCTTCTTTAGGCCTATCCGTTATTCTATTTCAGACCCGGGCTGGTAAACAATATACTTTGCAAATACTGAATACCAAACATTCCTTATTTCGTTTTAGTTATTCCAATAAAATTATAAATGTATACAAACTAACAAAGGACAGAAGAGTACACACATTTATGAAACAGGACTCAATTGGTCTAGTAAAATAATTTAAAATAAGAAAAAGATAATAAAGTACTTAGTAAAACCATTTCTGGAATTGGCAAAAAATTAGCATAACTTATGCGATTTTCAAATAACCCATAGACACTACAAAGGGGGGCTCCAGGTTAGCTGTCAGTTCAAGCGTTGGCCTTAATCTCACAGGGCAAACATAGGATGGCGAGTTCCGATTTCTACATGGGCAAAAAGCAATTTAAATAGTGACAAACTCACTAAATAAAATTCTTGGTTCCTCTACTGCCGTCAGTTGACTTTTTAAAGCTGCAGTGTTCTTCATAGCCGATAAATGGCATAGGGATTCACTTTTCTCATTTTTAGCTTCTCTATAATGGTACCCACTTTATACCTAGTATGTTCGTTTATTAAGCTCAAGTACTATTACTCATTACCTGCCATTTACCCTTGCATATTCAGTCAGTATATTTTCTGCTATTCAAAGAAACAGTTGAGTGCTTCAATTATCTAATAAAAGAACTTTTTCCAATGAAGAAATTTTGTTAGAACTTTACGGGGTTTCGAATGAAAATGAAGGTGATTCTTCTTCGGATTACGATGAGGATCTTAAAGAAAAAACACTGAAATGGGTCTATTGGTGAAATGCCTGAAACTAGTGGAATTTCAAGCAGTAGAGATGGAATTAAACGGATAGCACTAGAACGTAAAAAAATTTAGCAAATGGAGCTGTGCAGGGGCTAGACTATCTCACCAGAGAACTACACAGCCTAAGGGTATATTTGGAACTAATTAGAGTTTTTGTAAAACTAAAAGGAATATGTTACTCACGAGATGCATGCGAATCAGAGCTACTGCTTCTTTGAGCCTTGTCATTGACTGCCTTCGACCTAGAAGGAGATCGGGAACGAGAGCCAGATGATTTCCTCCCTTCTTTACCTTTACCGTCATGCGATGAAGACGACGACTCAGATGAAGACCTTCGCTTCTCTGAACCTCCATTTTTATTAGGAGATCTAGTAAAAGTTTTGTAAACATACGTTAATAAACACAGTATTGATGCCGATTGTGAGTGCAAATATATTGTCATTGTTAATGTTTGTGGGACAATGTAAATTATATTGACGGTCAGCGCGTTCCTATAAAAACAAAGTGAATTAAGTTATATATGTTCATTTAAAGGAAATTCATGGTACAGTGTGATTCAAGAAAGTAAATCAATGAATACCAAAAAAAATAAAAACAAGAAAAAGGCATTGTTAAAGATCAAAAAGTATATATAAAAATATGACGGTCGAGCATTACTTTTTGATATTCAAAGATCATGTTCTTGATTAATCAATAATTTATATGATCTGAATAAAGTTGTTTATATGAAAATTAATAAAAAGTGCAACAATTAAAAATAAAAGTGGAAAATTAGCCTGAAATGAAGTGAATGATGCCTTGATTTGAAGTATGACGTGAATGAGAGGGATGTTGGCCACTATGTTCTCCAGCCCAGGGCAGCTAGAGCGACAGCTAGCAGACATACTGCAACTCGGCAGGGTATCCGACCGCAGAACTCCCTGAAGACTTGCAGAGCTCTGAAGATGATGATCGATGAGCAGATCTACGACGCAAATGAAGATAAAGATGAGGTCGAATCGATGAAGAAGGCTCGATGATCGGTGAGGTAGTGCAGGGGGCCCTGGAGACTGGAGAAGGCGTGGCTAACTCGAGAAGCAAGTTCCCACGAGGAAGGTGAAGCGGCTCTGCTCGGGGCTCCAGATGCAAAAACACCAACCAAAACTGCAATGAGCGAGGACCACCATTCGTGCGATGACTCACACGTCCTGCAGCAGTCAAAACTTGACCAAACTGAACATATATATTCATCTCGACACAGTGTGTCTTTATATAAAAAATGAAATACTACGTACAAAAGAAATTCAAATAGCATACAAAAAAAAGAAATGTAATATTAAAGAATTTATACTTACACATTGCATACATTTATTGAAACGCCTATTCTAAAAGTAGAATTTCAATCGACCAATGTCATCCATTACTCAGTTAGGTAATGGTAAGTGTAAACTCGTATGCAAACCCAAGTTGAAGGAATCCAATACCAATACACCAGTCTGCAATCCGAGAGGCCTTCAAGACAATCCATTTACTTCACCTTAATTACTTCTAAGATACTTGAATTCTATAGGTGATCTTCATCAATCTTCAGTAACCTAAATTCTGTAATATTTTATCAACTTCCAACACAACTTCTGAAGTCTTTTACATCCTTGAAAATTGTAAATTCTGTAGCTAATTTGAGCCTACCAATTTCCTAAACAAATCATGTTTATAACAACTAAAAATATAAATATGGAAAAATTAAATGCATAGGAAAATAAATATTACATTAAAAAACAAATTCATTGATATAATAAAATTTATAACTGTGAGCTACAATCGAATAAGTCATTCTATAGGGAAAAAAATCATAAAGTTCCAAATCATGATTTTATTTCGAAATCACATATTGTGAAATAAGGATTGTCAATTGTAATTTGATTCAACCCAAATTTCAAGCTCCAAGCTTGTACTTTGGCTAGGAGAATTAAGGTGAGAAGACTAGTATAATGGTAAGGGGTTAAATAATAAAAAGTGGTTCTCAAAAAAAAAGAGCTCTTTTCACATTGATATTCCTGAGACCATTTGAAACTATTATAAATAGTGTAATCAAGATAAATAAATCCCAAACTACAGCTCTGGATTTTGAGCATTTAAAACATTAAATCAGATTTGAGATAACTGGGAATAAAGAACATTCGTTACTAAAGAAATATAAATTATTTTTTTCTTCATAACTACTCATTACAAAAACCTTATAATGGTGTAGAACTACTCTTTCTTTTCAATGTAATATACTCTTTCTCATCTATATACAACCAAAAACAAAATGTACACAGGCGTACACTGACCCTAATTTCATTTATTGTCAATTCTAATAAGGAAATGGGCCTACCTTGATGAAAACAATATCAATAACAAAAAAATAACAATGTATTTGTTAACAATAACATTAAACAATTTTTTTAAAACCATAAATAACTATAATAGTTGATTCATAAACATTACGCCATATTTTAAATAAACCAAATAATGCAACTAATAACCTGCAAGCCTACATAATTATAGATTTTGTTGTATTTTAAATCAGTTTAGCCTTTTAAGAGATGCCAAAGAATGCCAAACATGAAGGGCATAATAAAAAGATTTAAGAAAACAATTTATTTCTATCAAGAAAGAATAATTATCATAAAATTGATAAGAATAAAATGGGTTCTATCAAATGTATGTGAAGTGTACGGAAATTTGTCAAGAAAATTCTCAGATAATGGGGCTTCCTTTAATGCTCGTGTTATTAAATCTCGAATTCACAAAGGAAATAACAAATGGTCAAATCTCAAGGCAGACCTAAATCATATTGTCATTTATTATTTGAATGCTCCACTAAATTTAGAGGACAAAAGTGAACACTAAATATACATAAAAAGAAACAATAAGCCAACCATATCTTATAACTCTCTCATCACTAATTAAGAAAATTAACAATGAGATATAACAACTTTTTTCTTCTTTTTTTAATGTATGCGAGTAGTACAGGATAGACAACTTGGATCTGAACTATCCAAATAGATATTTAAATAGGGGAAATTAATGGTCCTGCCTCCGAAAAACAGTCATTCAAGGATGGAAAGATGCAATCAAGAAAGAAAACAAATACTAAATATACCTCTAGATCTAAAAAGAATTCATCGTTCCATGGTCTAAATGATAAAGGAATTAATATTTTAACACAAAAAATATTGGCATTCAATTAATGAATAGACTGTATCTCTTGTATCAGACATTTTATTGTTTCAGAGCCTTGATAATACAGAATTTATTTTTAAACCACAAACAAAAACAAACATAGGACAGATACTTACAGTCACTATATGTCTCTCCAATCAGACAATTCAATAATGTGGAAAGGATTAAAATTTCACCAAATAAAAAGTTCGAAAAGGCACCTAAATAGATAAGTGTATATCTAGTCCTTTCCTAACAGACACTAGACGACAGTAAATATTCAACACTTGAGTTGATAATTATCTAAAAGAAACTCACAATGTGTCAATAATACTGCAAGAATTTGAAACATTTCAAGGAAATTGCTGTGAATCCCTGATGTATAGATGTTGGCGTTGTCAACTTTGTAGTCCTTAATGCACGGAACCATAGCAACTAAAGTCTTTTTGGACAATGGCCATATACCAATCATATTAAACATTAAGGTAATATCCAATTCAAAAATCTAAAAACATTGCATCAATATGGTAAACTTCAATATGCAGGATAATAAAAATTATAATTATATAACTTTTATTCAATAGTCAACACAATCTGATGCCTCCAAAGAATGTAATTTCGGAAGCACCATCTAATTAAATGAACAATTCTCATTACAGATAATAAATCAGTGTTTTATTTTATTCAAGATAAAAATATTTGAATTATGACGGGAAAAAAAATTAAAATAAGATAAACATAAATGAAAATCAGGGCACATCAATATACTTTACAATATTTCCACAAACATGTCCACAATGACAGAACAAGAATTTTTCCAACCGGCATAAAATTTATTTCCATAATCCTTCTTTGATCACACTAATACATTGAAGTTGCAATTATAAATTTGTAAAAAATTGTAATATGACAAAATATATATAAATAATTCTAGAATTGTTTTTAGGGCTTACTGTTTTATATGTACGTTCAATTTGATTCCTTAATTTGTAAGTAAATGATCCATGTTTGAATATTGGGAGTGGTGCTTGAAACTTTCTTTTGCTATGGGATAAACGATCTTTGGCGAACTCCTATCCATTCCCTAGATATTGAATGACCACATGTCCTTTGAAGTCGATCATAGACCATTGAGGCATGTTAAAAGTGTTAATTCTGTACCTGGTCCTGGTAGCTATTCCAAAATCTATAACAGCATTGCCTAAAAGACGGTTTGGTTTATTTTTTAATCTTCTGGTATGCCCCCCTCCCCTAAGTTCATGGATATAGCTTCAGTCAAGCAATTATATTTTACCTACCAACTGTTTTTTCAAATTTTATTAAATATTTCCCAAAAATAATGTCATCCAAGAAATGTGTTGTGAAAATATAAAATGTTTGATAGCAATTGTAGGCATTGGTGAATCATAGAAATGTTTGGTTGCTAAATACTTGCAGCTGTACTCCCCCCTCAACTTTTGACAACAAAAGAAAGATCGGGTTTATTAATAGTTAATATTTTCTATGTCCAAAACAAAAAAATAACTCTCAAAATGTGAGCTACACAAAAATGAACATGATGATCAACTGAAAATTAAATTTAAAACAACTTTTATTCCTTACAATATTTTGATTTAACTTTTTGTTAAAGAGTTACAAAGATCAAAGCTAACACAGAAACCAGGACGAGTTGATGCAATAGATGCATTTGTTGATTCTCAGTTTACACCCCCTTCCCTCTGAAATATAGCTATCTGAAGAATAAATGATAGCTGATTTCTGATTTCCCTTGAGAGATATCTGCTGAAAATGGGAGTGTTTGGTACAAGAATGAATCAGGTTTGTCATGAACCCTTCAAAATAGATAATGAATCTTGAAACCCACTACATCATGTATCTTGAACCATTCAAAATACGTTAAGTATCCCAAACACATCTAAATACATTAGGTATCTTAAACCACCCACCAAATACAATAAATATCTTAAACCCCTTCCCTCTGAGGTGTTATAATATTTGCTTACTCTATAGTTTATACTTACACAAGAATTAATCGGGCAACCTAATGGTGGTAGTAAACTACTTATTTATATGAGTTCCTCACTCATTACTAACGAGTTTGTTTATAAACGATTTTAAAAGTGAAGTTTAATTAAATTAGACCTTTTATATCTCAGTTATAATTATAAAATGAAATCTTCATATTTGATCATTGTATTTAAGCCATAAAGCCTTCTTTTTGGCTTAAATAAAATGATCTTGGGGCTCAGGTTAGCTGTGGGAGTTAAGGTGTTCTTCTTGATCTCGCGTAGTAGTCCTAGAGTGGCGAATTCAATTCCCGACCAGGGCAATAGAAATTTATTTCCGCGGGCTCATTAAATAAAATCCTTAGTCCCATCCTGGCTAGAAAAGGGTGGTCACCTGTAGATAACCCGTCCCAATTAGCCATAGTAGCATAAAGTGGACGTAAATAAATAAAAAAAAAATTACTCTAATTCTCAAATGAAAGACTTGTATTATTTTATCTAAAAAATGGACAAGTCATTTACAAAGCTTTAAATAATAACTGAGTTATTTTGAATTTTTGATTCTACCACCTCTTTCTTATCTGATTTCAGCAATTGAGGATCATGACCTTATTCACATGAGATGAGTAGAAAGTAGGGGTTTACTAAAGTCTGAAATAAAAAAAAAAAAAATACCCAAAACTCACTTATTATTAAAGTTTATAGAAAACATTATAGTAAATTAAATTTACCAAATGATTGGTTCCGTAACATTTTATTATCCGCCTCATAGTAAGAGAGATATTTTGATTCACCCCTCCCCCACTCCTAGTACAATGTCAGTTTTTAAACGATCATTAGTTTTACAACATACATTTCAATATCAAATTTGGTAACAATCACAATTCCGACCACTAGACCATTAGCAGACAAGCACATATATAGTTTTGCATGGATCTCATTTTTGTCAGGTAATGCCAGTTGTGCATTTGAAGACATTTTTTTAAAAATTGCATCGTGAGTACAATTTCACAAAAGCTGATTTTCCTTAAGGGAAATGAGCTTTTTTTAATTTAAGACATAACTTTAGAAATATACAGAGGAACAATTTTATATTCTTACAATAAAGTAATAGATATAATTTATTTCAAGAAACAATAGACATCGTAATTTAAGATTTATAACTGTCGATCGCCTATGAAGCGAGGTACTCACTTAGTGAAAAATTGTAGTCAGTCCCAAGTAAATACATTGCGGATTTGAAAAAAATTAGTGTGATCAAAAAAGGTTTTAATTGAGATTGTAAAGGTTATATATTAAAAGTAGATCACCTTTGGTTTGACTTAGATCTGGACCGTGAAGACCTGGACGATGCTGAAGAAGACCTCGAACGCTTACCGCCTTCCTCCGTTCCCGCCATACTCATCAATTTGGCCTGAACACCAGATAGTCTGAAACAAGTAATAATTATATCTGTTTAGTTTATATCCATCTAGAATGTCTCCCCTGTATTTTTATACATCAAGCGAACTGTCTAGCTAGAGATATCTGAAATGTGACACATAAATTTGAGTCAGATCTTATTTATACTTCAAGAAATCTAATACCAAATGATAGGCATCTAGCTTATCACAATATAACATGTAAAAAAAAAACTACTTGAACAACCACATCCCTTTACATTTTCTTAAAAATACCTCAGAAAAAAAAAAGTCTGTCACACAATGGCTGCAAAACATAATTGTGATCTCACCCCTACATATTCTCTATTTCAATGTAAAAAACCGAGCAGAGGGGCATGGCAGGGGGAGGGGGGGGGGTTACTGAGGGATGAATCAAGGAAATACGAATAACTTGATTAATAATTGAGTTGAAAAAAAAAATACATAGAACAACAATTGCAGACCATCAATAGATCAACAATATTGGTTCTATAACCAATATTATAATATTGGTTACGATCCAACTCGTAATAACGGATATATTTGGAATTTTCGAATCCCTCCCCCTCATCAAAACCCCCACTTTTCCTTTACCAATTTCGCCAAATAACAAATATGATATTCAGTCTTGACAGAAAAGGTTAAAAAGTCCTTCACGCAGGGGCTGCGTAAACTAAGCAGATTTCCCACGTGAAGTTATACAGTAGATAAATCTGCCCAATAACAACTGTTGTAGTAAGGTATCTCTAAACCTATTCAAGAGAGACGAGTAGTTATGGAAACGGCCGCCAGAGCTCTCGGTGGAACGTCACAAACATAGCCGACCCCTGCCGATCATACACAGAATACAAATGCAAATATCTCGGTTAATATTCAAGATACAGAAGAAATGAATAGAACAATATTTATAGTAAATTTAATTTGCAATAAGATTTACTCTATACAATTTTTCAATCCGACGCATAATAACGGAGATATTTTGAATTTTCAAAAATGCCCCCTCTAAACCCCCCCCCTCCCACTGGTCCGATTTCAGCCATTAACGAACTTGATCTTCCTTTTTACATAAAACGATTAAATTCCGAGTTTGGTAACGATCAAACAAAAACTGCGACCGCTAGAGCGTTAACAGACATATATATATATAGAGAGAGAGAGAGAGAGAGAGAGAGAGAGAGAGAATTTTGAACAAACCTCATTTTCGTCATCTCCTGGGTAGGATCGATGGACATTTGAAGAAATTTTTCGAAACTCGCGTCATGAGTACGACCTCAATACCTGATTTTCCTTAAGGGAAATCTGCTAATATCAAGTAAGGCATAGATCAAGTAAACATGTCAGAACATAATATTTTAATAGATGAAGTCATCACACAACAAATTTTTATCTCACATAATAAAGATCTCTTGAAAATAATATTTAATATATAAGCTTAGAATAAAGTGGTTCATGATATAACAGCATTATATAACATTGTTAACATGAAATGAATAGGATTGGGGGTTTACTTAAGGTTAAAAACTAAAAAATTCAAATATCTCTGTTAATATGCATAATAGAGAAGATATGTGATATGTATATAACAACATATATAGGTAATTTAATTTGCAATAAGAGTGCTTATGTTCAATATTTCGATCAGACATATAACAACAGAGAAACTTCAAATTTTCAAAATTCCCCCCTCCAACTAGTCCGATTTCTGTCATTAATGAACTTGATCCTTAGTTTTACATTAAGTGGTATATGTCCGAGAAATCTGCTAATACTGGCAAAATGACAAAGCAACTGGACTGATTCACTGAGAAAGTACAACCATTGGAACACTGAGGGACGCAATGCTACTTAAACTGATTTGGTTGACACAAAATGACTCTTGTCAACATGATAAACAAACTTTTCAAACTTAAAGACACCTCCTTTATGACTGCCCATTACTGAATAACATTAAACAAGTTCTTAGAATGGTTTTAGAGCATTGGCCTTTACACAAAGAAACTTTGCCATTTCCTATATTGTTACTCCAACATTGGAAAATCACTTATCTTGTGCAGCCCCTTCATGTATGACATTTTGAGTAGAGATGGCCTTCTCTAATCTATTCCAAATATGTACGAGTCTGTTGCAGTCTTCTACCTGCATTCAGATAAAACTCTTGTGATCGTTGTCTCTGGATAATAACTAATTTTATATCTCCAGTTCAGGTTCTTCCTTCCCCTTAAAGCATGCCCATTGTTCTTGTACTTCAAGAGTAAAGCGAGTCTGGACACTGACAGTCACATGGTAAATTGTTCCGTGAACCTTGGAAGTAATTTTGTTGCCAGTTGTGACTTCCATCATATACTGTGGAAGATGATACAATCAAGATGTGCATTACGCAAGAGAAAAAGTTTATACAAGAAAAGAGAACATCTCTTGAACTCCGGTGCGATGGCTGACTCTCAAGCGTAGGAGGGAGAGAGGAGTCCCACAAAAAAATAAATCCCAAATATGCAATAAACAATTTATAACATGTACAAAATACATATAAAATGTTATAATCCCCCCCCCGTCATAAAAAACTTGGCATGAACAAAAGGTACATAAAATTGACAAAATTATGATTACATTAGTTCAGGTTCTAAATAAGATAAGCTTTATAGATAAGAGACAGCTTTGAAATGTAATTTTGCCCACAGTTTATCACCATATTTTGAGGATTGTGATATAGTGGCACAAAGGCTTGACTGATAAAAACAAAAACCAAATATATTAAGAAATAAATAATAAGCAAAACACTACAAAAAGACAAACGTTAACACTGTTAGAGCAGCTTTAGGACATGCAAATAAGATTTCAAAACATACAAGTTAAAGTAGTATTTATATTCACAATAGCTTTATATTATAGAATGTAAGGACAAAGATACTAAGATGAAGAGAATAGTAGTTCAAATATTAAGAACTGAATTTTGCTAATATAATTTTAGAAATAATAAAAGAATATAAGCTGTGTTCGTGGTTTCTGGCTAGTAGAAAGTTTTTAAGTGGATGTCAGTCACAGAAGGGAAATAACTAAAGTTACAGTGTAGCCAAATTTTTGGAAAATATATGTTCTTTTTCAAAGCACACTAAAACATGAATGATGGATCACTAATCCATGCTCCTGAATTTCAAATGAGAAAAAGTCTGTACCATATGAAAACTAGCAAAAGTCCGTCACACAGGGACTGAGTAAAACAAGCAGATTTCCTTCATGCAGGTATAATACACTACTGATCTCATTTCACAATATATTATTTATTTCTACAAGTAACAGAGATATTTTGAAACCCCTAATCCTCCTCCTTCAGCTATTAATAAATATGGTCATTAGTTTTGAAAGAAACTGTTAAATATGGAGTAAATATATAGTTTTGAACAAACCACATTTTTGTCGTATCCCGGATAGGATCAATGGACATTTGAAGATATTTTTTGAAAAACATGTAATGAGTACAACCTCAATAGCTGATTTCCCCTGAGGGAAATCGATTAAAAAAGACTACCAAATGATAAACCAAGGACTAGTCACTGCTTATGGCAGACTTTCAGTATTTTTTATTAGAGCATACATCATTTCATTATTTTTACTCTTTCAATCCCATCTTATCTTGATGATCGTACCACTTAATTTTTCTTATCTAAAATTTCGGAGTTTGGATAAGTGAATCCTCACTTCTGATGTAACTTTAGTTACTTCCCTTCTGCGACTAACAACCACATTAAAATAATAATATTTAGTAATAATAAATTCATTTTAGTTTAGAACATATAATGTCACAATTTCATTTCATTTTAAATTATCATAATTATTGAAAATTTATCCAAAGAGAGTTCAGGCAACATGAGTGGTGAATATGTATGTATGTGTGAATAATTCTACAAAGCCTTAGGGTGACATGATAGTAAAAAACTTGAAGTCATCAAAACTACTTCCAGTAGCTGGTAGCAATGTTGCAGTGAGTCAAAGTTCTCATAATAGTATTTTGTTCCTTAATCAATGGAGTAACCAGAGATAAGAGTTGTACTTTCGCCCATTAGTAGGTAGTTGTGACAATTCGCAATTTGTAGGTCACCTTCATTTGCTCAGTAAATTAACGTGCGAATATGTGTTTCTCAGCGACTACTTTTTACACCACACTTCAAGCTTTTTTTCTATTTTCCACAAAAATGGTTAATAAATGGAGAATTGCATACACATCTTTGTTACTGGGGAACTTTTAAAATTACAAGAGTAATTACACAAATCTCCATGTAGTATGCTTGCCTCGGATTGGATTTAACTGATGGTGACAATGTATGGCTTGCCAGTATCTCTGAAGAGTTTTTGGTTCAACAGGAGAATGGTGGAATGTTCAGACCTGATAGGACTGTCAGTATGCGTATAGCTGGCTTTAGACTGTCATAAAGCTGCATTCACTTCAATAAGTTCAGCTGTGCCAGAGTAATAAAATAAGAAATGAATCATAATTTTTATCTTCCTACTGCCAAGTTATAAATGGGAATTCAGTATAATTAGTCTCGAAAGTATTGGCATAAACAAGAAAAATTTGTATGTTATTGAATAGTTCAGTAGGAGGTGCTCTATGAAAGCTCTGATTGATAGATAATAGCTCATCTATGGTTTGTGAATAAATAACTAATGCATTTTCTAGTGAATCAACAAACAAATCCCAGACAAGGGTCATTTTATAATGATTCTTCTTTCCTACAACATCACAGACTCAACAAAACTTATATTACCATAGGTATTCACAATACTCATAAAGCATATCTTACCTTGATTATTACAATAATATTAGAGAATGCTATAAATCACTGGGACACAATATAATTACTAATAAATATTGGTAGAAATTGTAAGAAGACAGTAATAAATAAGTGAATAAATGAAGAAGATTAAGGATATCACACACAGTGTTAACTAAATTGATAAAACTAAGTGAAGAATAAGCACAATGATCACTCCCAACTAGTTGACAATTTTAGGGAAGGAATTACAATGGTAATCCCCTGATGTAAATTGGCTATTCAAAACCAACCTGAGAATGTATCAGAAACTATTTGGAAAAACTAACTGTCATAATATAGACAAAGATCTTTGCAAAAATATGATTACTTCAGGTTGAATCATCTATGTTTCAGAACCCTAGTATACCAATAAATTAACCCTTTATAGGTCAAGGGTGGCCTCCTGCCAACTCTTTCATACTCAGTCTGAGAGTACTGTGAATAGTTACAAGGGTGTCCGCTAGATATCAGGAGAAAAAAAGGAATTATTCCGGTAAGTTCCATCGTCGGGAGCAGAGAAACCCCCCTCCCCGGCCACTCAATCTGAGTTTGAATGAGTGATTAAATAGACCAAATCTATATTGAATCTCTTCTATTCGGTTCTATTTATAAATATTTTCATTGGACTAAACTTCAACAAAGAAAAATTGGGAAAAGCTCATGCTTATCTTGTTAACAAAGTCTCAAAGAATAAAAATCTATAATGCAACAATATATCTTTGTCATCAACCTGTTGGTACAGATAAAAGGATGTCTATTAACTTAATGACAGGTTGTATTTTCGGCAACCCACCCAACACATGCACCGCCTACAACCAGCAATTGGAATTTATGGTTTATTTGGAAAAGATGGAGAATAATTATCATTCAAAAACTAGATGCTTATTAGTAAACTACATATACACAGTGATTAATTTTAAAGCCATTTTAATGACAGGTAAATTACTTCGGCCTGTCAAACCCAGGGTTGAAGTCTTTGACAGCTATTTGAGTGAGTGAGCCTATGCACAGGGGCCTCATTTTTGATACCTACTCGACAGGTTCAAAGGGAATTGGAAAACGTTTTCAAAAATTATTCCACCCAGGACCCCTGTCAACTTTAACACAGTATTAATTCTCATAGCCTGATAAGACCAGTTTGCACAAGATGCCTCCTGATATGAAAAGCCAATTTGCGTGGGCTAAAAACCTCTTGACAGTTCCTTTCCTGAAATCCTTTTAATTTCTGTAAGGAGGATAATTGTGACTATTCTTTTTAAAGTTAATGTGTCTAAAGCAAATCCCAAATGTAATTTATCTGCTTACGCTTTTCCACTGTTATCAGGTGAATCTCCTTTCTCTACGCCATTATCTCCACTATCTGCATCCTTCTTTGAAGGATGCTCCTTCCTCTCAGACCTAATTTTAAACAGAATATATATGTTCACTCTTAAAGATTAACTGATATAGTATTTAGAAATGAACTACCAATGTAAGCATCTAATGTTCCAAGCAAAGACTATTCAAAGCAAGGGAACATATTTCTTCAGCTTGATTGGGACCAGCTGCTGGGTTTAGATAGTAATAGCGAATTGATGAATGCCTGTTAAAAGGGGGCAACTCCATTCGAGGAAAATAAGACTTGACTAAAGGTGTTATCATATGAACCCTTTTAGATGCTAAATAGATCATTTTCATTTTATTTAATGTAAGTTTAAGGTTAATAAATGTTCTTCATTAAAAAATCTGAAACGCTTGCCTAGCATATAACCTGTGGATTTTTCAAAGTATTTGACGATAAATTTATTGAGTGTGTTCACTGGTTGCCAGCTTTGTGGAATAACTCAATATATAAACAGGAGAAAAATGTTGCTTCAGTATTACAGAAGATATATTTGCTAATCGGATGGAGATTGATATGATTTTATAACACAAAATGCACTGACTCAACATAAATAGTCCGTCACGCAGGGGCGGCATTAACTAAGCAGATTTCCCACATGCATCACATATTTACATTTATCCCAAAACGTAAAAGTTCAATGAGAACAATATTTGGTATTTGCACTTCAAATGAAGCATTTCATAATATAACAATTATTTGTTAATACGACATAAGTAGGAGTGGAGGGGGGGGGTTACTGATAGCTGAAAACTAAAAAATGCAAATATCTTGGTCAATAATCAATATAACAAAAAAAATGTACAGAACAACATTTATAGAACATTACATTTGCAATAGAATAGTTCTATACATTTTTTCGATCCAACGCATTATAATGGAGATATTAAGAATTTTTGAAATGCCACCTCCCACTGGTCAGATTTTAGGCGTTAACCAACTTGATCTTCCTTTTTTCATAAAAGATTTAAATATCGAGTTTGGTATGGATCAGACAAAAATTGTGACATACAAAAATTATATAAACATATATATAAACACACACACACAAAATGTTTGAACGGACCTCATTTTCGTCATCTCCTAGATATGACCGATGGGCATTTGAAGACATTTTTCGAAAAATTGTTTGTTACAATCTATCACAAAGTAATTAATCAATTAAAATACTAAAATTTTATACACTATGACCTAATGGTAAATAATAGGTTAAGGTAATAGTAGAATCATTAATAATGTTACTACTGCTTGTACAAGTCTATCCAAAACAGCTATTACACAACAAAGGAAAATATTTGACAGTCAATGGGACAGGGATTTGCAAAAAAAATGTGAACACTTCTTCATAAGAGCATCACAAAAAAATCAAGTATTCAAAAAAGGTTTATGACATTCTTAACTAAAAAAAAAAAAAAAACAGAGCCATCTGAAAACAAAGTTCCCTGAACTTTCTCCATTCTGATGAAAAATTTGGTTTTAAATTATGGATACCAAAATTGTATTAATCTTTCATATGGTTCCTCCAAATAACTGTTCACCAAAGGTCATTTGCTATAGAAATTAAATACTTACGTTTGGAACAGGAATACTTTATGAATTAATATGTCTCATTCATACTGTCAAATCAGACATTCCACCTAGACGAAATGATAACAACTAGATTTTCTCTAAACGGAGTTTCCGTCCTTTGTAGCAGGATATTTCATTGTAAAAAATTTGAAATTTTTAGTGTATTCATTTGAAGTGAAATGCAGAAGATATATCGTCTTGTCAACTCCTGCATTTCAGATAATAATGTAGGGTAGTAATCATTCAAAACTCACCTTGAAGGAGATCTGGAAGGTGACTTCTTGCTTTTTGAAGATCTTTCTTTATCTCTCTCTTTGTCACGCCTATCTCTGTCTCTGTCCTTATCCCGTCTATCTCTTGATCTGCTCCGTTTTCTGAAAACAAGGTAAATTTGACAATTACGTTTTTTAAAAAATGTTTTAATTTAATTGCCAATTAAAAAACAAAAATTCATATTTTCAGTGACAGTAAAGGTAAATATTCTAATTTGTGAACAATTTGTTTAATATAATTAATCAAAATTGGGCGATTCAAATTAAGATGGTTTTAAATTCGAACAAAAGATAATTTGGCCTAAAAGACAAAAAATTAACTTGTGTGTACCTCAGTAATTAGTATTAGTTATTGCAAAAAAAAAAAAAAATGGATTAACAGTATAAATACAAAGCCACTGCCTTAAGACTTTCAACCAAACCTTATCTTCATCACTAGTTCTACCAACTTAAGAAGTTAAACTGAAAGACAGGACAGAGTTGAGCAAATTGCACGTACTATTGACAAGATTAGTAGTAGTATAAATGAGTAGGTAAAATAGGAAATATGAAGTTGAAACTAACGAAGTTATAAATTTAACATAAACGAATAACATATCAAGTCCAGTAGTTGGTTCCACTGTATAATACAGTTGTCAAATCTGTCAGTTGTTACCGCCATTACAGGCTGACCATCAAGTAAATATGTCAAGCACATTCAATCCAATGGCACCATTTTAAAGACAATTTATGTTGCACAGAGTAACTGCATAGGAGCTCATGTTTTATGAAGTCCATTGCTCAGCTATTATTTTTTTTAAAATTGAATTATTTCTTAATGCTGCTTTTGCATCGAAAGTACAACTCGATAATCAGCCAGTATAAAGGAATGGTTTTTCAGAGAATATTACTTATTATATTCCAGATTCAATAAAATGTATAACATCCAATAATAATGAATCCTATATAGACAAACTTAGTCATATATTAGTATTCACTTTATATCTCTTTACTTTAGTCACAAGAAATAATAGTGGCGTGGTTCCATTGTGAAGACTTCCAAAAGTCCAAAATATTCAGAATCTATCTTTAGAGATAGCTCATAAATGGAAATAGTTAATGCTATACTCATGACTTTTAGTAGATAATTATGTCGTACCTGTCTCGACTTCTATCTCTCCGCCGATCTTTATCATCTCTGTCTCTCTTCTCAAGCTTCTTTGAGATTTCATGCATCCGCTCCTGCTCCTCCTGCATTAAACAAAAAAAATATGTATATATTCCAATATTTCTTGTAAACCATTTGCAACAAGTAGACTGCTGAAGGAGTCTTCCTCAAAGACCTGAAGGGCTCTTCCTTTTTTTCAACTATTCAAGAAAAATAGATCCAAGAAGATCTAAAGACTATTTATCAGTGTTCTTGGAAGGTGAAGACACTACTCCTACTAGATTGACTAAGATTTAAGCCTATAAAGGACAGAGTGTATACAGCTGACCTTATCTGTATTGGAATGACTCACAGGAGTCTGTGTTCTATTCCATTACCTGGTAAATCTGCTTGTAAAATTCAAACTATAATGACACACTTGATATAGTAGTAAATCTGAGCACCACCTACATAAATACGCACAAGGCACTGCATAAAGATATCCCTTACCTTAAAAGGGAGAAATAGAGATTAAAATGTGGAGATGAAGTCATCTGTGCAGGTATAAAACACTATGGCATTATTTTATATCATTTATACAAATGGAAAAACGATTTAGTATACACAACCCCTATATGACGGACTATTTGAGTATTGTTTTTTTTTTTCAGAAATGCACGTATACTGTAAATTATATCATAATAAACTGCTCAAAAATGAATAGGGATATTGGCTGTTTTGTGGTATGTATGGGGCCTCCATATTTTTTTTTTATTTTTATTATAAATATCATTCATATTTATTAGAAATTATTGTCTTTTTCCCCCATAAAAAAGAAATTTAATTAAGATCGATTTAATTAAAATTAATAGGATAAGAAAAAATAACCAATATCCCTATTCATTTTTGAGCAGTATATATAAGTAAGACTTCACATATGACCCTTTAACAATGTCTGGCAAGAATAGCAACCACATCGATAACTCAAACCTCTGTCGGTTCTTGAACGATAAGGCAGATCAATTAGTGCCTATGATAATCACTAGGTGCTGTTAGCACTCGGCGAAAGATGCGGTCAGAACATTTCCCACGGCTTTTTAGGATATTACAGTGAAAGTCCACTTTTTGTCTACAAAAACCATTTTTTCTGCTGACATTTCTTGTTGATTTCACATAAAAGATATTTGTCAGAATAAACTGAGTCCTCAGCATGCCTGATCGAGACTACGTCATTTCACCAATTTCTAATTAAATAAAAAATGTAGTCACTTTCCCCAATCCTTCAGTGAAGATGAACTGAATGTTCCTGTTCCGAGTTCAGGACAACATGAAGCATTGTTACTCTATAGTTATTAAGATACTAATGACTTAAGGACAAATATTGTGTGCCTCTTTAAATATTCTGTGGTAAAATCACATGCCTGAAACCCATTTTGAAATACGTTGCTCATTTACTTATAAATAAGCCTCAAGAGGTCAGACAAATGCCTATCCAACCCGACATGCTAAAAGAGGAACGCTGTAAGGTGCTGGCCTTCCCAGAGCATTTCTCGCAGTCATCACCACTGTTTAATAAGATTCTAATAAGAGCCACTCACTATTATAATGTAAAAAATAAAAAGTATAGAAAAAATTAAAGATATTTACCATTATCCTCTAAGCTATCAGAATAAAGAAATAAAGGCCAATTAAAATTATGATACCATTATTGAATCAAATTACCATTCTCTTTTTTATTTCTTCTTTTTTCATTTCCACTAGAACCTCTGGGATCCCTGTAGGCGATTCTTGTGCAGAGAGTAGAAGTTCCCATAGATCAGTCATGAAAACGCGAGCATTTTTTCCATTTAAAAACCCAGTCAAGTTAATCTGCATTTTCTTCGGGTCAGGAAACTACAAGTTATGAAAAAGGTATATAGTAATTTCAATGTTTAAAAAGAAAAATTGGATAGACTATTTTGATTTCTTCAAGGATTACCATACCTTTTCATCTTCCAGTTGATTATAAACAAATTCAACCACAACGTCATCTTCCATACCAAGGACTTCCGTAATTTTTTTAGCAATCCACGGTTTGATTGTATCCAATTTAACTTTGGACATATCAACCTGAAACAGAGTAGTCACAAGGTATAAAAACGTTATGAGAAAGCCCCAGGCAAGCCTCACCACCTTACAAGCATATTAAAATTTATATTTTCATCCAATTGCCAATGCACATTTACCAGATAATCTACAAACCATATTAGCATACTTTCACAAAGGAAATAGATAGTTGGGCATTGACTATTAGAAAAACCAGTGAATTTTATGGTATATAAATTGAATGGAGGACCACTTTGATTATGCTTTCTAATATTCATGAGCTCAAGTGAGATGAAGTCCAGAATACACAACAGTGAGGCGTACAGACCCCATACGTTACAGTGTAATCTGCACTTCTACCTACATCTTAAATTTACAAAAACTATCAAGCATAATGTAAACATTTTCAAACTAAGTTTTAGTTGTTCAGTGTGTTTTCTATTGGCTAATACCCAATTTACTAGAAGAAACGCACAGCTAACAATCCTCCACTATCATGTATAACATTAATTGATCAAAATCTTTTTCTTCTACTTCCACCATATGAATTGTACAAAAACTTATTTTTAGCTGGCGAAGTAAAACGTTTTGAGCCTTCCAATAAAATAGTCACAATTAAACTCTTTAATTCATGAATGTTTAGAACAAACTCCTAATTGTAAAAATTGAATTTCTAAGAATGTTATTTTCATCTCCGGAGGACCCATAATGTAGAATATGACTGAAGTAAAAAGAAAATAACAAATAACTTGATGTTATGTGTGTATATTTAATATTCTTATTATATTAGCAGATTTCCCTTAGGGGAAATCAGCTATTGAGGTCGTACCCATGACGCGAGTTTCAAAACATTTCTTCAAATGTCCATCAATCCTACCCAGGAGATGATGAAAATGAGGTCCGTTCAAAATTATATATATATATATATATATATATATATATATATATATATATATATTTGTCTGTTAATGCTCTAGCGGTCACAATTTTTGTTTGATCGTTACCAAACTTGGAATTTAATCGTTTTATGTAAAAAGAAAGATCAAGTTCGTTAATGGCTGAAATCGGACCAGTGGGAGGGGGGTTTAGAGGGGGGATTTTCGGAAAATTCGAAATATCTCCGTTATTATGCGTCGGATCGAAACATTGTATAGAATCAATCTTATTGCAAATTAAATTTACTATAAATATTGTTCTATACATTTATTCTGTATCTTGAATATTAACCGAGATATTTGCATTTGTATTCTGCATTGGTCGGCAGGAGTGAGCTGTTTGGTACTTTCCGAAGAGAGCTCTGGCGGCCGTTTTCGTAACTATTCGTCCCTCGTGTATAAGTTTAGTGATCCCTTAATACTTACTACACTTGTTATTGGGCAGATTTCTCTATTGTAAAACTTTACGTGGGAAATCTGCTTAGTTTACGCAGCCCCTGCGTGACGGACTTTTTTTAGACTAGTGTACATTTTTATTTTATCTTAAAGCGGATCCCACTAAATGGGAAATCAGCTATTGGGGTCGTTCAACACATCACACCATGAGTAACAGAATGGCATAAGTTATCAATCAATAACCAAAATATAATAAATACAAAAATGGATACCCCTGGAATAAGTGATGTCAAATAATTAAAATAATGTTAGGACACTCTTAACACAAAAAGCTCAAACTTTTTTTAACAAAATTTGAATTAAGCATTGCGTTGTAGACAAAATATTAGTTGTAGTAAACTAATTTTTCAAACTATTCATAACTAACAACTAGTAGTAATACTTTTTATCAGATTTCCCTTAAGGGATTGTTTAATACGTTGTTTCTTTAACTTAAACATCCACCAAAAAATTTGAATTTTTTATTTTTCAGCTTTCTGTAAACCCCTACCCTTACTAATGTGATTTTCACTTAGAACACCCTAGCACTCATGTCCAGCATATATTTAAAGTCAGTTTACAAAGGTTTTTATTAAAACAAAAATGATCAATAGACGGTGACAGATCTGTAGCATGTCCAGCATGTTGGAAATGCTTTTAGTTTAAGCAGCCCCAGTCAGGATTTTTATTATTACTATTTATTTTAACAAAATTTTACCAAACTTCTTAAGGTACTTAAATGTGAAAGTAAAGTCATAGTCATGGAGAAATTGAGGGAAAAGTTTATAGGGTATATCTAAGACCAAATAAGCTTCAGAGTAAAGTCTGTCACCTGCGTAAACTAACCAAATTTCTCTCGTGCAGTTTAACAATAGATAATTCTACATACAGCAGTCACAACAAAACCATGAATTTTAAGTGAATAAATACAAGCGATAAAAATAAATCTTTCCATAGAAACAAGATATTCATTTTAAGAGAAACCTGCTAAAAGGAAACGGGAGGTAACAAAAGTCTTTTTTTAAAAAAAGTAAATTAATTAATTACGAAAATAAATGAATTTTAGTGGGTATATTAATTTAAACATATCCATGATGGACGGAGTACATTAACTAGGTAAATTTCTAGAGTGCTCGAATAACACTATCGTTAATTCCTCGTTTTCTCCAGAAATCTAGAGGACATCCTTGTAAATATATTTGCAGTCCTCTCAATCTGAGTTTGAATAAACACGAGAGAAGGCCACAATGGGGTTTACACACAAAGGGTTATTACTTACTAAATGATACTACTGAATTGACTGCCATAGTAATCAGGAAAGAGAGAACCTTATTCAGAAGAGAAATTCATCAAGAGAAGACCACTCTGTATAAGCAACAAAGTATTAAACTTGAAGCCTAAAATATTTTTATAATTTTAAAAGAAAAATCTGACATTTCATTTACAACTCACTAAGATCTTCTTCGGAAACTTAAAAGCAATCAGAATAACTGAAATAAATAAACATACTCGTTTTGTCAAGCAATCTCCAAATTTCATGACTTTCATCAACTTCTTCTCCTTGTCACTGAATCTATTGTCCTGCTCTGCTGTGGTTCCCTAAAACACATCAGAATACAATTAAATAAAGATGTTTCTCCAATGTTGTGTTTGTTATATTGTAGGTATTCAATAAAATAATAAACAATAAATAACCATAAATTTTAGGAATGTCTCTTAAAATTAAATAACATTCATCCCTACCATACTTAATATTTATTAAACTGTTTGCTTCAAAGAAAAGAAAATTTTATTTTGGCCCTAAACAACAAAGGTATTATACACAAATTGTTACATTTTTTACAAAATTAGTTTCATTCAAAACTAAGGATTATATTTGTTAATAGCAGGAAACAAACAAGGAGGGGAATCAAAAATTCCAAATACCTCGTTATTATGAGTCGGAACAAAACATGTTTGAGAACCAACCTTGTAAAAAATGTAATCTTTGTTTCCAGTAAACCCCCTCCCACCCCCATTCATTTTCACTTTGAGCAACTGTGTCATTAAAAATTTGATGCCGGGCTTAAATATCAAATCCGGTAAACATAGACCCCATAATACAAGGCAAAAAGAGAATGGACGGTCCCATGAGATCACCAGTTGTTATACAAGCACATAGGAAATACAACCTTAGTTCATGCAACCTCCACGAGACAAGAACTTTTGATAGTGTTTATGTTCTGCATAAATGTTTATATTAATGTAGCATGAAAACTTCATTCTAAAACTGTATTCATTGTTAAAACAAAAACAATGTAGTTCCTGTCAATTATGGACCTCAGATTCATAGTTAATTCAGAAGATTTGTATCATAAACATTCTTCAAAACCACCCAACCCTTCAATGGTTTTATATTTAAGGCTTTTGTACTTCATATTTGTATTATAAATCCTGAATATCAAATTAGGTTAAGGAGGAACTTTATGTGATATTTCCTATGAAGCCAAAGATTATGTTTGCTTGGAAATCTAGGATATGAAGCTTCAATGCAAAAGGCAGTGATAAGAGACCATAAATTGATAGAAGGAAGAAAATGTTTTGCAAAATTGTCACATAAGTACAACTTTAAAAGCTAATTCTGAGTAAGCTGCTAAGACAATACAAATACGATTCTGGATTTACCAATGGAAATCCCTAGGAGTACAAAAGGTAAGCTGGCTTGCTATAGGATGTTTATATAAAACTTAATTATCATTTATGTTCTTGTTGAACCCAAATTTAGTCTCAGTAGGGAACACCTGAACTACTTTCCACTGTAAAATTATCAATGTTTCTAAAACCTGATGGTTATCAAACCGTTGATTAAGGGGTGGAGGAGTCCTTACATAAAAATGGGCCACTATGCCTAAACCATTCAATGTAGCATGCTGCATAAGTACTCCGATTAATCCGGCAGCGGTGGCACCCTCTAGAACAGTCTTAGGGTGAGACCCGGACCACTCAACTTCTATTATTGGGTCTAGATTTTTCTTACAAAAATTTTCATTGCATAAGTATTACTCTATCGTGATTTTGCAAGGTAATAAACATAATATCTGGAAGAAAATATTTAATTTACAACTAATACGTATACAATTAAATTTAAAAAGCAAAACAAAGTAAATAAGCGTTATAGGAACATAATATGTATCATTTTGGCTATAAAAAAATTAACTAAAATATAGTAAAAGTCACTCATTATTTTGAAAACAGTCTGAGCATACAAAAAGTGAGTGTTCAAGAGACACAAAACCTGAACACACGCGACAGTAGTATCGGGATGTTTGATCAGTTCCAGTACAATCCTAGCATCTTCCTCTTTTCCCTGGGGCCGGTGGATCAGCTGTTCTGGTTGTTGTGCTGATGTTCAGTATTTTACAGATAGCCCTTCGGTTTTGGCACGGCACATGGGTGTTGTGCGACCGTCGGCGAACATGATCTTCACACAGCTGCTTTCCCAACTCTTTCAAAAACACCCTCCTTCCAAATTTATCGTCATACTTTTTATTACTTTTATAAATGATAAATGCATTGATGCCCACCACATTCATCAGGCTATAAAATATCACCATCGGCCATCTTCTTGCATTTCGAGAAGTATTATAAGTGGCACACATTTCATCGACAACATCAACCCCTCCTTTAGTCATATTATAGAAGGTGAGTGCCCCTGGTTTTTTTTTGTTTCCATTTGAGAGATCAATGCTGCCATTGAGATGGAAGGTTGAAAGAATGAGAACACATTTGTTTTTTTTTGGAGAGAATATACAATAGAATGTTGCGTTCTTGCAAGGAACTGAAATTACAAGATGTACACAATATGTAAGTTGGCTGAGTACTGACTGGTAAGGAGGTTCCTACCCCTCCCATCCCAAGTTCTGGGATTCAAAGGATTTCGGGTCCCCTCTGTGAATCCCAGAGCTACAGCTGAGTTCAACTATCTGTGGGTCCCAGTACCCGAGGCCACCTTACCAAATCCTTGAAAAAAGAAACATTCAAGAATGGTGGCACCGGTTCTGAGAGACCCATGGGCTTATTCTTGAACCAATAACTCCCCTATCAATGAGGATCAAAAGTGCTTGTTTCTTTCTATGTTATCTAAGACACCTTCTCGAGAGGTACTAAGGATTCCAGACATATACCTTACCCAATCTAGAAAGGGTGAGCATTCGAAGTTAGCTGTGGGCCCCAGAGACCCGGTGCCACCACTGCCGGGTTAAGGAACCCCACCCTCGGATAGAGCTCAGATTTCCCTCATTCTGGCACACTGCTGGGACAAGACATTGCATGATATATTCGGTTATTTTTAATCCTCCAGAACTCGCATCAAAAAGAGTAACCTGAGAACTCGAGTGTGAGAATTTTTCTCAAACTACCTGTTTCCCTCAAAAAAAGTTGATAAATAAAATATTTTCAACAAAAAAAAAATTATATTTATTATAAACATCAAATACTAATATAAAATAATAATATTCAAAATTTATTTTATAGGTATTCTGTTTTGAAGAAACATTATTTCAAGCAATTTAAAACGCTACCTATATAATTAAAATTTTGTTCCCCACAAGAATGACTTTTTTTTTTTTCTCCTCGGACAATAGACACAAAACTACGAAATACGAAGTGGCACACGGTTAAATCACGATTGAAAATCTGGTGGCAGTGAAAGTGTTAAAAATCAAGACAATGAAAAAACATAAATAATGGACATGCATAGAACATTAAATTTGCAATAAGATTGGCTATATTCATATCTGACATATAATAACGGAGTTATTTAGAAATTTCAAAATCCCCCTACCACTAATCTGATATCATATATATATATAATTTCAACGGGCCCTATTTTCACCATTTCATGGGTAGGATCAATGGATATTTGAGGAAAATGTTTCGAAAATCACATCATGAGTACGATCATAATAGTTAATTTCCCTTTAGAAAAATCTTCTAAAAATGCAAAAATCTTGGGCATTATTCAAAAGAGTATATAGTGACTAAATTATCAGCAAGATTGGCCAAATAGAATTTTTGATCCTACTGTAATGGTGATATTTGGAATTTTCAATATTCTCCACCTCTAACCTAATTTTAGCCAATAAAAAACTTGATCGTTAGTTTTACACAAAATGCTTAATATCATATTTGGTAATGATCAAACAAAAATTGCAACTTCTGCAATGATAACAAGCATATAGGTATGTATTTATTACCTGTATGCTTGTTAATGTTGTGGAGGTCATAATTTTAGTTTGATCATTACCACAACCTGTGGGAATCAAACCCGAGACTCTAGGTTTACCAGATTATGCCGTAACTCACATGGCAAGCTAGGGCCCCTAGAACAATACCAGAGACATTCAGAAGCAAAAGAACCTAATAATAGATGGCTTGTTCAAAAACAGTGTGCAGAGATAATTATTAACATATAATTCAAAATTAAAATGGATTGAGTAAGCCCTAAGGGACAATGGCCATCAGGTATCAGGTAACAAATGTAGAAGAAAACAGTTGTGATGCTTAACTTAATATGAGTCATGAAATTACAAATGTAGAGCATTGTCTTAACCATAGGCAACATAATTCAGTTTGAGAGGGGGTGGGCACTGAAAGAAGAGCCCTATTGTTTGGACAGACATTGAAACAAGCTTTGGTTGAAAGCCGAGTCCCAGGAATTACTATTAAAGAAAGGTCTGTTAAAACAATTTTCAAATGACTCAAGAATACTTATGAGAGAAAAATGTGTAGAAAGACCCCCCACTAAGAAAGGTTATCATTTATCTCATTTTTTATTACAGTGGCTGTCTATTTTGACGAAATTAATACTCCTTTCAGTAAATCATATTAGTTGCTAAATGCGGTAAAGAAATTTGACCAATTGAGACTTCGCCTGAGCGACCGGTAATAAGATGAGAAACGGAGACGTCTGTCTGTAGCAATACAGTAAGACAAATTAATAAAAAGAAACGCAATGAGTCAATGTGAAAGGGGGCAAACAATTGATCACTAAGTATCTTGGTTACTTACGGTATACATCATCTTTTGTTCAAAAGAAGCCCCTGTTGTAATATAAAACCTTTATAGCCGCAAATCAATTATAGATAAGTTGAACAATGAACAGTACTGTCTTCAGCGTCCCGTGGGAACCGCTCAAGATGACTAATGCTGATAGTAAGACTCGGAATGAATTAAAACACAGACAAAAGCAATTCGACACTGAGAGCAACAATAAACATACTAAAAGCTAGTGGCTAGATACCGGACAAGATGGCGGCGCGCCCCTAACAGCCGCCTAGAAACACGTGAGAATAAAAGCTCGCCTGCATTTTATAATATTGCACAATAAAAAATAAAAATTAGCTCATATTACACCTTGAATAAATCCTGACGTAAATGCGTTTGTTTTGTGACTTTCGCAAGGTTGTTTATCCGCGATGTTTATTCTGAAGGCCATGCCAGCGAACTGAAGCAATTCAAATTTTCTTATCAAAGAGCACTCTAACTGTATTAAGACTAAACTGTAATTGGCATTTGCAATAGGTACATTCTGTCAAAAATATCTTTCTATATAGATTGTTTGGCTTGAAATCAAATTTTTCTTGCCTTAAAAATACATTTATATCATTAGCACAGTTAAATAATGCCTCTATGAATCATGTTGCAACAGACACAAATGTCTTGTTAACAAAGATTTATTATACTTATTTTTGTACAGTTGAGGCTAACCAGAGTTTATTCATGAGCTCAATTTTATTAGTAGTATTCACCCTTTACTTCTAAACGATGCCAAAATGTTAAACTATTGTTCCAGAATAGTTAAAAAAATCATTTATCAAAGTCCACTTAGTGCTACTCTGGCTAATTGGGATGAATTATCTATAGGTCATCACCCTTTTCTAGCCAGGGTTAGACTAAGAATTTTATTTAATTAGCTCGTGACTAAGTCAATTCCTATTGACCAGATGAGAATCAAACTCAAAGCTCATTTACAAAATGAGATCAAGGCCAACACCTTAACTCAGACCCCAAACCTGAGTATATGTGTTAGTAAAATTAAAAATTGAAATGGTTACACGCTTTTTCGATGTAGTAATTAAAATTGTAATGTCAGAACTCCAATCTAGTTAGATGTTTCCATCGATTCAATGCATTTAAACATTGTGCATAGTTTCAGTTTGTGTATATGAGAATAAATTTTACTACATTATCGAAATCACTTCCTTAACCGTTATTCATTGCATCATGCTCTAAGTGAATTTAAAATTAATTAAGACTTGGATTCCTTTATGAATGAAGGGAGTCGATGAAATTATGGACATTACATAAAATACCCAGACCTATATCGGCTATATTACCTCTCCTGATTAGTCCAAGCTACATCAATTAAAAATGTAAAGACAATAATTATTAATTTAACAATTTAAAATATTTATTAACGTCCACTTTTTCCAATTAAGGCCATCAGGTCATCCAACAATAAAGGCATCATGAGGAAAACTCAAATCGAGGCCAGAGATTTTAAAGAGCTACCCCTCTATAGCCCGTAACCTGCATAAGCTGACTAATGATAGGCATTATGAGTCGGCAGACTTGAACATTAATGTGCATTCCAGTCTTGTCACACTTACATGTTGTAAGTGAGAATTTTGAAAAGAAGAACATGGGAGGGATATATATACACACTTAAAATCTCAGCAGTAATATTGCTAAAAGAGGTGTTTTGCTTTTCTAAATATTAAGCTTACAAATTGAAGAATTACTTAATATTTAGACTATATATACGTATATATATATATATATATATATATATATATATTTATTTATTCTTTAATTTGTTGGCTTAATTGATAATTAGAAAAGCAAAACACCTCTTTTAAATAATATTACTGCTGAAATTTAATTTTAAATATTAGAAAGAATTAAGGAAATATATATTGGAATACTAATTTTTTTAAATTTATTTATTAACGTCCACTTTTTGAAACGAGGGCTAATTGTGATGGGTTACCACCCTTTTCTAGCCAGGGTGGGACTAAGGATTTTATTTAATGAATTCCGTCACTAAGTAAATTCCTATCGCCCAGGCGGGAATTGAACTCGCCACTTTAGGAATAATAATATTAATATTGTTTTAAAAGCTGAAATGTTTATATATAAAATGCTTATTACACCTTGAAAAAAATGATTAATTCTCAAGAGAACAAACTGAACAATGGGATAAATGAATCACTACATATTAAATTTATCAGACAATTGAACTGTTACTACTTATTTTATTATAACGAACCTTGACATATTTCTTGTTTAATGCATTTTTTGTAAACTAATTTTTCCTCCTCTTATCCTTAACTGATCCTTATTTAATTTAACATTTCTGAAATATTGTAATTATGCTTAATTTTTTTTTTTTTGTTCCTGTCCATTCTTCAACATTCAATATGAAAATTGTGTGATATTGATATTTGCTTAGGAGACAAATTGAAAAACACTGTTTTTTAGTACAGAGTTAAATGGATTTTCAAAAATAAAGTAATATTAGTCAAGTATTGACTACATAAAACTGTGGATAAAGAACCATTTTTTTGTCGAACAAGTCAAAGGAATTTACAAGAGTCCATTGTTTATTACAAAAGTCCCGCCATCCAGGAACTCGCAACTAAGCTGATTTCCCCCATGATGGAATGACCCACTGACATCATCTAACATTATTTTCTCTATCTTCTAATTAGTAAACACGTTATGTAAACTAGGCTTGTAGTCCTCATGTTAAATGAAGTGTGTCACAACATTATACATAGCTAACTTAATAGGAGTACAAGGAAATGCCCACATTACATTTGTTTTTTGGATGATGCTTTATTTAAATAGCTTATTGGATGTCGTGTCAAAAACTTGTTTAAATAATATTGTTGCAATAACAAAATAAGTGGTGACAAAATTTGCTACTTTTCATTTGAAAGTGACATTTGATATATTCGTTCCAATGCTCCAAAGCAGGTTAAAATATGTCATAGAAGATAATTTGTAAATCATTTTTTTTAAAAAAAAGGAATAGATCTTTAACAAGTAAAAAGAATTTCCTAATTTTTTATTTGTTCCTACCTCTAAACCTCACCCTCCTCTTTCTTAGTCAATATTGATCAAAATTCTGAAAAATTCAAAGAATTCTGAAATTCAAAATTCTGCCCATGCTCGTTCATGGGGATGAAATTAATTCCAGAGGAACTTGGCCATATTTAGAATATTTCTCTGGGCTTAAAACCTAACAGGCATCGCTTTCATATACAGGGCATACAGGGAGGGGACATCACTTCGGAATTTCATCATTAAACTAAAGGATGCTAAACCACTAGGACACAGATTCACAGTGTGCATGCTGAAGTGTAGGCCCAGCTACATAGGTAGAACAGAGAGGAAATTGAGCATTAGGGATTAAGTAACATACAATATCTGGCCCAGAGTTTTATTTCCACTGCAGAGTCCACAACCATTATGATGGTAACCTTGAGATCTAATTACTCCATAGTGAGGCCTGAAGTTATTTAATGAAATTCATGGAAATAAAATTGGAGAAAGAAAAGTAAGTCCGTAATGCGGGGGTGTGTAAACTAAGCAGATTTCCCATGTACTTGCATGACACACTGGCCATCTTATCTCACAAACTATTCCCTATTAGCTGCTTCCCTTAAGGGAAATCAGCTATTGAGGTCATACTCATGACATGATTTTGAATTTTTTCTTCAAATGACCATTGATCCTACCTAGGCGATGGCAAAAATGAGGTCCGTACAAAACTGTGTATATATATAATTTATTTTTACATAATTGTCTCTTACAGCTCTAGCAGCATAATTCTTATTTGATCATAAGCAAGCTCAATATATAAGTGTTCCATGAAAAACTTAAAATTGACTTTGTTAATGCCTGAAATCGAACAAGGGGAAAGGGGAGTTTAGAGGGGGTGAATTTTGAAAATTTGAGAAATCTGTTATTATAGTTGGTTCGAAAAATTGTATAGAATCAGTCTTATTACAAATTGAATGCTCTATAAATGTTGTTATATGATTTTTTTTATTATCTTGATTATTGACTGGGATATATGCATTTTTTAGTTTTCAGGCCTCAGTAAACCTCACTCCTACTCATGTCGTATTAATAATAAGTTCTTATATCATAAATCACTTTTTTGAAGCTTAAATACCAAATATCATTCTCATTGAACTTTTACTTTTTGAGATAAATTCAAATACGTTCTCTTGATCCCTGGCAGACGTGGGAAATCTGCTTAGTTTTTGCAGCCCCTGCGGGGAGGACTTTTTATCACCTACTAGGTACGGTAAATGTACACGAGGCAACCTCAATTGCTGATTTCCCTTAAGGGAAATCTGCTGGAATGAATGTAAAATGTCTTAATGAATACAATGTATATATATATATATATATATATATGTGGTGTGTTGTTCTTTTCGGAGTTTTGGTCAATGTTGGTGAAATGAATCTTAGTTTATGCCGATATTTCGAGAATCTTTATTTTCTCTTCCTCAGGGGACAAACATTCTCGAAATATCGACATAAACTAAGATTCATTTCACCAACATTGACCAAAACTCCGAAAAGAACAACACACCACATATAAATACAACCTGGTCGAAAACATCAGCACAATTTTATATATATATATATATATATATATATATATATATACATACAAATACAAGTGTATCCATCTTGCCCGGATTGGTCTCTGTCCCCTTTCCTAGTGGCTTGGACAACTTCTTCATCGGCAGATTTCTGCCCATTTCCAGGTTTGATGTTAAATTTTTATCATTTTTAATTAAATGAAACACGTAATTGAATTTGTGTATTTTAAGCATGTTGGGAATTTTTAAGAAAATTGTTAAATATATTTGTAAGATAGCCATTGGTTTAATTATATTATGTTAAAAATTGAAAGTTTTTAAATTTTGTAATTTTTTATGCATGGGCTAGTGATTGACATTTTAGCAAATTTCCCTTAGGGAAAATCAGCTATTGAGGTCGTACTCATGACGTGATTTTTGAAAATTTTCTTAAAATTTCCATCGATCCTACTCAGGAGATGACGAAAATGAGGTCTGTTCCAAACTGTGTGTATATATATATATATATATGTCTGTTACCGCTCTAGCGGTCGCAATTTTTGTCTTATCGTTACCTAACTTGATATATAATCGTTTTATACAAAAAAAAAATTAAGTTCGTTAATGGCTAAAATCGGACCAGGGGGAGAAGGGGTTTAGAGAGGGAGAAACTCAAAAATTCTTAATATCTCCATTATTATGCATCGGATCGAAAAATTGTACAGATCTACTCTTATTGCAAATTTAATGTTCTATAAATGTTGTTATGTACATTTTTTCATTATCTTGATTATTAACTGATATATTTTCATTTTTAGTTGTCGGTCTTCAGTAAACTCCCACTCCTACTCGCCTCATAGTAACAATATTCCACTATGTTATGAAACACTTTATTTGAAGCTTAAACGCCAAATATTGTTCTCATGGAAGTTTTAATTTTTGAGATAAATGCAAAAACGTGATGCATGTGGGAAATCTGCTTAGTTAACGCAGCCCCTGCGTGATGGACTTTTTAATTTTTAGACCAAATTCAGTTTTTACTCCTTATTATTTTAGTTGTTATTCTTTGTAGTGCTTGATGATTCCAGTGTATAATAAATTGCTGAAAGTGCTTAGCAGTTATAAATATGCTGTGATGAGGCACAAACTAGTTTATTTGGTTAACTTGATTAGTCACCCTCACCGGAAATAACACTGATTATTTTTTATATTTGTTCATAAAATTGAATTAAAATATAATAATTTGTTTTAGCAATGTTTTGGGTGTTCTGTAACATATGCTTTGTGAAACCGGGGCAGGGAACTAAGGCTCAATTTTACATGACAAGCTGTAGCCACATAATATGCAGCCAGTGTATCGAACCAGGTTTGTCAGTCTTTTTAATATTAGGATTCGAAGTCATTGCCCTACAGGGAAAAGCTTTTTGATTTTGTTGATACTGATAATTGATTAAATCAGACTGTTAATTATTTCAAATATGAGAAAAAATAAGAGGATTTGACTCGAGTGTTGTTCATTCCTAGATAAATGAAACTTTAAAGATAAATTTGACCTCACCAATTCATATTTTACATTTTACATAAATCCACCAAATCAAAAAAGAAAAATTCCCAATTTATTAAATTTGATCAGTTCTTGCAATTTATCAAGCTCCACTTTGTTCAACTAAGGCTAATTGCAGGTGAATTATCTATAGGTTACTACACTTTCTCAGCTATGTTGGGACTAAGGATTTTATTTAATGCGCTTGTCACTAAAATTCCTATTTCCCAAATGATCATTGAACTACATGGCTCTAAGTTTACAATGATAAATGAGTTAAATTAAATTATATGTATTTATTTTCATTAAATGTTAACATAGCATAATATATCAAATATTTTTGTTTTCTATAAACAATTTTGCTTGTACTTACATAATAAATTCATTATAAGGTTAGCTCAAATTCCATGAAACAATTTTATAAAATCTATCAATTTTAATATTATAATGTACATACTAATTTGTTATCATTTTAATACTGCTATACATTTATAACATGTATTTATAATTTATTGGCATGCTTTGTTATTAGTCTTCAATTCATTAAAGAATGATGTGCTTTTATAAATGATGAGAAACTTGTCCTCACCTCAAAGAGACAATGTCCCGGATCATAATTATTTTTCGACCGATTTTTATGGCAAATATTTTATAGTTTTATTTAATATTGAACCTTTTACACAGTATTTATCTTATGTATTAAAACATTCTTCATACATGAAATTCTTTAATATATTTTTAAATAGAAGATATTTTTTAATAGCTTTAATACATTTGGTGCCTTAATGAAAATGTTATGCATTTCTCAAAATATTTAGGTTCTGTCACAGTGGTAGTTTGAATCATATTATCTTGTTTTATTATTTGTGATATACTATTTCTCTAAAACAATTTCATGTTTTGTTCACAAACGGTATTGTTTGGTACATATCTAATGAAGGAAAAGTCATTATTTTTGACTACTAATAGACTAGCCAACAGGAGTCTCTCGAATCTGTCGAATATAAACCTTATTGGTCTCTTCTACAATTAAAATATTGGAATATGATGTTTTGAGCTACCCACGTTACACCCAAGTTAACCAATTATGGAAATAATCATAGTATATTAGTAAGTTAAGTGTTACTCACTGGCTAACCTGAGCCCCTAATCAACTCTTCTGAAAAACATGACTATGTGAAATCAGCTATTGAGGTTGTACTCATGACACGATTTTCAGGAAATTTCCTCAAATGTCCTTCGATCCTACCCAAGAGATGACAAAAATGAGGTTCATTCAAAACTATGTTTAAATATGTATATATATATATATATATATATATATATATATATATAACATTTTGATTGGGCCTAATTCTTCGTAGGTAGGATTGAAGGATGTTTGAAGAAATTTTCTGAAAATCATGTTATCAGTAGAACCTCAATAGCTGATTTCTCTTTTCGTCAAACAACCAAGCACATGCACACACACTTAAAATATATATAAACCAATTAAATGGTCAAGTTGAAAAAATAACTAAGTAACATTTTTGAATATATTTAATTATTATTATCAATAATTGTGTTGTAACATATTTTTAATATTTCTCTCTTCTAAGGAGCTCTTTTCGATCTCAAAACAACTGTCAGTGAACAGGTATTAGCTTTCTTTGAAAGAAGGTGCTTATTTCAAACTTGCAGTACTAAAAAAAAGTTAATTATGATCTTTATCCACTTGACCCTTCCATTGTATAACAATCCCTTATGGCTATTGGAAATGATAGCCAACTATCACCCTCAAATTATAATTGAGTACTAATTTGTTTTTTTTTAGGTTCTAACATTTGCCGAAGGTGCCAACAACCATGCATGGTCGTCCAATGTAACTCACAGGTATACTGCATACATTTACTAAATAAGCAGAAGCCCTGTCTCATAAGTACTTAGTAATCTAAGCACATTTCCCACATTCTGGAATGATAAGCTAATGATGTCATCTCAAGTTTGATTCTCTATTTCCCCCATAATAAGAACCCGTTTAAACATTACTTAAATTTTAAGTTGAACATAAAATGCTTAGTAATACAGTTAAATTGTGTGAAAATGTGTAGGAGTGGGGATGAACTGGTGGTTGAAACAAAAAAAAATACAAAAACTTGGTTAAATATTAAAATTATTTATAGATACTTAGAACAATTTTCGTAATCTATAACTTTTTTTTATAAACATTTTTTATCCCAATCATAATGATAGAGATATACCCAATTTTTTATTTCACTCCTTTAACACCCTCTTGTAGTTAGAGATATTTCCAATTTTTGATTTCACTCCTTTGAGCACCCTCTTGATGTTGTTAACAAACTTTAGTTTTTCATGAAATGATCTGTAATAGACAGATATGTATGTATTTATTTGAATAGACCTCATTTTTTCATCTCGTAGGAATGATCAACGGACATTTAATCAAGGGTTTTGAAAATCGTATCATGAGTTGAAACTCAATAGCCAATTTCCCGTAAGGGAAATCATTAACAAAACTAATATTTAAGTGTTCTACACAAAACTTAAGATCAAGTTTGTTAATTGCTGAAATGTGACCTTGATTTTGAGAGGAGGTCAACCGAAAATCTTATTTAATTTAATTTCCTATAACTGTTTCTCTATTTATCTTTTCAGCATTTCAAACATAAAGCGAGATCTTTACATTTTTAATTATTCAGTCTTAGTTAACCCCTACTCCTACTCATGCAATTTTCACTTAGAGCATCTGAATCATTAGAAATCTCATATCCAGCTGATATTTTGATTCCATGCTTACATAGGTTTTAAATAGAGAATAAATGAGTCAAGAGCATCAATGTGTCAAATATCAACTTCTGCTTGATTTATTTATCCACTATGTGTTGGGCTATTTAGTATTAAGCTTCATGCACTTTGAAGAGGTGTTAAATTCAATAATGCGAAACATTTTGACTGTTAATAAAGTTTCCTCCTCCTAGTGATAACACATTAGGAGTTGTTGACTCATTAGCGAATCATAAACTAGGCTAAGTTACTTGTCTTCAGGCAAAGAGCCATTATTCTTCTGTTATGCCCAATTCAAAAGGAGTTCATTAAAGTACCATTGACCATTGTCAAAGAGAGGTTTGCCAACCCCAAACCATAGGGATTTCGAAATACCCGGGGTAGTTTTTGAAAAGGAATGAATATGGAAACTTTTGATTTAATTAAGACACCATTGGTTAAAATTCATGAAATACAATTTTATTCAATTAATTTTATTAAAACTGCATTTTTCAAATTCTTCTGCACATCACCACTACAGAGCTTCAGTAAATTTTACTTCACATCTAGCATATTATGAAGCGATTTCTGGGTAATAAGCCATATATCAAAACATACATTTTTTAATAATTAATATTAGTACTGAGCAACACCGGGTATCTTAGCTAATATATATATATATATATATATATATATATATACATTCTTATGCTACATTATTTTTACCATGTTGTTAAACATCATTTCGTGCATCTTCAATTTTACGTATCTTCATTAATTTTCGTTATTTAATTTTAAATAAACAAAAGGTTTAACTCTGAGTAAAACAAGCTCTTAAATAATAATTTCTGACCCTCATAGTAGGCCCAGATACTCAGATGTGGGGAAAAGTTCTTAAATTTAAACTAGATAAAATATTTTTTTTTGGAGCATTAGCCTTGTAAAAAAATTGGGGTTTTTGGGAAACTTCCATTCATAACTGCTTGAGTATACATTCATCAGACGTAGAATTTGTTCCTTGTGGAAACAGTTATTTATGAATTTCCTTGGAGTCTTGGCTTTTATTGTTAACAACCTAGTATTCAAAAATTGTTCAAAGAAATATTTTAATATGGTATATTTTTTAGTTTAGGCTATTTATGATTTATTACTGTTAAGCATACACACTTACAGATGCCGGATGAAGTAAAAGAAGTATTTTGTGATGTAGGTGATAAAATGCCACATTTAATGAAAGTTCTCGATTATCAGGAATCAAACCGAGCAAGACTAATGGGACATTACCGAAATGTTGTGAGTATTGCTAACCGTGAGTGCTTTGAATAATTTAAAAAAAAAAGTTAATTAATTATTTTTAATTTCTGGATGAATTGAAGGAGTTATTGTAATTGCAAAAAAGTTATTATCTTTAAATCATTCTATCAAAAACCAAGATAATCCAGTTGTCTTAACAACCCAATATTGGCAGGCAATTTTATTTTAAATCGTTTTTCTTAGACACGTTATTTCTTTATTAAACACACTTGTGATAAAATATTTTTTCATAAATATCTTTAAAAGTGTTGAAATGGAAACTAAGTTTATTTAATTGGTTTACCTTTAGGGTGGGTCTGAGAATTAATGGTGTTAGTCACCCCCACTTCACCACCCCTTACCTTCTAACATTCCATATTTTGAACATTTTAAAAGATTATGCCAATTATGAGACAAAGTTTGCTGTAAATTTGTGACTTCTATAACCTAGTCCTATCATAAATGTTATCCAGCCTTTGGTTTGGAATTTGATTGCTTTTATCAAAAACAAGTACACTTCTTGATGAGCTTTGCTCATTACTGAATTATAATTAAGCCCATGTTTTTAGAAATTCCATTTTTTGTACATTATTATTACATTTTCAGGCCCACAAATATAATGGAGCTAAGGTTTATGTAAATGATTTAGAAACCAAGTTTAATACTCTGAGACCGAAATATGAATCAGCAAAAGATGCAATTATGGAGCTACAGGGAGCTGTCAATGCATTAACTAAGTAAATTTACTAATTACAATCGAACCATTCTTATATTTAATTGAAAAATTGGAATCAGTATCACTTATACGTAACTTTTCTAGAACCACCATCCCTTTAATTTGTAAATTGCTCACATCATTTTAAGTATATGTAACTTTTTTATAATACCAGAATTCCAAAAAAAAAAAAAAACAAAAAAAAATTATAGTACCAGAAAAAAAAATGTTTTTCCGGAAAATATATTTTAATATTTTTTAAATGAATTAAGCACATCCTTGAAGAATTAGTCTTGTATGATAAACTTTCTTATTTATAAATTCTTATTCTGTTAGGTTTATTATAATAAGCCAGTCTTTGTAGATTAAAAGTGACATTAATTATTTGTATAAAGTGGTAATTTGAGGAAACTATGTATATTAACCCTGTTAATAAGAAATGCTGAATTGAGGAGGTTAATAGCCATGAAATTTGTTTCCTTCCAATTCAACATATGTGTTTCCTACCCATTCAACTCATCAAGTGTTAATAATTGGTTACAAGTCTATTATAGTTTTATACTAAAGTAAATAATTAATGGTTTATTTATATTTTTTTAAATGAGAGACAATATTTAAAGATTTCCTTTAAGGGAAATAGGTTGTTGTGGTTGTGCTCAATTTCAAAACAGCCAATCCTAAAGTGTAACTTTCAGGGTAATAGAATAGAAATTTTAGTTTTGAAGAATATATGAAAATGGGTTCCTAATCTATCCCTCACGGCTTTTTGACTCACGGTTTTTGAATAATTCAAACCATAATCATGGGTAGCATTTATTAAAATTAAATATCATCTATAATGAACATATTTCCTGCCAAAAATCAATCCAAGCACTTATAGTTTTAGCATAGTTTTATACATAAGATTATATTCGTATTAGTAAGCCTCAGTAGAAATCAATTCCCGTCATGCCAGCATTCCACGGAAATAAGTAAACTCAATTAACTCCCGTCAATTTCCGCTCTCGCAGGAGCGTTATCATCATTGTTTTCCTTAGAATATTGATTCAGAATATTATTTTAATAATTTATTTACCTGATGGAACTAAATAATAGATCCCTAAACATAATTTAATTTATGTTCAAAATGCTAGATGAGGGGAAGAGAGCCCCCCTACAACCTAGTAATACTTTAAACATTCATATCGAGTATATATTAAATACCAGAAATGCTCTTATAGTTTATATTTCTATTAGAAATAAATAACAAAGTTATACGGAAAATAAATAAATAAATGAGGCGGCGACGGAGATTTATAAGCTCACTAATCCGAATCATACTTACAACTATCATATAAGACTAAAACATAACATCTTTTGTCATAATATGCATTTATTAAAAACATTTAAATAAGCACTAATAAAATTAATGACTCCCACTATGGTTTTAGCGTATATGCCGTGTTAATTTCATTTACGGCAAAAGTGAATACAACAAAAGTTACTTTAAATAACAAAAGTAAACAACTTTTGCTATGTGCACGTTTGCTGAAAAAAAAATAGAAAATGAAAATTGCGAATTTTTATCTCAGGCCTGTCTTATAACCCTCACTCCCATTTGAACCTAAACATTTTAATATAGCTTATAATCATGGAAGAATTAATGTTAATTCGCATACCAAGTTTTGTTAAATTCGGTTCAATCGTTTGAGCTCAACAAAATTGTTGGCTTCCGCTTTAGTTTTTAACGTATATCTCGTTTATACTTTGTTATACAGCAAAAGTGAATTTAACCAAAGTTACTTTAAATAACAAAATAAACAACTTTTGTCATGTGCATATTTGCAGAAAAACCAGTAGAAAAAGAAATATCGCTATTTTTAATTTCAGGCCTCCCTTATAACCCCAACTCCTGCCCGTCCCTAGAAATATTGGTATGGCTTATGATAATTAAGGCGTCAGAGATAATACACATACCGAGTTTTATTTAGTTCGGTGGAGTCTTTTGTGCCAAATAATATTGTTGACACCCACTGTAATTTTTAGCGTATAACGCCTTTATAATTCGGTATTCAATGATAGTGTATATAACAAAAGTTTCTCTAAATAACAAAATAAACAACTTTTGTTATGTGTATGTTTGCCAAAACCCCAATAGGAAACGAAATATCACTATTTTTAATTTCAGGCTTCCCTTATAACCCCCACTCCAGTCCGTCCCTAGAAATGTTTGTATGGCTTATTATAAGAAAGGCGTTAGTGCTAATACACATACCGAGTTTTATTTAGTTCGGTTGAATTTTTGTGCCAAATAAAATTGTTGACTCCCGCTATAATTTTTAGCGTATAAAGCCTTATAGTTCGGTATACGAAAAAAGTGTATATAACAAAAGTTACTCTAAATAACAAAATAAACAACTTTTGTTATGTGCATATTTGCTGAAAAAGCAATAGGAAACGAAATATCGCTATTTTTAGTTTCAGGCCTCCCTTAAACCCCCACTCCTGTTCGTCTCAGAGAATATTAATATAGCCTAAAGTCTAAGTTGGGTTAGTAGTAATATACATACCAAGTTTCATAAAATTCGGTTCAGCCTTTTATGCGTGAAAAGGTAACAAACAAACAAACAAACATACAGGAAAGAAACAAAATGCAGTTATGGTATACAGACAGAGGTTACAATTTTATATATATATATATATATATATATATATATATATATATATATATTTAACTGTCCTGAAGTAAAGGAGATTCCTTGATACTTGGAAAGAAACTATTGCTGCTTTTCATTTGATTTGCAATCAGAATTTTCAATAAATTACTTCAAATACATTCTCTTAAAAAAGCATTCAAGTATTTCATCAATTACAAACAAATGCATTTACTATTCAAACATTCAATTAGCAGTTAAGAGTGTCATTAAAACCAAATAATTTTCATTTACATTTCCCTAGGATTCAAATTAATTTGGTGTTGGAAAATTTTCAAAATTTATAAAAGGGGACAGGAGCTCAGGCTAACCAGCCATTATAACCTTTTGCAAGTTAAGGTGATGGCCTATATATACTTAGTAAACCAAGAGCCAAGGGTTCTATGCTCGAGAGGGCAATAGGAATTTATTCCGTATCAAACTCACTATAAAATCCTTAGTTCCATTCTGGCTAGAAAAGGGAAGGAATCTGTAGATAACTCAACCCGATTAAGTCCTCAGTAGTATGGAGGACATTATTTAAGATTTTACGTCCTAAACTCAAACATTTTTATTCGGTCAATTTTAGTGAAATAGGACCAGAGAAATGGTTTTAGGGGAGAGGATATAATTGAAATTTCCATATATCTCCGTTATAATGAGGTAGATCAAAAAATGTTTTATAAATAATCTTCTTGAAAATTTCATTCTCTACAACTTCTGCTTTATGTTTCCTTACATGAATATTGACATGTATTGTAGCTGATTTCTCCATGTGTATTAGAAATTTAAAAAAATGTGTTAGGTCCTTTTTCGTTTGTCATGAAACGATATATTTCTAAGATATTTTTTGATCTGATTCATTGCAAATACAGTGGTATTCTAAAGTGTTAAAATGAAATAATTTTAAATAAAATACAACCAAACATTTTATTTATATTATTTAATAGGAGTACAAGGTAGTTTTGTATTCAATCAAATTATTTGTAATGTTTATTAATGCATTATTATTTTTTATTTATTGTTAATGGAAATCCATATTTCAATTTTACAAATACAACTTATTGTTAACATTTTTCCTCTTATTTTCCAAATCCACAAGCAGACTTCGTTCATACGTGCACCAGTTCTCCCATTATTTTAAAAATCCAACATAAAATATTTTACTTAAGATTTAAAAATAATTTTCTTAAATTTAAAATGTCATTAAATTATATATTTCATTATTCAGGAAGTGCCAGTGGTACAAACAACAGTTAGGAAGCAGGACTCCAATGATGCCATCGCCTTCACTTCACCTAAAGGTAAGGTCTAGCTTGAGGTCTAAATAAATGTCTTGCAGTTAGAACCAAGGTGATGAAAATGACATCCGTACAAAACTGTCTATCTATTATATATATATGGATGTTAATGCTCTAGCAGTAACAATTTTTTATTGTTCGTTACCAAATATTTGCCCATTTTTATCCGATCATTACCAAACTTGATATTTTAACGTTTTATGAAGAAAAGAAGATCAAGTTCGCTAACGGCTAAAATCCGACCTGTAGTAGGGGGGGGGGTTCAAAAATTCATAATATCTCCGTTATTATGTATCGGATCAAAAAATTGTATAGAACCAATCTTATTGCAAATATAATGTTCTATAAGTATTGCTATGTACATTTTTTCACCAACTGGATTATTAACCAAGATATTTGCATTTTTTTTAGTTTTCAGCCAGCAGAAAACCCCCTCTCCTACTCATGTCATATTAACAAAAAGCTGTTATATTATGAAGCACTTGATTTAATGCCCTAATGCCGAATATTGTTTCCATTGAACTTTTATATTTTGAGATAAATGCAAATATGTGACGAACATGGGAAATATGCTTAGTGGATTTCTTTTTTTAATCTTGGATTATGTTTCTGGAGAGGCATTGCAGAAGGTGGAGAACATACATTTAATAATGGGGAGTGAATTTGCAAAGGGATTTTAAAAAACGTTGTCCGGCTGTCTCCTAGTAATACTTATTGTCATGTTTTAAGTAGAATTTGTGCGAACACTTCTAATAAGGAACCCCTATTTTTTTTTGTGTGTGTAAGATGCAAGTTTGACAATTATTCTGATATTAGTTCAGTGGTAAAGATTTTATTAAATGAGGTTTCTAAATAAATACTCCAATTTTCTTGTAAATTTTTAATAAAATCACAAGATACACAATCTGGGCCAGGCATTGCTCCCGATTTATATGCAGATGTGCTTATTGTGATTTCTCCCTTATTATCTAGCAGTGGGCATGTAACACCATGAAAAAATACATAGAGCTACAGAACTAGCAAACACATCATCGATGAAAATCAATAAATGTGATAGTAAATGCACTTATAATTTGAAATATATAAAACTCCATATGAGCTATAAATTTATAAATGATTAACTTCAAAATTAAATTTGACCATCATATTTAAAAAGTATTACACATTTTATTTTGCAACAAATTGATGATAAATTAAAAAATGTTTGTTATTACAGTCACCAGATACAGGGCGAAGACCTAGCCCACTCACTACAAACCTTCAATTTACCCCAAAGAATGGATACAACTACAGGTGATATATCTGCTATTTATGGAGTAATTATATTGTTCTAACTATATGTATTTAACTAAAATCTTTTTTAAAAAGTATTTCACTAATACATCTACCTGTGTTCTCGATACAGATGGAAGTAGTTTAAAGTTGCGTTGTGTGTAATATCTCATTTAAATAGTTTTAGGCTCATCATTAATCAATAAACACTCAAAGGATTAATTCCCTAAACTAATTACATTTTCTATAGAATGAGATTCATTTAGTTATTATTATTTGTTTGTTTATTATTATTTACATCCATTTTATGCTACTATGGCTAATCGGGACGGGTTATCTATAGGTTACCACCTGTCACTAAATGAATTTCTACTGCCCAGGGTGGGAATTGAACCGCCACTCTAGGTCTACCATGTGAGATTAAGACCAAAGCATTAACTCGCACGGCCATCCTGAGCCCACTCATCGTACAAGGGTGACTGACGATAATTTGGAAAATTCTTTACGTTTTTGTATCAGTGGAATTAATACACACATTGATGGATTAATTTCCCAAATTCAAGCTCGTGTCTCATTGATTTCGGTGTCGTTATTTAACTTTCGTTGTTTTTAATGATTCCAAATTTTACGATTTAACTATAATGTTGTACCTATTTATTTCATTTCATTTTGTTATTTTATAAATACATTGTCGTAAAAATAATGAATACTACTTTAAATACTGTACTATACAATGATTTGATCCGACGTATAATCAGTTATTTATGATTGGGTGAAACAACACACAGAGACATTCTGGTTGGATGTATAAATTTAATCGAACATTCGTAAACTATTATTTAAATACTGATCCACCTTTCAGGGTTGTATACCGTCTTTTGAATGCATTGGTGGAAAGTGATATGAACCCTTTTAAAATGGGCTAATGCCATTAATAAATGCTCTTAAATAAATTATGCTTGTTACTTCCGCATTCCGCAAAAAATTTCAATTTTCAGTTTTGAAAGCAATTATTCATTTTGACCCTCCCTGAACTCATTTTGACTAGTTTTGATTTGATGTATTTAATCATCTTGCATAACTCAAAAACAACTAGCCTTAGTATGTTGAAATTTCACATTCTGGACTGTTGGAATTATTTCGACATAAAATGCATAAATATTGAGTTTGGTGACAACAATGGAGATTTGAAGACATTTTTTAAAAATCGTGTCATCAGCACAACCTCAATAACTGATTTCCCTTGAAGGAAATCTTCTAAAAGAATGGACTTAAAGACTTTACTTACCTGGTAAAAAATAATTTGCTGTATTCATACAGATATAGCTTTTTTTTTGTTTGCAGGACTCAACCAAACAATTTTTGCACTCCTGACTCAGTCGTTTCAAGTCACAGGTCTTCCAACAGCTCATCAAGTTCTAAGTATTTCCATATTCTGCTACTATATTACACGCCACTCAATATATATATATATATATATATATATATATATATATACTAACTAACTGTGCCACTCCAGGTTAACATAGTTATGGTTTCCCATGTAAACATTAAGATTGGATTGACCTATGCAGAAAATCAACCAGTCACATTCATCACATAATACAAATGTTCTCTAAAATTACAATTTCACATTGTCTCCTTTAAATTAAATTAAATTAATCAAATTAAAATTCCTTAAACCACTTAAAAACTTGGGATTTTGACAAAGCACTGTCTCCATACACCTGGTGTAGTTTTTCAAATGTCTCCATTCCACTGTGCCCAAGTCTGATGCAGAGCCTCATAGCGCAACATTGTTTGAAATTAATGTCAGTCATTTTCAGAACACACTTAAAACACCAGTCTCACAAAAAAAAATAAAAATCCCTATGGACAGTGCTACAACCCATAGCATGTTTAAACTTGTACCGGACATATATTATACCTCCTCTCTATGTGCTATGTCCCCAGTGTTGCCAAATCAAACACTGGAGAATATGTCCCATCTTTTAACTTACAGAACTTGTTTAAATATATATATGCACACACACTCTTATACACAATTACTAAGTATTTATTAAGTAGTACATTATGCATGTTTATGTTACAGTTCTGTAAGAGGAAGTGTAGCAGGGTTTACTCCTCCTACGAACACACTTGAGCTACTCACATTGATGAATAAATCAAGGTCAGTTTAAGATTACTGTTTAATTTTTGTTTGTATAAGGGGCAAGATTGAATCACATGTTGGAATACCAAATCAAAACATTGAATTAATAAATAGAGGGAGGGTTGTATGTAATGATGATTTTGTTTGTTGATAATTAATCATAGTGAAGGAGTAGAAAGAAGATTAAATAAAATAAAATTTTGAAATTAGAAGTCTTTTGTAATGAAAACAATTAAAGACAACTTGCAATAAAATGATTTGATAATAAATAAATGAATGACTCGATAAATAAATAAATGTCCACTGCTGGGGTAAATAAAATAAAATTAAACTTTCCACACTCTCAAAAAAAGGCTAGAACAAAAGTACACCATGTTGCGGAGACAGTACAGGTAACACACTGTACTTGAATGAATATGACAACCACAACTGTCACAGTCTCTCAGGAAGCCCACCTTGGCTTGTAACCTTCCACTTGCTAGACAGTTGTTGGGGAAGATTATGTTGAATTGAGGTGCCCTTACAATAGGTCTTACTCATGAGAAAGAATGAGAAATTTTGAAGTTGCTTCAAATGATAATTATTAAATTAATTTTAAGATAATAGTAGGTTATTTATTTATATCCACTTTATGCAGCCATGGCTAATTTGGATGGGTTATCAATATGCTACCTCCCTATTCTAGCCCTGGTGGAACTAAGGATTTTATTTAATGAGTTTGTCTCTAAATAAATTCTTATTCCCCAGGTGGGAATTGAACACTTTAACTCACATGGGTAACTTGAGCCCCAGATAATAATAAATAGAATATTTTTTATTTTAAAAGAAACAAAAAATATGTTAAGAATAATAAAAGTTCGTTCGTTAATGTTATGGCTAACTTAGTTAAACTAATTACCATCCAGGTCAGTTCAACTCTTCTTTTGAAGATTCCTCTTGCTGATGGATAGACGTAGCATTTTTTTTTACATACGTTTTAAATATTACAGAATTATAATTAATAATATGGGCTCAGGTTAGCTATGTGAGTTAAAGTGTTGGCCTTAAACTCACATGGTAAACCAAGAGTGCCGAGTTTCATTCCCGCCTGGGCAATAAGAATTTATCTAGTGACGAACTCATTAAATAAAATCCCACCCTGGCTAGAAACGGGTGGTAATCTCTAGATAACACATTCTAATTAGTTGTAGTTGCAAAAAGTGGAAATTAATAAAATAATAATAATAATTAGTAATGTGATTTAATACTTTATTTATTTATTTTATTTTCCAGGAGGGGGCCAACCTACCAACATTAATATAATTACTAGTCAGGTGTGGAATTTAGTGTTCCTTCAAATAGAAGAAATATTTAATAATTCATTAGTTCCTCATAATTATTGGAGGGAGGAAGTTATCACATCAACAACTCATCTTTGGCCACCACCACGGAAGCAATATATTTTCTCCTTCATATCATGTTTTCGAAGACTATAGCTTCATCATCAGTCTGGCAAGCCAATTTGGCGTTATATGCGACACGATCTTAAGTATATGGAGTATTCATTTGTTGCAGTTTCACTGATGATGGAGCTGTAGTCTCCAAAAACAAGTTTTGAAGTAGACGATATATAGTCTTTGTGGTTACAACCTAATTTAGATATTATTATTTAATCAAATAATTTGAGTAATTAACTCAATTTATTCGTTTGTATTTTCTTTCTTTTTGTTTTATTTTGTCTTCTTTAAGTGCATTGTGTATTGATGTTTCCATTATTTATTTTCAATAAAGGTAAATTTATTTTTTTAAAAATCTTGTATAAAGGAAATTGAATCTGTAGACTTGAAGTTTGTTTAAATTTTATTGATGATCTTCATTTAAAAAAAAATAATTTGCATTTAGTACCCAAATATAGTTGCCTTATTTGATTGTTAAGTTATGTTTATTAATGAACACTTTGTGTGACTATGGCTAATTGGGATGGGTTATCTATAGGTTACCTTCCTTTCCTAGACAGTGTGGGACTAAGGATTTTATTGAATGAATCTGTCATTAAATAAATTCCTATTGGCCAGGTGAAAATCGAATTCATGACTTTAAATTTGCCAAGTGAGATTAAGGCTAATGCTTAAACTTAAGTGGCTAATCTGAGACCCTTTGAATAGATTTTTACAATTTTTTTTATTTTTTTTTATTTTTTTTTTAAATTCTGCTTTTGAAAGGAGAAGTTTATTTATTTGCTTAGACCACTGCAAGAATGTTTCACCTCATCATCATTGTCATCAAGATATAAAGGCTATGTCATTTAAAACTACCCTTAGATTATTTATTTGCGTCATATTCTAACAGTATATAAATTACAATATAATTATTCTCTTTTTTTTTCTTATTTATTTGGATACATTGCATATATATTATGCATTACTATTAATTTTATGAAACTTTCTTGATGCTAAATCTTCTTTTGCAGAGGATTTTGTGTTTCTTAGTAAACTTTGCAATTAATTTGTTTGTTAAAAAGTTTCTTGAAGCCAAACTTGATAATGAGCCCATTCATTCTGATACTTAGCAACTCTTGGTCATGTGTTGCCCCTAAATGTAATCTTCAATCTTCATCCCAGTTTTTAGTGGGTCTTCCTCTATTTTTCTTATGTTCTCTTGGTGTCTACTCAATTAGTTTCCTGATCCGACGATCTTCTCTTCTTACAAAATGACCAGTCCACTTCCACTAAATACTGTCCTGCCAGTGTCAATTGGTTCCATTTGGCACCTCATTCAGAATCCGGTTTTTGTTTCTTTCAACACAAATGTTCACAATTTAGCAAGGACTTTTTTTCGAAAGCCTCTATGTTTCACAACCGTAGGCTATCACTGGCAACATAACTGCTTCCCACAACTTCCTCTTTAAGCAGATCTCTGTTTTACTTTATAAGAAAGCCTTGTATCTGAACGTGGCTGACAAATGCTGACTTAATTCTGCAAACAAAGGGTGCTGGAGCAAAAGACTACACATACCTCGAACACCGAGTCTGTACAATGAGATCCAAATAAGGTTTATCCAGGCCTTAAACAATATTCTTCTTATTTTGGACCCGATATTTTTACATATTCTTTATATTTTCTTGACAAAGGTCATTTGATAAATTAACCAGCCAATTTTCATTAGTTGAATGTTCTTGGGGAGAGAGTTTATTTCCGAAATGCTAACTTTTTTCAATAATGTTTTTTGATTTTTTATGAAAACATTTATTATAATAAACGTTTATCCAGGTAGTATAAAAAGAGATAAATGTATCTAAAACTGCTTTAATTTTGGAATCTTTTATAGGGTTAACAAGCATTTCATCGTTCCACAAATTAATTTTTTTAAACCATGATAACTTCTTCGACAATTCTAGATCTAAAATTTTATATTTAAAATTATCAATGATTTTTACAAAATTATTATAACCAAAAAAACTACTGTGCTAAGGCCCTATTGTGTTAGCCTTACATTTCCATTTCCAATGGAGTCAAGGTATATCTTACCTTTGGCTTCCTCCTTAACTGACTCAGCATTTCTATGTTCGAACTACCTGAATCTTAAATACTCCAGCATTCGGCATTCAAGCACTATGTGCTTAGGAGTCTCCCTCTCTTCACAGCACCTACATATTGGTGTTTCACTGAGTTTGATGCTAAACGTGTGTTTCTTCATCTTCCAGTGCCCTGAGATCACTCTTTCTTAGGCAGTCTAAGGTAAATTCCCTGTTTCTTCTCTCCTCAAACCTGATGGGAGCCTTAGTATGGTTAACCGGGAAGGTTCTGTCATCTCCTTTTTCTAATTTATGGGGTCTAGCTTTTTTCCAAGCTCTTCAATCAAAACTGATGGATATCTCTCCATGTTGGAGTAATTTGAATCCGAGGACTCAATTTTAAAATTTTTGTTTGTGAACATTTTTGTTCCCACGAGTACAGGGGGGGGGGAATCAACCGCCACAGGCAGAGCCGCCTGTGCCTGTGGAAGGCTACTTACAATGGGGTGTTGTCTGGTCTCCCAAGTGGATAGTTCATGGGACACATCTTTATATACCCTGTACCATTCAGTCTTCACCATGAGCTCCCGTTGCCTTCACTTAGGTGTAGAATCTATAGGAGGTAGCCCTAGGGTTTGCACTGTAACTGACCGTCTGTAGTGTGGAGGTATATGAGTCTGCTGTACATTGTCTACTGTATAAGTATCAGTGTAATCGTCCTACAACCTGGAGGTCTAGTGGCTAATACAACCGGGCAACACCAGTGACCAACTGGGCGATGAGACTGCTACCTCTCTACGCCACTAGGTGGGACTCTAGGAGATTTTACTTGTTGAAAAAAAAAAAAATGCCTCGGTCAAAAACTTTATTTATTTGTAAAAAAGTACAAACATTGCATACAGCATATTATAGTAAAATAGACATCATAATTAATTCCAAGATGGCTGGAAATTAGGCTGTTGTATGTTATTCACAATACATTAACATGCCATCATTATACTTTGTAGAAGTCATTAAAATTAAACAGCTCAGCTGCCACAAATATTCCAGCCATCCTTTACAAACACTTACAATCTACCTTACATCAATATTATGAAATTAATCATACATAGCAAGAATAAATAGTAAATTATACAACCAACATGAAAGTTAATTCAATTTGCATGTTTTTATTTTGCCCAATATTGTCTGTTACATTTTTGTTTTTTATAAATAATACTTATATCTAGATGCCTTGTCATTACTGAGAAAATACCTATTTAAATACAATACTATCAAAGATCTGAGCAATAATGATTAGCAAAACAGATACATCTTAATCATCTTGGATTATTAAGAATGCCTTCATTACTATAGATATACTAACAGGTTCACCAAAATATTATGTATTGCTATAAAAATGAAAATACAAAAACATGTTTAAAAATGCTACATTACATCAGCCTTGGATCTACAGGAATATCAAAAAAAAACATCAGTTGAACATCACTTAACTTAGATCACAATAATAATATTTATACAACCCTACTATAAATTTAATTTTTTTTTTTAAATTGATACATATTTGAAATTCATACTTTATATCTAAAGTCATTTGTAGATGTATTATATTATAGAGGAATATATCAATATCATGCAACATGTTTTACTAATTTTCTCAGCTATTAATGCTAGAAGACAGTTGTCAATCTGTTCAGTGGCCAAATATACTGGATGGTGTTTAGCATTTATATTTTTGGAATATGATTGTTAAGTAAATATAACTTTTTATTCAAGTTTTATCATTTTTGAAATACTATTATTTGATTATTTTTTTTTCTTGCTGCAATCAGTATGTTGGATTCTTATATATATATATATATAAGCAAAGTACAATTGAAAAATCATTTAAAATAATTTTAATATTATGATTTCTAAAACGAAGCCTCACCCGTTAAATAATTCCTCAAAAGTCAGCCACCAAATCAATCATCGTTTCAATTTTTGGTTATCATTGCACACATACAAATATTTTAAAAACATTTTACAATAGTGTAATTCTTAAAATCTAATTCTTAATGCAACTAAGAGCTTAAATCATGTATGCTTTCCAAATTATATAAACTTTATATATAACGCTTTTATGCAAAAACAAAAATCGTTTAATCTCTTTCTTAAAGAGATTCGACTGCATAGTCAACAGGCAAGACTGTCTTGCTGCAATTATGCATTATTTTTCCAAGACTAATAGTATGCAATACCAATACTATTAACCTAGATAGCACCAAATTTATTTTATCTCTATTTCTAATGGTACACTTATAATTCTAGTAACATTTAAAATCCCTAAGCTAATTAAAGTTTTACAATAATCAATTTATTTTCAATACATATGTTCAAATGTCGAAAGCAAAGTTCCAAAATGTAAATTTATATAACGTTAAATTAATACAGAAAATAAGAAAGGTGGATTATTCACTGGAAACACTATTGTCTGCCGTTATAAAAGTTAATTTATTATGCATTTAAAGATTATTTTGTATAATAAATCCTCACAGGATTTATTAATCAACTAAAAGAGAGGAAAAGAACTTCAAAAATTTATTTTGCTTACAAATCCTAAATCGTTATATTTTGTAGTTAGATTCGGACTTTGGCACAACTCCAAATTTTTCTTAATTGTGTATCCATTGTTTACATCATTACATATGGTCTATTGATCCAAATTTTAGTTTAAAGTGTTATATTTATTTGTTTATTTAAATATATATTATGATAACAAATATTATGTATTTAAAAAAATATATTTTTTACATTAATTATATTTATAATGTAGTTTAACATTGAGAAATTTGAAAGATTATAAAGTAGTTAACATTTTGTATACAATTTTTCAAAGAACATAGAGTGAGATTCAAAAACATACAATGCATTAGCATTTGCCCAAAATTCAAATTGCTACAATATAAATTTAATAACATAAGATAATAATTTATATAATAGACGTTTCATGGTATTTATATTTTACCAACTTTTTTTTATATACTTAAAGTAAATGAAAGAGAAATGCCAATGTCTTCCTGAGCGAAGGAACATTAATTTCTATCAAAAGGTTTCCAATAGTTATTTTTAAAGTATTCCTTTGTCAATAGATCATCTTTGAAAGAAGTCTATGTGCTAAGTGAAAGGAATTTTACTTTTCTGAATTAGAAAATCCAGCATTTCCATTGAACCTTCAAATGTTACTTTTAATAGACATGCTCAAATCCTACCAACCATTTTTTAAATGTACAATTTTTTTTAATACATTAACTGTTTTTACTTTTTTATAAATATTAATCAGATATAATTTATGATAATGTCTCTCAATTTCCCCGTTCGGCAGATAAATAATGTCTAAAGTGTTACAATAAGTCTAATTTGTACTAACATTTTATGATGCTCTAATGTCAATCTTCAAAACAATTTCATTTAGTCAATCAGAGTTGTGATCATCTTCTTGATTTCCGCTCCGTTTGTAAATTCTTCTTCGTTGAAGGAAATATCATGTTTAGTAAAAGAAAGCCTCCTTTCCTCAACAGGAAGAAATCCAAACTGTGGAAAAATTGTGTCCGATTTACTAGTTTGATCAAAGGTTAGATGAAAGAAAAGAAACAAAATACTCAAGAAAATGAAACAGAATACGCCTACTTTAGATGGTATAATTTAGAATATTAAACAAAATGGTTTTACTCTTAGTGTAAATACTCCCTGGTTGGAAGTCACTGTTGTTTTTAACCCTAAAAGAGCCTTAACTTTCTTCTTTTTTTTTTTTAATCAAAACTACTCATTTTAAAAATAATATAAAGTATAGGAATACCTTCTTTGATGATTAATTTATTGCCAATTTAACTTAAAAGAAAAACTGATACACTAAAAATTTGAATTTTAGATTAGAAAATTATCACAACTTCCGAACAGAATAAAGAAATCAAAATTTCTTTGATGTTACGTTAGCTGTGAGATTTTCAAAAAGTCCGTCATGCATGGGCTACGTAAACTAAGCGGATTTCCCACGGGAAGGTTTATAATAGATAAGTCTACATACTGATACTACCGTGAATGTTAAACAAATAAATTCAAACATTTATAGGAAATCCTTCAATCAATTACAAGTTAATGATCTCTACAATAGAAAGTCATGTCACGCAGGCTGCGTAAACTAAGCAGATTTCCCATGTGAAGTTTACAATAGAGAAATCTGCATACTGGTAACACAATACCACCCTCATTAAATACAACCGGTAATGAGAACGCTTTCAGTTAATTAAAATAAATTCCCAACTGAAACGGCTTCTGAATTGTAAGAATAATTTATATTTAATAACTCAAATATTAGTACTCCAAGAACTAAATAAGGGGGGGGGTGAACAGAACGTGTTTGCATAAATCTCACAAAGTAACGAAAGTAAGGTAAGGTTAGAAACGACAGGTAAGGTTAGAAGAAGCTCCCACCTGAGCGAGTACTGGCGGAAATGACCGACCTAATCCGAACTATACCTGACCACAGATTTAATAAAAATACAAATATCTCGGTTAATATTCAAGATAGAGAATAAATGTATATAACACTATTTATAGTAAATTTTATTTGCAATAAGATTGATTCTGTACAATTTTTTGATCGATGTATAGTAACGAAGTTATTACGAATTTTCGAAAATCCTCCCCTCAAAACCCACCCCCTCCCACTGTCCGATTTCAGCCGTTAACGAACTTGATCTTTCTTTTTACATAAAACGACTAAATATCGAGTTTGGTAACGATCAAACAAAAATTGTGCGCTAGAGCGGTAACAGACAAATATATATATATATATATATATATATATATATATATATATATATATATATATATATATATATATATATACATACACAGTTTTGAACAGACCTCATTTTTGTCATCTACTAGGTAGGATCGATGAACATTTAAATAAAAATTTCATAAATTCCGTCATGAGTACAACCTCAATACCTGATTTCCCTTAAGGGAAATCTGCTAAAATCGAGTATGGTATAGATCAAATATACATTTTCAAGTTAAGAATGTAAAATTTTAATTTATGATTTCATCACATAACGCTTTTGTATGAACTTATACACAGTAAATTAATTTATGATTTCATCACATAACGATTTTATATGAACTTATACACAGTAAAAGTTCAATGAAAACAATATTTGGTATTTAAACTTCAAAAAAAGTGGTTCATGATATAACAACTTATTGTTAATATGACATGAGTAGAAGTGGGGCTTTACTGAAGTCTAAAAATTCAAAGTTTATATTGTAGATAGAGAAAAAATGTACATAACAACAGCCGTAAAATTATGTCTCTCAGTAAATTGAAATATTTTGTGTTTTTATGTAAAAATAATTGTGGTAGTAACTCAATTAACTAAATCAAATTTGTAGAGACCTCTGAACCAGCCAGGATCTCACACTCACTCATAACATGTTGAATAGATCGATAGACTCGCCATGATTTGTTCCTGGACTGCAAACCCTTCGGTTTCTGAAAATAGCTGTCTGTAATATTATGAAAATAATTAAAATGATGTACACACATTTTCATATTTTTGACTCTACGGCAATGATGACGATGGAGTTTTTTGTTCTGCCATTCGGTTTTGAACTCAAAATTTATTTTCAGTTTTAAGGCAGTATTCCCATTATCTAACTTCATAATTTCCTTGTACTGAGCTATCACTTTGAATTATGCAGTACCGAAGATTCTTCTCTTAAGAACGTTATAACTTTTTCAATTAAATAAGACCTTGATTTCGCAGGATATATTCTAGTCGTTAAAGATGATGGATTATGCATATGTGCTTTTGTCATTTCTAGTGTGTTTATTCATTTCATCTTAATAGATGTTCAACTAGTATCTACAACTCTAAACTAATGAAGAGATGACCCACGTGTAACTACCATCTCATAAATGACTTTTGAGTAAGTCGAAAACATTTATAAATGTGATAAATATCATTTTTAGAACCTCTTTTATTTCCTTTTGGACTATTTAATTTAGCATACATTATACAAAATGTTAATGGCCCTGGTGACCATTCATTTAATTGGTTGGTAAATAAATGTTTCAGTCAGGATAATTCTTATTTATTTTTAATACTTGTGAGATTATTAAAAAATTAATGTAATGAAATCATAATATAAACTGTATATTTACCATAACAGGTTGCTCTGTTTGCCAGACTGAGTCGATATCTACTCTCCCAGCTATGAACTCGGCTTCCTTCAGCGCTTCTCTTCTCCTCTCTCTGAAATATTTTTAAGGTTTATTGTGTAAACATAAACTTATTAAATTCACTTAACAATCTGACGGCAGAAGGCCAACATTAAAGAAAAACCCCAAATGATTATTAAAACCACTTTTATTTGTCTACTAGTTTTGCATCCACATGTCGGCTCATCAGGAGCAAATGTAATACTATTCATAGTATTATACTACCTCGGCAACTACGACTGTGGACACATCGTTCCACTACCTAGAATGGCTTTCAAAGCATGGAGAGTCATGTTAGCTGATTTAGATTGATACATAACAAAATGAAAATATTGATTATCACTTATGAAGTGTAGTTTAAATCGTAAAGGGGAAACTTTTTCTTTTTTTTTTTTACTTTATTTTTCATTTTTAATGAATGAAAACAAACAGTTGTACATTAGAAAATTGACTCATGAGTACAACCTCAGTAGCTGATTTCCCTTAAGAGACATCTGCTTAAACTCAATATACCCGCTAATTTTTTAAGGCCACAACAAATGAATGTGATAAAATGTATATGTAATTAAACTTGTTTAAATCAACAGTTTGGTTGTATATAATAGTTTTGGATTAAATTCATTATAACAGAGATATTTAGAATTCCCCCTTTTCCTGGTCCAGTTTCAACCTTTGATAAATATGATTTATTTTTTTTTAAAGAAATGGTTAGATATCAAGTATGTTATGGATCAAATAAAAATTGTTGTCATCTCATTGGGAGGAGCGTAATTTGAAATTTTTTATTTCACCATGAGTACAATCTGAATAACTGATTTCCCTTAAGGGAAATCTGCTAATAACATAGGAAGTACATAATGATTAGAGATGCTCATGCTAAATAAAGTAACTTGGGACAAGTAGCTAGTTTATTGAACTGACTTCGATTGGTCAAGGAGGAAATATCTTCATTTCTATCTGCACCTTCACTTATATCTGCATATTATAAATTTATTTTTTTACAAATAAAGTGGTCTACTATGACTATGATACTATGGCTTTGGCCAATATAATAAGCTCTGGAGATCTGATTCTAAAGTTTCAGAAATATATATATATATATATATATATATTTAGTACCTTAGCTTCAATTAAATATTTCATGGAAAATTTTGCTTTCATGATCTGATCGTATAAGGGTATTTGTGCTAACTCATTCTTTGGTGTATACTTACTCAATAATGGCTTCATAATTTTGTTCAAACACATTCATATAATTCACTCCAAAGAATTTGCCTGCTGCTTGTAGTTCCTCGTAATAATTGAAGTTCTCGATTTCTTTTCTGAAACATTGATTCATTATATCATATGAAGTTAACTGACAGCAGTGGTTCTGTAGGTGCTATACTCTCTGTCAGTTTCAGTCCTGGATAAATGAGGAGGTCTGAATGTGTGAAATTAACTTTGATGGCTTTGATCATTCCAAAAACTGATGAAAAAATGATGTATGTTTAGGGGGCTGATAATTATAGAATTTGTAGTGGTATGACAGTGATAATGCGCAGTTGAAGCTGAAAAGTTTAACTTCCCTTAACCAAACCTCTTACATCAAAATTAAGGAAGGGGAAATCGTCAACAATCAAAGCTGACCAAAATTAAATAGATACAAATGTATTCAAAATTAAATGATGCACTAAATATTAATAAATATATTTAAAACTTCAGGGGCAGCTTATATTATAAATAAAATTATAAAATGGGGTCAGCTTATGTCTAACTAAAACTATGTTACAAAGCTTTTCACTTATTTTTAAGGATGTAGTTTTCTAATGCAGACCAGACTTGTGGAGATGGCTTCTGCTCAGCTGACTCACACGGGATTAGTGAATCATCACCATCAGGGTCACGCTTCCAGGAATACTGACAACCAACTAGGAGGGCCTATGTCCAAGTGGACTTTGCACAGACCGATCGAAATATCATCAAAATGACTCTTAAGAATAATTTTATTATCGTAAATCTCATATCACAAAATATTTAGTGCACTGACTTCCAAAGATGTGAATTTTATAATAAAAATATAATGAAGTTAATTACAAAAATGCCAGACAACATGGAGATTTACCCCGATTTGAATAAAACTCTAGGCAAAAAAAAACTACTTTTAACAACTTATAAGTAATACTTAATGCTTCACTCTGAAATGACTCAAGATATAAGGTAAGTTATGGCTCATTAATAATTCAATTTCAGACTTATTACAAGCTCATAATTAGCAGAGTAGCACAAAGTGGATGTTAATCTGTTACAGGGTAGTGAGAGGGGTTTTTGTGTTCAACCTTTGCCATTTGCAAAGTTTATTGTAAGTAGTATTGGGTGGACCTTCAAAAATCTTATGAGGTGTTTCAGAATTTTGCTTAAATAATCATTTATTGTTGGCAAGAAATGATGGAGCCAAAGGATTTACTTAAAAAGAGAGTCCTTGATGACTTGTATACTAGCAATGACTTCACTTCTATCAAGGATTCCAGAGTCTGCTTGAAGGGGAAACTACATAAGATGGCGTAAGATAGCTCTAAGGGATTTAAATGTTCAGAAAGGCAAGGAAGAGCTCTATAGGGCCACATCGTTCTGCATTTCAAACTCAAGTCGAGCAATGAGTTCACTTTACCACAGAATTTTCTGTCAGAAAATTTATTTATTAAATTTTCTCACAAAAAGGTTTATGAATCCATTAAAGATATGTGGATAAGCCCTGCTTCCTCAATGTCAAAGCACATGGACCACATTCTGGCAGGCATCCAACTGTTCCTATTATTTAGCTACTGAGATGGCTGATTTCATTCTAACTACTACCTGTTATTAAACATTATTTATTATTATGATATTAATTTAAACATTTGTCGTCACAAAGGAAAAGGATATTAAAATAAATAAAACTCACATGTATAATAACAAATTATTGAATGAAAAATTCAATCACAGTATTAAATGGGGCTCTCAAAGCACTACCAGCAGTGGAACATGGCGGGCAAGGCTGGTTGCAGTTGCCGCAAACTTTTGGTACAACTTGTTCTTCCTCGTATAAAGCAAAGGAAGTATTGAATTCAAGGAAATTTTCGGTTTCCATATTTCAATGGAATTACCTGTTTTGACCTTCCCTGGACCCATTTTGAGTAGTTTCAGAATGAATTGTACACTTGCATGTATCTCACCACTCAAAAATGATTTGCCTTAATATTTTGAAATTTTATATTCACCTCCCCCTTTTATTGAAATCGACTTAGAAGGAGAAGAGGGCAAAATTAAAAATTTGCAAATTTTACTGTGTATATTAGAGGTACAAAAAATTGTATAAAACCTAATTCATTTATCATAAAAAGATCTATAAATTAGCTTCTATGACAATCTTTTGCTTAGAAACATTGGAATGGATAATACAAAAATCATTTTCAAATGAAATAATTTAAAATAATGTGCAACAATAGATTTCGTTTATTTAATTTGATATGAGTATAAGGAAGTCATACGTTGCTCACTGCCAATTTTTATATTGGGTGCCCCCCCAAAACAATAAAAGATTACTTACGGACGAACAAATGAAATTGAAAGACACTTCTTATGACCTGCTGTTTTAAACATCTTTATGGTGACTGATTCCAAATCCAGGATATATTTAACCACTTAGCCTAACATTTAATGCCAAACTGAAAATAAGATGCGGAATTGTAAAAAACCATCTTAATAGAGGGCCCTGGCCCTTTTAGTTGGTTTAACACCGCCCATTTTGATCGAGCAGAGAAATTAGGCCTGTTGGAAATGGATCCCAGATATTGATTTAGCATCCACAAAACATGGAATAATAATGACATATATATTCGCACATTGGAACTAAGGTCTTGTTATTAAATAGATTCTGAATTTGTATCCAGTGACACCAAGAATATATATCACACCTAGTCTCGTCTTTCTGAAGTAACATGATTTTTATTTATTATATGAATCAAAGATAAAGTTTGAGCTGGTTACCTTTGTTGCTCAACTTGTTTTTCCAGCATTTGCCTGTTGGCCCTTATGTTCTTAATCATTGCTTTAATAGACTTCCTTAGGTGATGCTCGCAGCCATATTCGAATATGCAGCCTTCCACTGTTAGGCAAAGAATTGATTAGAGTCAACATTTCGTCTTTAATTTAAGGTGTGTGGAAATGTATCTGGGAGTGTACCTTTGTTTTTGATAAATAAAACACTTGTTTAATATTTACTACATGTAAGTGCAATTTTGTTTTACTGTAAATTTAACAAAATATTAACTGAGTTGCAGAATAGGCAACAAAGGATTGTACCTGCCATACACAGATATTGATTATGATTATATACCATAATACTCTTTTCTAAAGCGTATACACATTACCTATTTAATCAGAGCTCACTTTTTTTTTTGCATGGCATTTTAATTCCCTGATTGTAAATTGACCACGGAGGAGAGAAAGGAGTTAGTAGTACCGAAGGAGAAAGGAGGGGGGGGGGATAAAATATAATTAGGTAAATATAATATGAAAACAAAGTTGATACAAAACAACATTTACAAAAGGTAAAAAAATATCAGTATTCATATAATCTTCTATGCACACCTACATAAAATAAAAGAAATTTTTCTGATAGGAATCCTGACACATTTTACTGGTAGCAGTAGAATCTAAGACAAACAATAAATGATAAATGCTTAAACAATAAAGAGAAAAGCCCTTTGGTATTTCTCTTTTATTAAAAATTTTATGTTAACAATCATTAAAATTTATGCTTGACATGAGATGTTCATTGTTATAGTAGCATATTGTGAATATTGAATGGGTAGAAGTGGGGGCTTATTGAAGGTAATAGAAGGGGTTCAAGGTTGTAAAGAGTGGATTTCAAACTATTTATTTAGGTTTGCGGGTAGAACTTATATCTGTTCCCAGTAATCACTCAGCATTAAGAGGCAATTAACTAGCATTGACGGAATAAAGAAGTTAGGAAATATGATCTCAAATACTTTCTTCTCTTGTAACATACACCACCAGTGATCTCTATTCAAAGCAGCCTTTCATCGCTATCAACACCGTCTGCCCAATGCGGTTTTGGTTGCTCAACTGGCCTTCTCCCATGAATCTGTTCACTGACGAGCTTCTGGAGAATCTGATTATCTCTACTTTTTATAAATCTGACGTCATCGCCTTTCTGGAAGAACTCCTGAAGTTCTGCATTGGTTGTGAGCTTCCACTTGGCTTGCTTGGTTAATGCACTCTGGACCCAATATTCTCAGGAAGATATGTTTGTTGAACCTAAGTAAAACCAGCTATAGATTCTTGGATAGCGTTCAGTAATCAAATTCATAGGTAACAGCATGCCTTATAAGTGTCTTATAGAACCATAGTTCAGTTGCTCTAGAGAATGGCTCTTGAGTCCAAAAGTATCTCCTTTTAGCAGCCAGCATACTTCTATCTCTGTCATATCATTGAACTTATCAGTGTACCAAAGTAGACAAATGGAACTACCCATTCAAAAGTAAATTCTCCAACATGGACTTCAGCACGCCTTCTTGCCGCACCTCGCTATTATCCCTAATGCCACCCACAAATATGACGGTAACAAATTGATCACAAACTAATCCTACCTGAGCTGAGATGATCAGACCCTTCAGTGAGGTTTTAATTTCCTGATTTTTCTATTTCAGAAGTGATATTTTGAAATAATATAAAAAATTGTTGTCTATAAAAAAATTATTTGTGATTTTTAAATTCCTAAAATAATTTTAGGGCAAGATATCATTTATCCATATATTTACTCCTTGGTCAAGGCAGGATTCAGAATACATATATAAATTTACATTTAAAGTTTATATATAAGTATATATATATATACACACACACACACACACACACACAGACACATATCAATCTATGGAAATCAAAATTTAAATCTGTACTAATTTTGGGATTAATTACCAATAGGCGAGGGTTCCATGTTGTTTGCCAGCATGTTGAGCCAATAGATTGTTGATGAGACTGATCCTTTTTGCATTCTGTAAAACATTAAATGAAATCATTTACTCTAGGGCAAACACTATGGTTTTTTTCCCTTGTGATTAATTAAATACTTAAATACCTGGATTAACCACCCTGATTAAACAATCAGGTGTGTGAAAGAGAGATTTACTCAATAAAGAATAATTTATTTATTTGTTTGGAGCTTCGCACCTGTGGCGATGTTGCTCGGAAAAAAAAAAACTGTATAAAATTAAAATACGAAACAAAAATAAAACAACATAAAATAAATTGAACACGAAAAACAGAAATGCAACACAAAACAGAAATTGAAAGGGAACAACAAATATGCAACATAAAACAGACCTGAACAAAATAGAGAACTTGCATCACTTTTAAAAAAGTCCATCACCCAGCGGCTGCATAAAATAAGCAGATTTCCCTTGGACTGTAATGTGATACACTGATGATGTAACCTCTGTTTGGGGCTCAGGTTAGTCAAGTGACTTAAAGTGTGACCTTTAATCCCACTAGAATGGTGGGTTCGATTCCCGTCTGAACAATAGGGATTTATTTAGTGACAACCTAAAAAGGCTAGTAACCTGTAGATAACCCTGAACCAATTAGCCATCTTACCAAAAAGAGGGCCTTAATAAATAAAAATAATCAATATAACTCTGTTATTATGAGTCATATACAAAAATGTTTTATAACCAGACTTGTTAGTTTAATTTCCTATAGTTATGTTTTATGCATTTTTTTATTTTTTCATCATATATTAATAAAGTTATTTACATTTTGCAGTTTTCCTGAAAATTGCCATCAGCAATGTCCATCTTCTACTCATCTCATGTTAACAATAAGCCAATAAATCTTAGCCCAAGGTTTGACAAAAGTGTATATAACAAAAGTTCCTCTAAATAACAAAGTAAACAACTTTTGTCAAGTGCTTGTTTGCCTTAAAGCATGTACAAAACGAAATACAGTTTTTTTTTATTTATTTTTTTTTTTTTTATGTCAAGCCTTCCTTACATCCCCCATTCCTGTTACAGCTTCTAATCCTGCAAGAGCTAATTCATATGCCGAGTTTTATTTAGTTTGGTTCATTCATTTCGAAGCTCTCTAAAATTGTCAACTCTGGCTGTAGTTTTATGGTATATCTAGTTTATACTTTTTTAACAAAGTATATAACCAAAATTACAGCAAATAACAAAGTAAACAACTTTTGTTGTGTGCACATTTTTCTAAAAATCAATTGGGAAAATTTCCTTTCTCCCACTGGTATAACTTCAGCCATCAACGAACTCGATCTTTATTAGCAGATTTCCCTCAAGGGATATCAGCAATTGGGGCCGTAAAAATCTCTTCAAATGTCCATCAATCCTACCCAGGAGATGACTAAAATGAGGTCCGTTCAAAATTATATATATATATACACATTTATATATATATATATATATATATATATATATATATATATATATATTTGTCTGTTAACGCTCTAGCGGTCTCAATGTTTGTTTGATCGTTACCAAACTCGATATTTAAACCTTTTAGGTAAAACAACAGATCAAATTCGTTAATGGCTGAAATCAGACCATTGGGAGGGGGGGGGGTTAGAGGGGAGGATTTTCGACAGTTCGACATATCTTCGTTACTATACATCGGATCGAGAACTTGTATAGAACCGATCTTATTGCAAATTAAATTTACTATAAATATTGATATATACATTTATTCTCTATCTTGAATATTAACCGAGATATTTGCATTTTTATGAAGTGTGTACGGATAACGGACGTGATCAGATCATCTAACCACGGTTCTAGTCGGGAGTTTCCGCCAAAAGCTTGTTCGGACGTTTCCGTAACTGTTTGGCTCTCGTGAAATTTCTCTATTATAAAACTTCACGTTGGAAATCTGCTTAGCTTACGCAGCCCCTGCTCGACGGACTTTTTTCTCTTCGAAAAAAAGTAATACTTTTGTTGTTGGAAGTAGTTATTGGCCCCTTCAAAGACAGCCTGTCCTATTTAAAAGTGTCACTTACTTGAGATTTGCCACGGAGCAAAATACGTTGCAGAAGGCGGGAAACCTTTAACGGGAACATCTGGTTACCGGAACCTCTCTGAGCCTGGGGGAGAAAACAAACTTTTTCTTGAGCTAGCTAATGAACGCTGGTAAAGAGATTTATGGCCCATTTCCCGGCATATTTACGGGGTAGAGTGACTATTGTCTCGTTGGGCGGGCAGCCCCAGGGTCTGTAACAGGTACACAGCCAGGCAGTGGTTCCAGCGAGAGTACTCATAGGTCATAAACCCTTGGGCTTAGTTCAGGGGGCGGTCTCTGCTCATGCGCCCTCACCAACCCTCTCTATTGTCTTCTCCAAAATGGGTTGAGATATCTTGGTGTGTACAATATGTTATATTTTGGGTTGCTTGATTTGGTGAGGTACAAGTATACGGGGAAAGGAATGGATTCTGCAATTTAAATAAATAATTAAAAAAGCCCGTCAAGCAGGGGCTGCGTAAACTAAGCAGATTTCCCTCGTCAAGTTTAGTAGTAGACAAATCTACATGTAACACAACACCACCGTGAATAAATACAAACGGAAATAAGAAATGTTTCATCCAATTTCAATAACCTAGAAATGTAAACAAAGGGGGTCTGCCCTCCTCACACTGGAAAGAAAGTCCATCACGCAGGGGCTGCGTAAACTAAGCAGATTTCCCACTTGAAGTTATACAACAGAGATCTCCATACGATAGCCGAACAGTTACGGCAAAGGGCCGAACTAGCTTTTGGCGGAAAACTCAGTCGTCCGTTATCGGCCCAAATTTAATAAAAATGCAAATATCTCGGTTAATATTCAAGATAGTGAATAAATGTATATAACAATAACTATAGTTCATTTAATTTTCAATAAGATTGGTTCTATACAAGTTTTCGATAAGAATGGTAACGGAGATAATTCGAATTTTCGAAAATCCTCCCCTCTAACCCTCCCCCCCCCCGGACTGATTTCAGCCGTTAACGAACTTAATCTTTCTTTTTAGATAAAACGCCTCAATATCGAGTTTGCGACCGCAAACAATAATTACGACCGCTAGAGCGGTAACAGACATATAACTAGTAGTATATATATATATATATATATATATTTATATATATATATATATATATATATATATATATATATACAGCTTTGAACGGACCTCATTTTCGTCATCTCCTGGGTAGGAATCGATGGACATTTGAAGAAAACTTTCGAAAATCGCGTCATGAATGCGACCTCAATAGCTGATTTCCCTTAAGGAAAATATGCTAAAAAAACAAAACAAAAACATCTCAAATAAAGTATCCTTGAATGAATCCAAAAAATGTTTACTTCAAAGAACACCAATATAACAAAAAATATTCTTAGAATTTATTTATTTTAGTAGGAGTACATTTTTCCACCTCCATAGCTTCATGTAAAAAACAGAAACCAGTTTTTTTCTTTGTACCGCAATATTTACTTTATTTTTTAAATTTCAGATCCTTTTCTTATAATAATTGATAATTTTGTTGACTACAACTTTTATTTTGCTGGAGCTCAGGTTGGCCGTGTGAGTTACGGCGTTGTCTTATTCTCATATGGTAAACCTAGAGTGGCGAGTTCGACTCCCGCCGGGGCAAAAGGAATTTATTTAATGAAGGACTAATTTAATAAAATCCTCAGACCCACCCAAGCTAGAAAAGGATGGTAACCTGTAGATAACCCGTCCAAAAATAGGGCGTTAATGAATTGTTTCCTAAATCATATATTAAGGGAGTAATTAGTAATTTCTTGTTTTCAAATCTTCAGTAAAATCAAACTTCTACTCGTGGGGATTTCCCCGTCCGATTTCAGCCACTATCCAACTTGATCTTAAGTTATATTATTATATTTGGTGTGTACACTTCTACAATACAAAAATAAAAATTAAATCATATTTAATTTTTCGGGTGTCGGCTACAAGTACTCAACGAGAAGGAAAATGTGTCATGCAAGGGCTGCTTTAACGAAGAAAATTTCCCCCAAGGGAAATCAGCTATTGAGGTCGTATTCACGACGCAATTTTCGAAATTTTTCTTCAAATGTCCATGAATCCTACCTAGTAGATGACGAAAATGAGCTCCGCTCAAAAGTGTGTGTATATATATATATATATATATATATATATATATATATATATATATATATATATACATATATATATATGTGTGTGTGTGTGTGTGTGTGTCTGTTACCGCTCTCAATTTCGCAATTTTTGTTTGATCGTTACCATTTCAGTATTTAGTCGTTTTATGTAAACAGAAAGATCAATTTCGTTAATGGCGGAAATCGTACCGGGGGAGGGGGGTTTAGAGGGGGAGAATTTCGAAAATTCGAAATATATCCGTTACTATAAGTCGGATCGAAAAAGTGAAAATCTTATTGAAATTTAAATGTATTATAAATATTGTTGTATAAATTTATTCTCTATTTTGAATATTAATCGAGATATTTGCACTTTTCAGTCTTCAGTAAGCCCCCACTTCTACTAAATAGTATTACATAAACAATACTCCGTAATATAATAAACCACATTATTCGAAACTTAAATACAAAATATTGTATTCCAGAGACCTTTATTATACTAGATACATGCAAATATGTTCTTGTACCCCCCCCCCCCGTCTTAAATTCTTAGACTACTAAAATTTCATTGATTGAGATAAAAAAATTTCCGATACATTATAAATTACAGTATAAGATATAGTACATAGTTTACAATAAAATCAATATGTTATATCCTGATATGTTTCAGTTATTGTTTTCTTTCCGGTGAGCCGTTGGCAGACCTATTTGTTTACATTTCAGGCGCTTTCCATCTGGAGGTTTCTCATTATAGTGTGTATTTATTCACTTGATATTGACTGTGCTATTGCGTTACCATTATATAAATTTATATATTGTAAAACTTCAAGAGGGAAATCTGCTTAGTTTACTCAGCCCCTGCGTGACGGAATTTTCTCTATTTCCTTAAGATTTGATGAGTACAAGTGGATGGTCGATAAAATACTAATTGATGACGTCATCACACTACCTATTTGCATATATCTTACTTAATAAAGGTCCGTTGAAAGCCATATTTGGTATTTATGCTTGAAACAAGACTTTTCATAATATACTCTCTTATTTTAAAGTGCGATAACTAAAAGTAGGGGGTTACTGAAGACTCAAAATATTAAAGTCCGTCACGCAGGGGCTACGTAAACTAAGCAGGTTTCCCACGTGGAGTTTTACAATAGAGAAATCTACCTAATAATAACTGTAGTAGTAAGAAACCTCTAAACCTATTCACGAGGGACGAATAGTTACAGAAACGGCCGAACATAGCCGACAACACGCAGAATGCAAATGCAAATATCTCGGTTAATATTCAAGATACAGAATAAATGTAAAAACAATATTTATAGTAAATTTAATTTGCAATAAGATTCACTCCATACAATTTTTCGATCCGACGCACAATAACGGCGATATTTCGACTTTTCGAAAATCCTCCCCTTTAAACCCCCCCCCCTCCCACGGTTTCCATTTCAGCCATTAACAAACTTGACATACATAAAACGATAAAATACCAAGTTTGGTAACAATCAAACAAAAATTGCGACCGCTAGAGCGTTAACAGACAAATATATATATATATATATATATATATATACAGTTTTGAACGGACCTCATTTTTAGCAGATTTCCCTTAAGGGAAATCAGCTATTGAGGTCGTACTCATGATGCGAGTTTCGAAAAATTTCTTCAAATGTCCATCGATCCTACCCAGGAGATGACGAAAATGAGGTCCGTTCAAAATTATATATATATATATATATATATATATATATATATATATATATATATATATTTGTCTGTTAACGCTCTAGCGGTCGCAATTTTTGTTTGATCGTTACCAAACTCGGAATTTAATCGTTTTATGTAAAAAGGAAGATCAAGTTCGTTAATGGCTGAAATCGGACCAGTGGGAGAGGGGGATTTTTGAAAATTCAAAATATCTCCGTTATTATGCGTCGGATCGAAACATTGTATAGAATAAATCTTATTGCAAATTCAATTTACTATAAATATTGTTCTATACATTTATTCTGTATCTTGAATATTAACCGAGATATTTGCATTTGTATTCTGCGTGTGGTCGCCAATAGGCTATGTTCGGACTTTCCGCCGAGAGCTCTGGCGGCCGTTTCCATAACTATTCGTCCCTCGTGAATAGGTTTAGAGGTTAGGTTAACTGTTTTTTGGGGCTAGAAACTACTGGGTTATTACGCCCTAAATAATGTTATAGGTTTCTTACTACTACACCTGTTATTAGGCGGATTTCTCTACTGTAAAACTTCACGTGGGAAATCTGCTTAGTTTACGCAGCCCCTGCGTGACGGACGTTTTCGTCATCTACTAGGTAGGATCGATGGACATTTGAAGAAAAATTTCGATAATTCCGTCATGAGTACAACCTCAATAGCTGATTTCCCTTAAGGGAAATCTGCTAATTAAAAAACAAAATCACATTTCTCGGTTAATATTCAAGATAGAGAATAAATGTACATGGCAATATTCATAGTAAATTTAATTTTCAATATGATCGGTTCTATACAAGTTTTCGATCCGACATATAGTAACGGAGATATTTCGAATTTTCGAATTCCACTAGCCCGAATACAACCATTAACGAACTTGATCGTTCTTTGAACATAAAACAGTGTTTAATCGTTTTAATATGAATATTGTCATGTACATTTATTCCCTACCTTGAATATTAACCGAGATATTTGAATTTTTATTAAATGTGTGGGCGGATAACGGACGAGATGAGATCGGCTGATGGCGGTTCTATTCGAGACTCGTTACTACTACTCTTACTTGTAAGCAGATTTCTGTATTGATTAACTTCATTTGGGAAATCTGCTTAGTTTCGGATTTTTTTTCCCTCTAAGTAATAATCGGATATTGTTACCCGACGTTTAGGAGTTCAGTTGTTGTGAGAGAGGGAGAGAGAGAGAGAGAGAGAGAGAGAGAGAGAGAGAGAGAGAGAGAGAGAGAGAGAGAGAGAGAGAGAGAGAGAGAGAGAGAGAGAGAGAGAGAGAGAGAGAGAGAGAGAGAGAGAGAGAGAGAGAGAGAGAGAGAGAGAGAGAGAGAGGGAGGGAGAGGGAGAGAGAGAGAGAGAGAGAGAGGGAGGGAGAGAGAGAGAGAGAGAGAGAGAGAGAGAGAGAGAGAGAGAGAGAGAGAGAGAGAGAGGGGGAGAGAGAGAGAGAGAGAGATCAGATGTGTTGAAGGTTGATAGATGTATGAGAACATGATGTTAATATAAAGTTTGTGGTTAAAAGTAGAAAGTGTATATTCTATTACAATTAAGTTATTTGTAAACATAACAGATATATAGTAATGTATGTGTACTGATGGCCTAAGCGATATTTGTATTACAACAAAATGTATAGAACGTCATTGAAATCACGCCTGATTTATATGATCTTTAGTGTTGAAGGAGAAGGTTAATTATCGAGTATGGTATAAATTAAATAAACATTTTCTCATAACCTGTTTGTATGGTGATCACATAGTAAAAGTCCATTTAAAGCAATTATACATATTTGTATAATATTTGTTGTCATAGCTTCGCAAATGTTTGTGTTATTGCTACCAAACTCGATAAATAAGCGTTTTAAAACTAAATATCAAGTTCGTTAATGGCTGAAATGGGATGGTGGGAGGATCTAAGGAAGGAAATTTTGAATGGTAAAATATCTTCGTTATTTACATAACCAATCATATTCCAAATTTAATTACAAATCCTGATATATATATATATATATATATATATATATATATATATATATTATTTTATTATTTGTTTCCTTCCTATAGTAACACTATAAGAAGGGAGTTTATTAGTTTCTGCATGTCCCATGCAAGTTAGCATATCACATGCATTTGTAGTGTTACAATTAATTTATTCATAGATTATTTCAAAAGTATGAGATACATATATAAATAATTAACAATAACAACGTTAAATTAAAGTAAAAACATATAAAGAGAAGATTATTACTCTTTAAAGAAAAGAAAAAGAAATAATGAATATCCATAAATATGTTAAGTATTGTAGTTGTATCAGCCATAATAAGTATTTAACCGATGAATTGTATTAAAAGCATGTTCTGCGAATATTTTAAAAGCATTATTATATTTTAAAAATAACTTGTCTTATTCTATTGGAAATTTGCCTTTTTTTTGTTCTATGTCTTGTTTTAGTTTTTGTCGTTCGTCAGTCAGTAGTCTGCAATCGTATATTAAGTGTTGACTTGTTTGTGGAGTTGAGTAATCACAGGGGCAAGTATTGTTGTCTTTTATGTTAAATCGTAAATTGTAGTAAGAGTTCGGTGTACCATGTCCTGTTACTAATTGTGTAATGTAAAAGTCTGTCTGTATGTATTTGCTGTTGAAATATGTGTTAATGTTTGGAATGAAGAGTTTTAAATGTTGTCCTTTGTTAGTTACAGTCCATTTTTGTTGCCATTTTTCAGTTAGATGAACTTTTAACATATATTTTACGTGGGCTTTGGATATTTTATTGTAACATTCTGGTAATTGGGAATCTTTTAAGCCGACTTAGCAGCTTTATCGGCCAATTCATTTCCAAAATTATCAGAATGTGGATTAACCCATGAAAAGTATATGTTAATATATATATATATATATATATATATATATATATATATATATATATATAGTTTTTTACGGACCTCTTTTACATCATCTCGTGGGTTGGATCGATGGACACTTAAAGACATTTTTCGAAAATCACATCATGGGTATGTGAGTTCCCCTTGAGGGAATTCTGCTAATATGTGGTTGGATGAGATCACCAGCGTGTCAAGCCCAATTGACAACAATTTCTGTTTTTTAGCAGATTTCCCTTAATGGAAATCAGTTCTTGAGGCTGTACTCATGACGCGATTTGGTGAAAAATTCCTTAATTATTCATTAATCCAACCCAGATGACGAAAATGAGGTCTGTTCAATATTATGTATATGTACTCATATATTATACATCTTATGTGTGTGTATATATATATATATATATATATATATATATATATATATATAGCCGGGTATCTGAGCTAGTATATCTATGTACATACTAGCTCAGATACCCGGCTTCGCTCGGGAATTCATTTGAGGCTGAATGGTGATGGTATATTTTTGGCAAGGCTTTAATTTGCACAATATTTTGACATTTACCCGTTCCAGTGTTTAGGGTTAATACCCGTTGTTGGCATTTGTTAATAATAAAATTATTTTTTTATGTAAGACTTCACTGTCCTGCATATTGTCATATTTCCCGTCTCCTGTGCATTATGCATATATTTGAATTATTAAGGAGAAAATATTGACATACATTTGAATGAATGTTTTCAGGTGAGGTACCTGGTAGTTCATATTGAAAAGAAGTGTTGAGCAAATTTCTCTAAATAACAAAATAAACAAATTTTGTTATGTGCATATTTGCCGAAACCCCAATAGGAAATCATTATTATTAATTTCAGGCCTCCCTTATAACCCCCACTCCTGCCCGTCCCTAGAAATGTTACTATGGCTTATTATAAGGAAGGCGTTAGTGCTAGTACACATACTGAGTGTTTTATTTAGTTCGGTCTTTTGTGCCATATAAAATTGTTGTCTCCCGCTATAATTTTTAGCGTATAACGCCTTTATACTTCGGTATACGATGATAGTTTATATAAAAAAAAGTTTCTCTAAATAACAAAATAAACAACTTTTGTTATGTGCATATTTGCCAAAAATGCAATAGGAAACGAAATATCACTATTATTAATTTCAGGCCTTCCTTATAACCCCCACTCCTGCCCGTCCCTAGAAATGTAAAATTGTAACCTCTGTCTGTACATTGATTTTTTTCGCGAATTTTCACGATAACTTTTCGTTTCACATGCCATAAACACCATAACTGCATTTTGTTTCTTTCGTGTGTGTTTGTTTGTTTATTTGTTTGTTTGTTACCTTTTCACGCATAAACGGCTGAACCGAATTTTATGAAACTTGGTATGTGTATTACTACTAACCCAACTTAGACTTTAGGCTATATTAATATCCTCTGAGACGAACAGGAGTGGGAGTTATTAGGGAAGCCTGAAAGTAAAAATAGCGATATTTCGTTTCCAATTGGTTTTTCGGCAAATATGAACATACCAAAAGTTGTTTATTTTGTTATTTAGAGTAACTTTTGTTATATACACTTTTGTCGTATACTGAATTATAAACGAGATATACGCTAAAACATATAGCAGAAGTGAACAATTTTATTTGGGACAAAAGACCCACCCGAAATAAATATAACTCGGTATGTGTATTAGCACTAACGCTTTCATTATAATAAGCCAAACCAACATTTCTAGGGACGGGCAGGAGTGGGGGTTGTAAGGGAGGCCTGAATTTGAAATAGCGGTATTTCGTTTTCTATTCGTTTTTCGGCAAGTATGAACATAACAAAAGTTGTTTATTTTGTTATTTAGAGTAACTTTTGTAACATTCATTTTTGTCTTTTAACAATGTATAAACGAGATATACACTATAAACTTAAGCGGGAGTCAACTATTTTATTGGGCGCTAACGATTGAACCGAACTTAACAAAACTCGGTATGTCAATTAGCAGTAATTCTTCCATGATTGTAAGTAATAAAATGTTTAGGTTAGAACGGGAGTGGGGGTTATAAGGGCGGCCTGAAATAAAAATTCGCGATATTTCATTGTCTATTTGTTTTTTGACAAATATGCACATAACAAAAGTTGTTTACTTTGTTATTTAGATTAACTTTCTTTTTTTTTTTTTTTTTTATTTTTTTTTTTTTTTCTCTTTTTTTTTATACAGTTCTCCAGGAACAATGTGTGGAGCAAGTAATTTGCGTAGAAATAATGATATGCTCAACAATTCATTCCTATTTGAACTATCAGGTACCTCAGCTGGAAAAATTAATTCAAATCAATGTTAATATTTTGTCCTTAATAGCTGAAATCTATGCATAATGCCCAGGAGACGGGAAATATGAC